>QJPP01001986.1:57500-98725 GCA_003996215.1 Jaltomata sinuosa | reverse complement strand
GTACATGAAGCAAGAGATAAACTAAAGCTAAGCTCGATCGCCAAGAGCTCACCCTCAGTCTGAAGTAGTCCCCAACAGATCTCCAAGCACGAATCACAGCGATCTAACGGCGATGGCCCACGCTAGGATCTGCACCCAAAGATGCAGGGGGGTAGGGTGAGCACCAAATGCGAAGCATAAGGTACCCAGTAGGTATCATAGGCCGACTTGGCACATATAAGATAAAAGCGTAGTAACAGACAGAATAGAAGCAAGCAGTCACAGAAATCAGCGAAAGGTACACAGGAACTAGCCCAGAGGGAAATCAACAGAACCACATGTGAGGCCAGTAAGCAGAATATACACACCATAGGCATAGGTGAAAGTAAGGAGTAACGCACCTGGCGTCCTTGCAATAACAATGTATACATAATAAGTTTACGAACAATGACGACCTTATACCGCGTAACCCAAGGTAAGCAGAAGAGAGATAAGAAGTAATGATAGGCATGCTCAGAGACATGAATCAAACTCAACTAATCATATCAATCTCAAATCCAGAAACTAACAGTCTAGCAGTAACCAATCTCATACTTATCCATAATAGAGAACAATTCTGTAAGTAAATAGCAAAAGTCTATCTACAGTCCCCCGGCCGCCCATACAACCGAGGAACACAAACAAGTGAAAACAAACCCTCCGGCATCCCATACTACCGGAGCGTACAATCAGCAAACAACAAACAAGGGTGGAGCCTCAAACAATGAATGATATGATGCATGAAGATCTCAAGTGCCATGGTATCTCTGTATGTACCTCCTCCGGCGCCAATCCGGCCCAGCAGGTAGGTTCCATGGAAGGACACTGCCCGTATACCTCTACTCCACCATATACCCCTCCTCCGGCACACGCAGCCCGTAGCCCCTGGCCCGGATGGCAAGGTCCATGGAGGTCCCAGACCCCATACTAAAACTCAGTATCAGAACATGTCGTCCGGAAGCAAGTTCGGTATCAGGATAGAGACCCAGTCTCGAATATGCAATGCCCAGACCCTGTCCAGGACTAAAGTAGTAGGAAAATGTCTCAAAAACCTCTCCAAGGGTGCCCGGGCGTAACCGGGTCTAAACAGTAAAAAGTCATCTCAGGTGCTCGGTCCGACCGAGGCTAAAAATTATCTCAAGTAACAAGAAAACTCAACTAGCACCCCGGCCCTGCCGAGTCTAGCAATAATCGTAAAACTGATGATTTTAAACATAATTTTACTTTCTTTCCCAAAAATATTCACAAGTTAAATCAACCATTTCCAAATCATTTCCATAAAAAACGGCCCCCCCGGGCCATGCAAGGTTTAGAAAATAGTGCCAGTAGGCCCGAAGCCAAAACCATATTAAAACATGGATAAAACCTCTTTATATGCATGGAAATGGTATGTTCACACACAATAGCTGCCCAGCAGCTCACAATCAACCTATCGACCCTGCACAGGCCCACAACTACTCAGCAAGTGATGTGCCGCCATTTTACGGCACTTTCGACTCCTTTTAACTAAGAACAATCGTACGTTTTCAAGCAACCGTCGTCGTTTTTGATGTGTTTATGTTATGTTTTCAGGAAATAGGGACAAACATGGAAACAGAAGGAAATACAAGCAAAAAGAGCATTCTGGATAAGAGTGACGGTCCAGGCGATGGTCCGTCAAGTGGGTGACGGTCCGTCACCCAAACCGTCACCCTGAGGCAGCCTACTGCCTAGTGACGACGGTCCAGGCGACGGTCCAGGCGACGGTCCGTCAAGCCAGTGACGGTCCGTCAGCCTGGCCGTCACACCCAGGCAGTCCGCGATGCGGAATCCGAGCGTTTTTGGGATTTGTTTCCTAGACTCCTATAAATACCCTATGTTAGGTTTATTTTATTTGTCAAGCTTTTTACAATAGTTCTCCCAATAGTTTTAGGAGTTTTTTGAGCGACTTTAGAGAGAGGAAACACGCTACACACATTTTCCTCCTCCTTGAATCTTGTTCTTCATTTGTTCTTGGGATCTTTGTTTTCTTGTTCTTGGAATAATTGAAGATTGTTTTCACTACATTGTAAGGATTTCTTTTCTTTATTATGAATATGACTTTCTTCTATTCTTCTACAAGCATGATTAACTAAACCTTCCACAACTAGGGTTGTGGGAGTCATGGCTAAAGTAGCGATATAGATTCCGGGTAGCAACGGGTTCAATATATATGTTGTCACGTTGTTAATCATTCATTATTTAACGTTTTCTAGTGGTTGCAAACATTAGAACATGCCTAGGTTTAATTTGCTTGAGTAAAGAGGATTAAAACCGGAAACTTGATTAACGACGAGGATTCGAGACTACCAACTCTCGTCTTATGATTAATGCTGTAACTAGATTAATCTACTTGATGTTTAGGATTGAAATCTAAAAGCACACCTTTTCAAGTTAGAGAGAATTGAAAAGTAAATTCGTCTATTTGGTTGAGAAACGTTTAGACGATACCATTAATTTAATCACATCGTGACACGCATATAGAAAGAACCCGGTTAAGCTTAGGATCGACATCGTTACCAATGCCATGGTTAACACTTCCCTAGTCCTCTCTCATCTTGATTACATTATTGTTCGTTTTGTTTACACATTGTTCACACAAACCCCCCCTTTATTTACCGGAAACTATTGACCATTAGTCAACTAGTTCACTAAAGACTTAACTTTCACCATATTCTCTGTGGGATCGACCCCAACCTTTGTTGGGTTCTATATTTGACAACGATCGCTTACGCTTCTTAATTGGAGTGGTACTTTGAGCGTTATCAAATTTTGGCGTCGTTGCCGGGGAATACGGTTGATTATTAAGTTCGGTGTGTTTATTTGACTCTTAGTCATACTTTCCTGCTTTTACGTTTATTTGTTGTTTTTGTTTTTGATAGGGTACAGAGTTGTGCATGCCAAGTACCCGGCGCTTAGGTGAATCAACATTACCTTACGACCCCGAGCTTGCTAGAACATTGAGGCGGAATATGGCCGCACAACAAGAGGCAGCAAGGCTTGCTGCAGAACTGCAGGCCCAACACAATCTGAATGCTGGTGGTCTGCAGGACGATGTTATGCTGAATGATGAGGATATCGACTTGGATGGAGTTGGCGCTACGGGCGCCATTGCTCTTCCACCGCTAGCGCCCGGAGCCAAGTTCAACATCACTAGCACGATGATCCAGCTGTTGAACTTGAGAGGAGTGTTCCGAGGTGCT
Organism: Jaltomata sinuosa; assembly: GCA_003996215.1. Taxonomy (NCBI): domain Eukaryota; kingdom Viridiplantae; phylum Streptophyta; class Magnoliopsida; order Solanales; family Solanaceae; genus Jaltomata; species Jaltomata sinuosa. Next base: position 95,486 of record QJPP01001986.1, on the reverse strand, counting down.
GCTGGTGATGATCCAAACCAGCACCTGATGAATTTCGTGGGCATCTGCAAGTCATTCGAGTTGCCTGGAGTGAGTCAGACGGCAATCAGGCTCAGGTTGTTTCCATTCTCTCTGTCTGATGAGGCAGCATTGTGGTTGACAGAGCTGACCCCCGACTCTATCACAACTTGGGGAGAGTTGAAAGGAGCTTTCCTAGAAAGGTTCTTTCCTCCCTCTAGGATGATTCAGTTGAGGGATGAAATCAGTAATTTCAGACAACAACCCCACGAAGCTTTACATGAGACTTGGTTGCGGTTCAAGAAGAAGCTGACGCAATGCTCGAACCATCAATTGACTGACAACTTCTTGATGCAGACGTTCTACAGGGCACTGAATTCGGCTACCAAGCTGACGTTGGACAACGCAGCAGGTGGTGCATTCATGGGTCTCACTTTTGTTGAGGCCACAACTACTTTGGACAGGCTCACCAAAACCAACAGGGCCTGGCATACACGGGATACAGAGGTAGCAGCCAGCACCTATGCAGTTGGTATGTCAGCTGAGCAGCACAGAAAAGAGGAAGAGCGCGACCAAGACATGGCGCACCTGAAAACGCAGTTGGACCTATTGAGAAAGCACTTGTTTTCAGGAGGCGTAGAGAAGGTGAAAGTTGTTGGTTCCCAAGGTAGAGCAGCAGAGTTGGAAACTGAGGAGGCGAATTACTAGGGGGATTTCCAGGCCAATGGCCAAGGAAACCAAGGTCGGACCTATCAGAAGGACAACTACTATGAGAAAGCTGGCTACAATCGCGATCAAGGAAACTGGAGGAATAACACCGATAGAGGTGGGTTGTATATACCACCTGGCATTCGGGATAAAGCTAGCAGCGAGGCAGGGACTTCCAAGCTAGAGAACATGATGGCGAAGATGCTGCTGAAGGTAGAATCGACTGACTCTGGGGTGAAGGAGATAAGGACTGAGTTATCGGCCATGAGTCAAATAGTGGAAGCACATTCCACTTCGATTAAGCAATTGGAGCAGCAAGTGGGCGTAATCTCGGTATCTCTAAACCCAAGAAAGACAGGTACCTTGCCGAGTGACACGATTCAAAACCCGAGAAATGACGCGAGTTGTATGGCGATCACCACAAGAAGCGGAAAAATATTACCGGAATCACATCCGGTAATTCAGACTCAAGAGGGTGAGATCGTGAATGACAAGGAAGTCGAGGAAGCTACTCTAAAGCCCGTGGAGAAAAGCAAGGAAGCTGAAAAGCTTCCAACTATGATGCCTCGACCACCGCCTCCGTTCCCACAACGCCTGAAGAAGAAAGCGGAAGATGGTAAGTTCCTGAATTTCCTGACCATGCTCAAGCAAATATCAATAAACATCCCATTGGTGGAAGCGCTTGAACAAATGCCCGGTTATGCCAAGTTCATGAAGGACTTGATTACGAAGAAAAGGTCGGTAAGTTTTGAACCGGAAGACAACCTTCACCACTGCAGTGCTATTTCCTCGAGATCATTAGTAGACAAAAAGAAAGATCCAAGTGCGTTTACTGTTCCCTGTACTATTGGGAAACTCGGCTTCGGAAGAGCCTTGTGTGATCTTGGTGCTAGCATCAACTTGATGCCGCTAGCAGTCTATAAACAATTGGGTTTGGGAGCTCCTAAACCAACGTCCATGAGAGTGTTGATGGCTGACCGTTCGGTAAAGCGGCCCGTGGGAATATTGTCTGATGTGCTAGTAAAGATCGGTAAGCTTATCTTCCCCGCTGACTTTGTGATCTTGGATTGTGAAGTGGATTTTGAAGTTCCCATAATCTTGGGACGACCATTGCTAGCCACGGCAAGAGTATTGGTTGACATGGAAAGAAACGAACTGACCTTCAGGCTAAACAATGAAGCTGTCAAGTTCGATGTGTCTAAATTGATGAAGCAACCAAGTGACATGAGGGTGGTCGCGGTCGTCAATGTTATTGAGGAAGCTTCTGTGGATGTTCATCTTGAGGAGAAGGGTTTGGTCGAGACTCTAGCTGTTGTGAGAAGGATGGTGCGAGAAGGAAAACATGTAGAGGAAGGCGGTGAAAATAGATCAAAGAAACGAAAACACCGCAAGAGAATCTGCAAAGAAAGAGCGAAGAAGTTGTCGCGACTAGCTGCGGAGCCAATGAAAGAAGAAGCTGGAACGCAACATGAGGTTGTCGCGTGCACACACTCCATCGATTTCTCCTGTTTTGGAGACCCTGGCGGTCTCCAACATCATTCCAAAATCTGAGTCCTATCGACTTCACAGGTATTCCTTTCTCTCACAATTTGTTTTAGCTTTCATATGGATGCATTGGGGACAATGCATGAGCCTAAGTTGAGGGTGTTGGGAAACCTGTGAGTCACCACCGAGGGTTTTTGTTGCCGAGTTCTTTTCCCTCCGGTGTGCTATCTAGTAGAACCGGCATGTTTAGGTTGTTATTTTTAAATTTTTGTTTTTTTTAGTGTCTATAGCAAGCATGTGGCGTTTTTCTTTGACTAAAAGGAGCCCCCTTTAAAAAATTTCTGGTTTTGAGCTTATGTTGAAACGATTGACTATCTGGATCCTTGAATGTCATTGTGTGATGCCTAGTTGTTGTCTTGATAGTCGGTAGTGATATAGTTTCTTGGTGCAAAGTGTGTGTGAGCGTATTGTTATAAATTCTTACTCTGTGCATGCATCTAGAACTTGCCCGGTCTATTTTGTTGAGTTCGAAGTTGGTTGCTTAGGAAAGGATCACAGGCCCTTTTTGTGTGCAGTCCACTTAACCTATAAGACCGTCCAAATGTAAATAATCCCTTTGATCCCTGTTTGAGCCATAATTGACCCTGTTCGTTCAAAAACCTGTCACCGTTCCTGTTTAACTTTGAATCCCTGTTTTGGCCCTGGTCCTTCCTTGGACATCGTGCACCTCAATTCAGGCAATCAACCTAAGTTGAGGGTGGCTACTATAGAGGTAAACCCTGTTTTGGCCCTGGTCCTTCTGTGGACATTGTGCACCTCAACTCAGGCAATCAGCCTAAGTTGAGGGTGGCTACTATAGAGGTGAATGATAAGAAAAAAAGGATGGAGAAGATTGGTTGTGAATAGAATGAAAATTCGGGTGTGTGCCTAAGAAAAGAAAAAAAAGAGATGAAAAAGATCGAAAAAGTAATAAAAAGAATTGTCAAAATAAAGAGGCCGCACCCGTAGCTAGAAAGAGGGAAATAAAAAGGTGAATAAGGATGGACAAAGTAAAGTGTGTGGTAATAAGACGTCGGTGGTTCCAAAGAGGGCTTAGTCACTAACCCCTAAATGTATCCTACCTGCACCTGAAGCCTCATTACAATTCAAAACAAGTCCTGTAGTGATCCTGAGCGGCTTTCTGAAGAACTGAAATAGAATAGTAAGGGCAAGCCTATGGTAGCGCATGTGCATTGTTTGAAATCGTTTGTGAGTGTGAGCGCTTACCTAGTCCCAAATGTTGTGTGTGGGATTTCTTTGTGGTGAGGGCACCAAGATGTCTGTATTGTCTATTGATTGTTAGGATAGCTGCGCGTGTGTATGTAGAATGTTCTATCATGTCGGAATGACATGTTTGGATCCATGCAAGTTAGTGTTTCATACATTTGTGTGCGACGAGGGAGCTTGAATTAAAATTGAATAAGATGTTGAATGACCATGAGTTGCTAGAGACACGAGTTTGTTTTCTTAGTTGAATCGTCGTGTTGTTTTTCTTTTATGTTATGTTGCTTGAGGACAAGCGAACGTCTAAGTTGAGGGTGTTGATGTGCCGCCATTTTACGGCACTTTCGACTCCTTTTAACTAAGAACAATCGTACGTTTTCAAGCAACCGTTGTCATTTTTGATGGGTTTATGTTATGTTTTCAGGAAATAGGGACAAACATGGAAACGGAAGGAAATACGAGCAAAAAGAGCATTCTGGATAAGAGTGACGGTTCAGGCGACGGTCCGTCAAGTGGGTGACGGTCCGTCAAGTGGGTGACGGTCCGTCACCCAAACCGTCACCCTGAGGCAGCCTACTGCCTAGTGACGACAGTCCAGGCGATGGTCCGTCAAGCCAGTGACGGTCTGTCAACCTGGCCGTCAAGTTGAGACAGTCGGTTATGCGGAATCCGAGCGTTTTTGGGATTTGTTTCCTAGACTCCTATAAATACCCTATGTTAGGTTTATTTTATGAATCAAGCTTTTACAATAGTTCACCCAATAGTTTTAGGAGTTTTTGAGCGATTTTTGAGAGAGGAAACACGCTACACACGTTTTCCTCCTCCTTGAATCTTGTTCTTGATTTGTTCTTGGGATCTTTGTTTTCTTGTTCTTGGAATAATTGAAGATTGTTTTCACTACATTGTAAGGATTTCTTTTCTTTATTATGAATATGACTTTCTTCTATTCTTCTACAAGCATGATTAACTAAACCTCCCACAACTAGGGTTGTGGGAGCCATGGCTAAATTAGCGATATAGATTCCGGGTAGCGACGGGTTCAATATATATGTTGTCACGTCGTTAATCATTCATTATTTAACGTTTTCTAGTGGTTGCAAACATTAGAACATGCCTAGGTTTAAATTTGTTTGAGTAAAGAGATTAAAACCGGGAAACTTGATTAACGACGAGGATTCGAGACTACCAACTCTCGTCTTATTATTAATGCTGTAACTAGATTAATCTACTTGATGTTTAGGATTGAAATCTAAAAGCACACCTTTTCAAGTTCGAGAGAATTGAAAAGTAAATTCGTCTATTTGGTTGAGAAACGTTTAGACGATACCATTAATTCAATCACATCGTGACACGCATATAGAAAGAACCCGGTTAAGCTTAGGATCGACATCGTTACCAATGGCATGGTAAACACTTCCCTAGTCCTCTCTCATCTTGATTACATTATTGTTCGTTTTGTTTACACATTGTTCACACAAAACCCCCCCTTTATTTACCGGAAACTATTGACCATTAGTCAACTAGTTCACTAAAGACTTAACTTTCACCATATTCTCTGTGGGATCGACCCCAACCTTTGTTGGGTTCTATATTTGACAACGATCGCTTACGCTTCGTAATTGGAGTGGTACTTTGAGCGTTATCAGCAAGCATAACCATCCTAGAAGGATAATTCTATACCCGGGACTCGCGGACATTCCCAAAATCCCACCTTCTATGTTCCAGAGTCAACAAGGTCTCACAGGACCACAAGGGTAAATAAAACATATCGGCAAGTACTACAAACAACGGAGGAACAAAAGTAGGCGGACATGAATAAAGCGGTCGAGGTCTGTGGTACCAACCTAATAAACCAACCCAAGGATGCCCATTAATATAATTTTATTCTATATATGCGGAGTCTAGGGAAATTAAACCATAATTTACCTGTCGTCCGACGACAAGCTGCTAGAACAACGATGTCCAAGCTCGAACCACTCCAAGAAAATCCAAAACTAAGTCGGAATCGGATTTGGGATGGAACAACTTGACGTAGATAATTGACTTCCCTTTTTAATCAACGTGCAGATATGCACCTCTGCCTAATACCTATATGCCGTAAGGATATGTGCAGCAAAAGGATATGAATGCTTGCTAAAGCTATCCATGCTAATGCAAGTTCCAATGATGCCACCAATTGTACACTAATTGCTGCCTAACTTGTTGTACAATGCCTCCACTTCCACGTGGAAGTGGAGGTGGCAACCAATTCTCTCCGTTAGGTATATACTCGGGTATTGCATAAATTCGTAGTATAATAAATATAATTTTTGAATATACCATAATCATTAGAAAATTATTTCGAATAAAACCTACTATATTAAAATAATAAATTTCAACACCACTAAATTTACTATCTCCGTTAAAATATTACAGTGTATAAAAACTTTATAAAATAAATACATATACAATTATATCGTAACAAAATATTTTTCATAAACCTTTAAAATATTTGAAAAGGTAATAATAATATAATTTTTACCAAATTCAACTTTAAAATAAAATATTTTCAAGTACGCACGATTTCGATACTCAAGAATTCTCTCGGGATCCTCCCTTATGTTTTATCACTGTTTTGGAACTGAAATGGCATTTTAAAACGTGAAGTCGAGGCTTAAATCGAGTTTAACCCGACCCAGTTCGCGACCCGGTACGTAACACGTTTTCTGCCAGACAGTCCGCGGTAAAACAATCATAACTTTTTACTCCGAGATCAGTTGGACGTGAGGTTTTGTGCGTTGGAAACTAGACTCGTAGACCTTCGATTTGGTATTTCGGGGGACTTCTAACTCTTTATATATTGAGAGAAAAGCCCTGAGACATTTGACCCAAAGTTCAGAAAATTTGTTAAAGATCTTACGAATACTTTTGCCGACTTGCTTGACTACAAAACTTATAATGCGACTAAACAAATGGCCCCGACACCGAAATACTGGTCTTGACGAGCCTTAAGCGACTTGGGTCCGCTACAACAAGCTCTAACGGCACAAGGAAAGCGTATACGTGGAAATGACCGGAAGGGTAATTACAATACCGCCGGACGCACATATCACACAAAATCCGTGGACTATAACACACGAAAAAACCGAAAAATCCCTATTTCTCATTTCGGGCCACGTTTGAAATCCTAAAACCCCACGTTTGCCCCTCCGAACCAACAAGCGCTGTTAAATAGGTCCTCGCGGACGCCCACGAAAAATTTCGGCCAAAGTACCGCCGGACGCACATATCACACAAAATCCATCGACTATAACACACGAAAAAACTGAAAAATCCCTATTTCCCATTCCGGGCCACGTTTGAAATCCTAAAACCCCACGTTTGCCCCTCCGAATCAACAAGCGCCATTATATAGGTCGTCGCGGACGCCCACAAAAAATTTCAGCCAAAATACCGCCGGACGCACATATCACACAAAATCCATGGACATAACACACGGAAAAATCAAAAAATCTCTATTTCTCGTTCCGGGCCACGTTTGAAATCCTAAAACCCCACGTTTGCCCCTCCGAATCAACAAGCGCCATTAAATAGGTCGTCGCGGATGCCCACGAAAAATTTCGGCCAAAATACCGCCGGACGCACATATCACACAAAATCCATGGACTATAACACACGAAAAAACCGAAAAATCCCTATTTCTCGTTCCGGGCCACGTTTGAAATCCTAAAACCCCACGTTTACACCTCCAAACCAATGCGCGACATTAAATAGGTCGTCGCGGACTCCCACGAAAATTTTTGGCCAAAATACCGCTGGACGCACATATCACACAAAATCCATGGACTATAACACACGAAAAAACCGAAAAATGCCTATTTCTCGTTCCGGGCCACGTTTGAAATCCTAAAACCCCACGTTTGCACCTCCAAACCAATGCGCGACATTAAATAGGTCGTCGCAGATTCCCACGAAAAATTTCGGCCAAAATACCGCCGGACGCACATATCACACAAAATCCATGGACTTTAACACACGAAAAAACCGAAAAATCCCTATTTCTCGTTTCGGGCCACGTTTGAAATCCTATAACCCCACGTTTGCCCCTCCGAACCAACGCGCGCCATTAAATAGGTCGTTGCGGACTCCCACGAAAAATTTCGGCCAAAATACCGCCGGACGCACATATCACAGAAAATCCATGGACTATAACACACGAAAAAACCGAAAAATCCCTATTTCTCGTTCCGGGCCACGTTTGAAATCCTAAAACCCCACGTTTGCCCCTCCGAACCAACGCGCACCATTATATAGGCCGTCGCGGACGCCCACAAAAAATTTCGGCAAAAATACCGCCGGACACACATATCACACAAAATCCATGGACTATTATAACACACGAAAAAACCAAAAAATCCCTATTTCTCAGTCCGGGCCACGTTTGAAATCCTCAAACCCCACGTTTGCCCCTACGAACCAATGCGCGCCATTAAATAGGTCGTCGCGGACGCCCACAAAAAATTTCGGCCAAAATACCGTCGGAAGCACATATCACACAAAATAAATGGACTATAACACACGAAAAAACCAAAAAATCCCTATTTCTCATTCCGGGCCACGTTTGAAATCCTAAAACCCCACGTTTGCCCCTCCAAACCAATGCGCGCCATTAAATAGGTCGTCGCGGACTCCCACGAAAAATTTTGGCCAAAATACCGCCGGACACACATATCACACAAAATCCATGGACTATTATAACTAAGGCAGGCAACGGAACCGGACCGGTAGTACCGGACCGGTATTAACCGGAACCGGACCGGTACCGGCGAATCCTTCCGCCGGTTGGCCGGGAACCGGGACGGTACCGGTACCGGTACTACCGGGATTTTTCCCATTGTTCGTCCCGGACCGGTACTTACTGGGACCGGACCGGTATACCGGGTCCCGGTCTTTTTTTTTTTTTAATTTTAATTAAATTAAAATTCGGTTATTTATAATTGAAAAAGTTTCAAAATATATAAGTTATTTTATATTTCTTTTAAAAGTATAACTTAATAAATTAGATTTTTTTTAGAGTTTAAATTTTAAACTCTAAAAGTTTAAAACTTTAAATTTCAAATTTTTAAACTCTTAAAATCTTTTTAAACTTTTAAGTCTTTACTCTTAAGTCTTAAGTTAATAACTTACTTATTTAAGTTTGAATCTTTTTAAACTATATCAAACTTTCATTTGTTAAACAACTTTTTTAAATTTGAAATTGTAACTTAAGTTTGAAACATTTAAAAATTGAAATATAAAAAAAAGACTTGTATTAAATTGAAGACAATAATTAAAAAAATTTAAGGCGAATATCCTATAATTTTATTCATAAAAATTAAATAATACAATTTGTATTACAAAATATTAGAAGAGAACCTAATCTACGCAGCCACCTTCTAGGAAGGGTTCTGTTTGAATTAGGCCTCGAACTATCATACTAATATTTGAATCCTTGAAAATAGTCTTTCCGTAGAGTTTCTAAGAATTCCCTCGTAACATTTTCTGGAAGTGGTTGTTGTGCTTGATCCTCCAATGCATCCATGCCGTCTTCACTTGAATTTACCAAAATATTATCTATATCATATTCAAATTGGACAGGTAAACTAGGACGCCCATAATTCCTTCGCTCGGCATTGATCCAAGCTCTAAACAATACCGATATCTCCAAGCTGTCCGATGCTAATGAATACCTATGCTCCCCAATTTGATATCTTGCTGCACTAAAAGCGCCCTCCGAAGCTACTGAAGATGCTTGAATAGCTAGCAAATCTCGAACCACCGGTTGAAGTTTTGGAAATGACTTGCCGCGAGTTTTCCACCATTCCAAAAGTTGAGGTTTGCCTTGTGCATCCTTAATGCTTTCCATTCCCTGATTAAGATATTCATCAAAATCATTTCTTTCATTAGAAGTAAGACCAAGATAATTTTCCATCATATCATCAATATCATCTTCATTTGAATATCTACGCCTAGAACTTGAAGGTTCTACATTATGTACTTCATCATTTATTCTACTAGTATTATACAAGTCATACAATTTTCTAGCTTCAATTCTTATGCTATCTTTAACATCGGACAAACTAGGTAATTTGTCCTCTTCGGCAACTTCGTCACCTTGGATACTTTGTTCAAATATAATCTCTAAAATATCTAAATTACAATATATTCTTTCAACCATTCGTGATGCACCTATTTCTTTGTAAGTTGGGTTTAATAAACAAGCAGATAAATAAATTTGAGGAATAGGAATAAAATATTTTCTAAATTTTTTAATCATTGCATTAATAGAATCTTTAAACCGTGGAATATTTTTGTATTGAGAAAATTTATCAGAAATAGCACATATATTTGGTAAAACTGAACAAATAGTTGGATAATAAAGTCCAGATATTTGTTTTGTAGCTAAATAAAAAACTTTTAAAAATTCTTTAAGTTCATATACTTCTTTCCAATCAGTGTCACTAATTCTATAATCAATATCTGCATTGTGAGCATTCCAAACCATTTGTAAAGGCTTTCTATATTCATAAGCAACTTTAAGCATTTCATATAAAGAATTCCATCTAGTAGACACAGTTTTTGGAATTTTTCTAGGGGGGAGTTCTAATTCATGACACCGATTTTCAAACTCTACACGCCTAGACTTTACTTGACATTTAAAAATAAAATGGCATGCAGCTTCACATTTTATACAACCATTATTATACATTGCTACACCATCTCTAACAATTAAATTATATATGTGTGCAGCACACCTAATATGAAAACCGTCAATATAAATAGGGAAAATTGCCGGTTTTAGTTTATCAACAGCATTTGTATTATTAGAAGCATTATCAAGGGTGACACTAATTACTTTATTACAAATTCCATAAAATTCTAAAACATCTACAATAGTTTGAGCTATGTAACTACCGGTTTTTAGCATTTCACAACATTTATAACCTAAAATTCTTTTTTGCATGTTCCAATTTTCATCAATCCAATGACCAGTAATAGTAAAATAATCGTTACCATTAGGACTACGCCCCATATCAGAAGTGATAGCCATTCTACAAGTATTATAGTTAAATAAACAACGAAGAAAATGGACATGTTGTCCCTGATAATCAAAAATAGCTTTTTTAATAGTATTTCTTGAAAAACCTGTGAAAGAAGGATTATACACTATTTGAATATAATGAACAAAACCGGGATTTTCAGCAAAACTAAAAGGCAAGCCACAAAGAACAATCATTTTAGCTAATTCTTCAAGATCTCTTTCTCTACTATAACTACGATGTGTACTAGGGCCAGAAACATTAGAAGGGTTTAACTGTGATTAGATCATGTTAGAGGCCCCTACTCCTACAGATGCATCGGGAAGGGGAGTACCATATTTTTTTTGCATCGGCTATAGCTACGGCTTGCAAAAATTCATTTTTACAACATCTAAGTAAATGATTTCTTAAATGTCCCGTCCCACCCGACTTTCCCGTAGTTGTATGATTCAAAACAGATTTACATACTTTACAAATAGCTTGAGTTTTATCATCATTTTGAATCATAAATTGCCACACAACAGATTTTTTAGGACGTTCAGCCTTTGGCTTAGCCCTAGTAGGATGTACAGGGGGAGGGGGAGTGGAAGCGGGAGCAGGAGTGGGACTAGTAGCCGTAGGCGGCTCTGTTTCATCATCATCATTAGTATCATTACCATCATATTCATTATCATATTCTACTTCTTCATCTAGCTCTTCATTAAAATTACCAAACCTTGTTTGTAAAAATTCATGATCTAATTGAGTATTTCTATCAATATTAAAAGGAGTTTCATCAACATGTGTAAAATCATCCGTATTTATTCTTAATTGAAGTTGTTGTCTAGTGTTAGATTTGGATTTAGAAGAACTACCGACTTTAGTTTTTCCGGTTAGTGCATTACCTACCCTACCAAAAAATGAACTTTTACCCTTGCCAACATTTTTATCACCGGATTCCATTGTAAAATATTAAAAGTAAGCAAATAAATAAATACAAAAATTAAATGCAAAAAAATAAACAAGTAAAGAGATGAAAGTTGGAACGAATGTACCAAACGTCTGCGTAAAAACAGACGTGTATAACAAAAAGCCGAAATTGATAGATGAAACTTGAAGCTTGAAAATTGCTCCAAAATAATCCAACAAATAAAATTAACAATTTAATAGAGACTATTAGAGAATAGAGAGTAGAAGAGTAGAAGATTGAGAGTTGAGAGAGTAGATGAAGAAGAAGAAATTTTGTGTAATAAATAATGAAGGGGTGGGGGTTTTTTATAGTTAAAATTTAGGACTAAAATGTATTTTTAAAAACTTTGGGGTATTAAAAAAAGTTTGGGGGGTAGGGGGGTGTTTTGGGGGGGTGTTTGGCTGTTATAGCCGTTGGGTGGGCCCCACTGGCCGTTGCCAACGGCTACCCAACGGCTACTTTTTAAAAAAAAAAAAAAAAAAAAAAAATTTGAAAACCAACCGGATCGAACCGGACCGGACCGGACCGGTACCGGGACGGACCGGACCGGGACGATCCGGTAACCAACCCCCTTCCGTCCCGTTACCCCTTCCGTCCCACCCTCAACCGGACGGAACCGGAGTACACCGGACCGGAACCGGACCGGTAAATGAACCGGGACGGTCCGGAACCGGTACCGGTACCTCCCGGTTCCGTTGCCACCCTTACTTGGGTCTACGACTCGTGATCTATTCTACTGGTCCATCATGTTGACCCATAGTTTGGCTTCTGCAGCCTATTCTCTTGGCCATGAACAACGGATGGAAACCACGGGCCGTGGTTTGGTCTATGACCCGTGGAATCCGTCTGTGGTCCCTGAAAGTCAACTTTTTCAAGCTTTTTCCTAATTACGTCCCCGGGGTATTTTAGTTATTACCCACCCTTCTAACTCCTAAATGATGTCGTTTTGACTATTTCTAGAAGGGTTTTTACCCTCATTAGCCTAAGTCCCTTCTCAAATCTTCATTCATCTCCCAAAAAGGGAAAGGACTCCTTTAAGCTCCAAGTCTCAATCTCCAAGATCAAGTCTCCTTTCTTTTCAATTTCAAGTGGGTTAGCTTCAATTAAGGTATGTGGGTATTCAACAATAGGTTCTTTTCACTCTTGTACTCAAAACCCCCAATTCTTATTTTGAATTATAAACTTGTGAAATTAGGGTTTTAATATAAATTAGGGAAAAAGTTATGGGTCTTCTCCTAAGGCACCAATTCATGATTTTTTATTACATTTCTATGATTTAATTGAAGTCCCTCAGTCGATTTCAAAATCCCATATGTTGATGATGAATTTTAGCATGATTTCATTGAATTGCATGTCTTCAAGTAAAATTGGTATGTTTAGATAACATGACCTCTATTTTCATGAAATTGCATGCCTAATTCTTCAAGTATGATATTAGAAAGGAAAGTACAATTAGAATTATGGTTTTGCAAAGCTTTAAGATTCATAACTTGTGAATTGCATGACATCAGATATGTCATTCTTTTCCAACAGTCTTGGACATTAGATATATCTCTACGTTTTATGAAAGGTTTAGCATCCAGATATGTCTACCTAAGTTATGAACAGTTTTGACATCAGATATGTTGTAAGTATTATGAGATATATGTATATGTTTTGGAAGTAGTATTAGCACCGAGTTGGACAGGGCGAGAGTATCCTTAGTCCTAGAACTACGTGCCCCCATAAGTTCTAAGTTCCCTCAGTTGGGCATCAGATTCAGTGATTACGCCACAGTCATGCCTCTATGCCCTGGCAAGGAATATTGGGTCCTTTCGATAGGGCGTATACATCGGATTCCATGTAGCTCACATGATCTATGTCTGTTAGAGAACCTCTCACAGAAATAGTATCAGGTTTTAAAGTGCATTGACTCTTTGCCTTTAGATTTCAGGACCTTTCTGATTACTATGATATTTGTATAATTTGTTTTGGCATCGTATTGAGTCTCTTGCATTTCAGTTTTACACTTATAGCATGATTTCAGCTTTACAAGTTTATTTAGCATATTTACCTCAGATTCCTTTTTATCTCATATATTCAGTACATCATATAGTACTGACGCATTTTTTGTTGCCTCCTTTTATGATGAAGATTCAGGCACCTACCCTCAGAGTCGTGGTTAGTTAGTGTCAGCCGTTTGGACCTTATTGGTGAGTCCTCCTCCTACAAGGACCGGAGTTATGATTGGCTATCTTTATATCCTTTTTCTTAGGATTTCTCGAGTTAGTTGGGGTCTTGTCCCTTCAACTCCTATTTCAGATTTAGAGGCTTCAGACATAGCTAGTTTGTATTCTGGATGAGTTCCTTGTAGACTTTTGGCTATTTTCTTTATGGGTTTCTATCTTCTCTCTATGTATGCTTCCGCTTTAGTTCCTTAAGTTATCTGAGTATGCTATGGCCAAAGGTTAATCTAGGGAACTCGTGTCCCAGATCTCGTGTTACGTTCAGGGGGTAACCTCGGGGCATGACAGAAGAGGTTCCAATTTAGATTCTTGATCGTCAGATTCGAAGGTTGAGAAACTAGGAAGTCGGTTCAGTAAAAGTCCTTTGGAGGAACCAGTCAGTTGAGGGAGCTACTTGGGAAGTAGAGGCAGCCATGATGACCAAGTACCCCCACCTTTTCCCTTCCGATCGAGCTTTAGCTTGAGGTAATAGTTCCTCTTTAGTTTCTTAGCCTTATCATGCATCTCAGTCTCAGTGTTATGTTTCCTCAGCTATTCCTGCATTTTCAGCATGTTTTCATGTCCTTAGAACTCAATTCAGTCAGATATCAGTTTCTGGTACTCAATTGGTAGGGATTGCAGCTCTTTCCCCCCCCCCCCAAACTCAGCTTGTTAGTCTTCATTCGAGGATGAATGATCCCTAGGGGGAGATATTGTAATACCCCAGATCATCCAAGCTTAGAACCACCTCAGAAAAATAGGAAAAATAAAATTTCCAAGTCTTAGTCGGAACCACAGATGGTTTCCACGGATCGTGGAAGGGTTCACGGGCCGTGGAAAGCCTCCGTGGAACTCAGTCATAGGCCAACAAGTCGAGTTCAGTTTCACGAGTTGGAACCATGGACCGTGGAACAGTCCATGAGTCGTGGATTCCAGCCGTGGAACTCAGACCTGAGGGTCATCAAATCCCTCAGAAACCATGAGTAGATTCCACAAGCCGTGGATGGGTTCATGAGCCATGAACCTGGCTCGTGATTATCAGACCCATAGACAGGAACAAAGGCCCAGGAACCACGATAGGGTTCCACGAGTTGTGGAAGCTTCCACGAACCGTGGAACCTATTCATGGAACTTGGTCGCAATTTTTTCCAGCAGTTTTTAATTTAGTTTCTCAGGAGTATTTTAGACCTTTATTTCTTAAATTAGCTCCGACTATAAATAGTCTTAGGCTTATTTTATTAAGTCTAAACCTCCAAAACACATCAGTTCTTCTTATTCCTCCTCTCAAGCCAGAAAAGTGTGTTCTTCTCCAAATCTTCAGACCTAGGGTTTTCTCCTCCAAGCTTCAACTTCAGTTTTTCTTGAAGAATCTCCTTCTACAAGGTATGTGGGTATTTACTAAGGGTTTAGTTCACCCTTATGCCTAAAGTTCTAGTCTTTCTTCAAATATTCATGGTTTAAGAACTAGGGTTCCTACTCAATTATGCAAATCCTTCTAGAATTTAGTCCTTATGATTCTCACATGATTTATATCATGTTTATATGAATTGTAATATGTTTTAATGGTTTGCATGAGTTTCACCATGACTTAAGAAATCAAGAAATTAGCCCTAAATTGTAGGATTGTTAAAGTGTTAACTTTCTTCAAAATTCAATCTAGATTATCAGTATGAGTGTTAAAAATCAAAATTTATCCAGTTTTCAGCCTACTACAGCATTTCAAAAAATTAGTGATTTCAGACCATTTTAGCTCTGTCTCAGAAAATTCAGGTCTTCAGTTTTAATGAGCTATTAGTCTTCGGTTTGGGAGTAGTGTTTAGCACAGAGTTGGACTAGGATTCAGCGTACCCTTGAAGTTCCAGAACTACGTACCACCGTAGGATATTTAGCCCCTCATTTGGGCCTCAGAACTAGTGATCATATCAGCCATGCCTTTATACCTTGGCAAGGTATATTGGGTCCTCTTGATGGGGCGTATGCATCGGACTCCACGTTTAGCTCACGTGGTTATGTCGGTTAATAGACTCTCCCACAGTGTTAGTTTCAGTAAAGTGCATTAGGCCCTCAGTTTGTTTTACTTTCAGCTTTCAGCATGTTTTCAGATTTCTCCTGTATTTCAGTTGTTTATGCATGATTATATTTTGGGCCTATGTACTACAGTTTAGTTCAGTTGACAACTTTTCAGTATTTTAGCATATTTATATTTCAGTCAGCCTTGCATATCCCTCATACTCAGTACATTCAAAGTACTGACGCATACTCTATGTGTTGCATCCTATCATGATGCAGGTTCAGGTTCTCAGCTTCAGCCTCGTGATTAGCTCGCCCGGTGCCATATCAGCGACAGTCACTGGTGAGTCCTCATCGTCCGAGGACATATGTTTTACATGCTTTTTGAGTTAGTCAGTTTGTCCTTATTTTCAGTATTTGGAGTTAGCTGGAGACTTGTCCCAGCAGCTCATCAGTATTAGAGGCTTTCAGACATAGAGTCAAACTCAGTTGATTTGGGTTGTTCTTCTTTTTAGACAGTCATGTATCTCAGATATTCTCAGTTGAATTCTTTAGATTATATGATTTATTCAGTATACTTCCATTTGGTTAGAGTTATTTCAGTATGTTTGTGATATGCCAGATACAGGGTTAGCTTGGGGTCACTTGTGATCCTAGGTACCGTGTTACGTCTAAGGGCTAGCCTTGGGGCGTGACAATTTTGTTTAAATGACTTGAGACATAATTGAAAGTCATCAATAAAATAATCACTAAAAAATATTTTTCACTTTTGATTAAATATTTAGACTGTGGCTGATGATCAAAAACTTAGTGACATTTCAATTCTATGCTAAAAGTAAAGTTATTATGAAAATTTATTTACTTGAGTGGGTATATGAATATCTAATTCATAAATTGATTAAAGTAAATATTGATGAGTAAAACATTCCTACATTGTATATCATTTATAGACATGACGTAAAAATTATAATTGTTGACCTAAACAAAGATGAGAAACTAAATGATGACAAATACAACATCTAAAGTCG
This sequence comes from Jaltomata sinuosa, assembly GCA_003996215.1. Lineage (NCBI taxonomy): Eukaryota > Viridiplantae > Streptophyta > Magnoliopsida > Solanales > Solanaceae > Jaltomata > Jaltomata sinuosa. Next base: position 78,784 of record QJPP01001986.1, on the reverse strand, counting down.
TAAAATATGGTATGTACTGAAAGAGCAATGCTTTTGAAGGTATAAATGATATATTAAGTCACCTAGAAGAGGGTAACACTGAATAACACAGAAGAGATCTTGAAGCTTACAAAGTATGAAAAAAGAAAGATTTCGCTGCACGTGAAATTATTGTAAGTTCTGTGGTTGATAACTTTATTCATGAATGTGAGAAATACTCTACTGCTCATGTCATGTGGGCACACTTGTGATAGACATATGGGGGTACATTTGTGATCCACCTTAGACAGATGACTATCAAGTTTGATACTTACAAAAAATATCATGATAAGAATATAAAATAACACCTTAGGGTGATGTCAAACATGATTACTCCACTTAAAAGTGTTGATCATGTTCTCTCTAATGAGAAACAGGTTCAAGTAGTGATCCGATCTCTTTTTAATAATTGAAAATATTTGAAGGTTAATTTAATCCATAATGATAGCATCAAAAGTTTTCTGATGTTGCCCATCATGTTCAGCTTGAAGATGAATGATTTGGTATTGCTAAGACTAGGGGTGGGCATGGTATGATATATACCAAATTACCATACCAAACTAAAAAATTTAATACCGTAATTTTGATATTATGGTATATGGTATGCATTTTAATTTTTTTTTGGTATTTAGTATGGTATTCAGTATTTATAAATAAAATATCAAAATACCAAATATCATACTAAAGTATATAATTGCATAAATAATTTATATATTATTAAAATACTAGCAAATATACAACCTAATATTAGTATAAAACTAAATATTTAGACATTAGAACTTTGACTACTTAATCTTGATTGAAATATTTTTGTTGTGTAATTGATTAACAAAGGGAGTTGCTTATACCTTCTTTTGAATATATATTTCAACATATGTAATGTGTTGATATGATACAATTGAGACATTTTTTGAAAAGTCAAAGTCATAATTCTCTATCGTACAAGTATAAATTAGTCAAAGTTGAACAAACTATGATTATCAATTTACCATACTGCAAGATACTGAAAATGAACTTTTAAATACCGAACCATACCGAACTAATTTGGTATAGGAATTGTATAGTATTTTTAAAAACTGAATACCAAAATTACTGAATCAAAATTTTAAATATCATACCATACCATGCCTACCCCTAGTTAAGACTATATCTAGTGCCAAAATTAAGTGGTAAAATGTTTTCACGCTTAAAGCACAAGATAAATTGAAAATATAACGAAAAGGATAAGAAGACAGGAAAAGGAACCTCCAAGAAAAAAAAACTAAGACAAATTTCATGAAGAGAAAATGTTTTCTCAAGAAGAAGAACAAGAGTAAGATGAAGTGCTACAAACTGCCAAGTTCTAGGACATTTGACTCGTGATTGTACCGAGCCAAAAAAGATAGCATTTCAAAATACATCTCTAAGTATTGTATATGTTTCTAGCACTGCTTTACTAACTAAATTTTATCTTGTGTAAATTATAGACTCGGGGACCATGGACCATGTGAGTCATGATCGAAAAGTATTTTTGGAGTTTTGTCGAGTCTCACCTGAATTAAAGAGACTTTACCGTTTTATTTAATTGTTTCCTACATTCTCTTCCATCATTATCGTTCTGTCTTTTGCTTTGGTTCGATCAATGGCAATAGCAATGGCAATGGTAGCTATGAAATTCTTTGTTAATCTTCTCTTCTTCCAATGTCTTCTCTCTCCTGTCACTTCAGCTGAATCCACCAATTTTGAGAGTTCGGGGGAGTAAACCCAGTATTCAAAACCTTTCGAATCTTGCCGGAGATCATACGAATCTCAGTGTACAATATTTGCGAATTGATGGTGATTTTATTTGAGTTCACAAAATCTGATCTCTCAATTGGTACGTGTGAATTGATTGAAATTTTGTGTGTAGGATGCTTAGAGGATGATTAATCATTATAAATAGGTGAATTTATTCGAACCAAACCATCATTTGATAAAGAAATGATTCTTAGTGCCTAACTCAGTTCATGGAGTTTATTTAAACGCAAATTTATTTTGCAAATTCATGGAGTTGTGGGTGTAATCAAGAGTTGATTTTAGCTGGATTTTATGCGCACTGTAGTTTGAGACTTGATTAGCAACACTATGTAATGTTGTCTTGTAAAATTATTTCTGTTAGTATTTTTCAAGTTAGAATTTAGATTAAAAAATAAAATATATATTTTAAAATAGATAGGGTGACCTGGCCTTCCCACGACCCGCGTCGAACTAAGTTGGGCTAACCATTTTAAGACCCGTCGTCGTGGTGAGTTGGCCTAGTCCAGCTCGTCAAATTTCAACGCTTGTATGGATTAGGCCCAAGTGGGCTTAGACTTGACAATATTAACAACTCTTAGTGTTAACTACTTCAATCTCCCCATTTTATGCAGAATGCTTGATTATAATTTGTGACTACAGTATATCAAAAATTAATGGGTAACGACTGTAATGTTTATTAACCCATTAGTTTGTTATGGGTAACTTTCGGCTAACTTCTCCATTCGATCATTTTAGTTTTACTTGTTAGTTTGTGGAGCTTTAATTTCTTTCTATGTCTTTATTGTTATAGAACATGAACAACCATCCCCATAATTAAGTAATTATTTAGGTAAGTTTACACTTTTTAAAATTAAGATTAACAAAAAATGAAGAAAAGTATCAAAAGAAGGAAAAATAGATAAATAAAATCCTTAGTTTAAGAATAACAAAGACACCCTATATACAAGAACCTTTCATATCGACAACATAAGATAATTAACAAATATAAAAATAGAGGGCAAAGGTTTCAACCATTGATTATCCAAACACATCAAAGTTTCTGAGAACTTTAATCATAATTAAGTTGGTAAGAAAATTAATTGAATTTTAAAGGAACAAATCTAACAAAAATAATTAGGAGAAAAATGTAAAAGAGAATTTTTACCTAAATAATTCTGAAGATGATGATGGGGTAACAAATTATAGTATATAAACTCATAAACTTGAAGTGTTTTCTTGAGCAAACATATATACATCTGAACTCTTTAAATAATAAAAGGAACAAATATAAAAAATAATAATTAGGAGAAAAATGTAAAAGAAAATTCTCACTTGAATTATTCTGAAGATGATTATGGGGTAACAAATTATAATGAGATAATGCATAATTATCACTCTGAACTATGGACGAAATCTCAGAGACACCCCTAAACTTTACATAGCTCTTATTACCCCCCTGAACTCTTTTCAAATGTAATTATTTACACCTTGAAACTAGATAACCAAATTTCTTGCGCAAGGTGTCGTGCACGCGCGGCCAACTGAAAATTATTTTTTTCTTTATTTTTTTCTTCGTCCTTCCTTTATTTCTTCCTTCCTTTATATCCCACTTAAATCTCTTCTTTTCTTTTACATCTTTCTTACTTAAAGTGTGTTTAGTATGAAGGAAAATATCTTTCATGAATATATTTTTATGAAAAATAAGTTGATTTCTTACTTATTTTCTCATGTTTGGTTGGTTAGTGAAAAAATATTTTTTAGTTTTTGATTAATGAGTGAAAAAATATTTTTAGTATTTGGCTAGAGAGTAGAAAATATTTTTAGGGGGTAGATTGGGGTGGGTGGGGGGTGCGGTGGGTATGGGATATGATAGTGGGTGGAGGTGGAGGGGTGAGTTGTGGGTTAGGTGGGTGGGGTAGGGGTGGGGTACGAAAAAATTATTTTTTAAAAAAATATATTCTTTTTTAAAAAAATAAATTTTGGGTGGGCTGGAGGAGGGGGTGGGGTAAGGTGGGTGGGTTGGAGTACAAAATAAATTTAATTTTTTTTAAAAAAAGTTAATTTTTCTTAAAAAAAATATTTTTTCTTTAAAAAAAATTTAGGGTGGGTGGGGTTGAGGGGTTGGGGAAAGGTAGGGTGGGGGTACAAAATAATTAAAACTATTATTAAAAAAATTAAACTTTTTATCTATAAAAAAAATAGTTTTTTTAAAAAAAAAAAAATAAAAAATTGGGGGTTGGGGTGGGGTGGATCGGAGGTGGGAATCGGGGTGAAGAACAAAAAATATTGGTGGTAGGTGGGGTGGAGGTTGAGGGTAGGGGGTGAGTGGTGGTGGGAGGAGGGGGGTTGGGGAGAGGTGATGATAAGGAGAGAGAAAGAAAAAGAGAAAAATTAAAGAAAAAGAAAAAAAAAGAGTAATTTTTTGTCTTCTCACTCTCTCAAAGAGAGTGAGATATACTCTCTCTGTCACATCAACACAAAAGGAGTATAAAAATACACAAAAAATTAGTTCAGGGGGGTAATAGGACCTATGTAAAGTTTAGGTGTGTCTCTGAAATTTCGCTCATAGTTTAGGGTGATACTTATGCATTATCTCAATTATAATATGTAAACTCATAAACTTGTAGCATTTTCTAGAGCAACATACATCTGAACTCTTTAAATAACAGAAGGAACAAATCTAACGAAAATAATTAAGAGAAAAATATAAAAGAGAATTCTCACCTAAATTATTCTGAAGATGATTATGGGGTAACAAATTATAGTATGTAAACTCATAAACTTGGAGGTTTTCTAGACCAACATACATCTAAACTTTTTAAATAACAAAAGGAGCAAATCTAACAAAAATAATTAGAAAAAAAATATAAAAGAGAATTCTCACCTGAATTATTCTAAAAATGATTATGGGATAAAAAAATTATAATATGTAAACTTATAAACTTGAAGTATTTCTAGACCAACATACGTCTAACTCTTTAAATAACGATGAAGAAAATAATGACAATAAGTGATTAAACGTGGGGGGAGAGGGAAAGTTCTTTACTTTTACTAACAAATTTATAATTTAATCATATTAATTATAGAGGAAGGGGAAAATAGGAGTTAGTGACAGATGTGGGAGAGGAAGAGAGTATATATGATTTAATCAAGAGAAAGGCACCACCTTACAGTTTCTTTAGAAACGGTGATTTTAGAGTAATGTGTAACTAATTTTACACATAAATGATTGAATAATAAAGAAAGTTTATCAATTAATTTAATACAATTTAGTCACATTAATTATAGAGAAAGAAAAAAAAAGAAATTTTCAATATTTTAATTTTAGGGAAAAGTCCAAAAAAATCACAAAAAAAAATAAATATGATTCGAGGCCTTAGAGAGCGCCAATGTGTAACTAATTTTGCACATAAATGATTGAATAAGAAAGAGAGTTTATCAATTAATTTAATACAAATTAGTCACATTAATTATAGAGAAAGAAAAAAAAAGAAATTTTCAATATTTTAAAATTAGGAAAAAGTCCAAAAAGTTCACAAAAAAGATAAATATGATTTGAAGTCTTAGAGAGCACCATGTCACCAGGTCTATGTTCCAACTTTATATATATATATATATATATATATATATATATATATACACACACACACACACTCCCTCCGTTCACCTTTACTTGTCACTTTTGACTTGGCACACCCATTAAAAAAAAAATTATTAATATAGCTAATTTATCATAGTACCCCTATTAATTGATGATTACTATTGTATCTTGAAATTAGTTTAGAGAATAAACAATTAGTGCTAAGGCTAAAATAGGAAAAAAGAAGTTGTCCTTCCTTGATATGTCAAAAATGACAAGTAAAAATAAAAATTCAATTAGAAAATAAGTGACAAGTAATTCTGAACGGAGGGAGAATATATATATATATATATATATAGAGAGAGAGAGAGAGAGAGAGATTTTAAACATGTCATAAATATTCATTTGACAATAATCATCTTATTGAGGGTTAAACTTAAAAAGAATAAAAATTAAATTATTTATTAATATCAAAAATGTGATTATTTTTAGAATAAATTAAAAATGAATATCTAAAATGGTCTTTGGAATTTAAAAAAAATGGGTCTGAAATGGTCGATTACACGGGAAAATTAATTAAGGGTGACAAAAAAGTTTCAAATTTAAGTTGTAGTAACATAAGTTATTTTAATTGATGGGTTTTGACTCTTTTTTTGAGTTGCCCTCAAGTTTTTATTTTTACACTTTGACCCATGGGGCCCATCTTAGGGAATTAAATAAAATCCTAATTACCTAAAATGTGAGGGGGGAAAACCGTCGTTGCCCTTCTTCTTGCTTCTTCTTCCTCACGCCATTTCATCATTTTCTCCATTGTTGTTGTTGTTGTTGTCTTCTTCTTCATCATCATCTTCTTCTTCTTCTTCTTCTTGTTCATCATCTTCTTCTTCCGTCGTTGCCCTTCTTCTTGTTGTTGTTGTTGTTGTTGCTGCTGCTACTAGACCAAATTTTTGGACTAAATTTTGTTCGTAATCACTGAACATTGCTTCATAGGTGATTTTGATAAGTAAAATAATGATTTTTAGTTCAATTTCTCATCTGAGTATATCTGTTGTTTTCTGTAATTTTCAGTAGTGTATCCAACAGATGACTTATCTGTTGGATTCATGTTACAGCAGCTTGATCCAACAGATAGGTCATTTGTTGCAATAGATGACCTACCTGTTGGATCAAGCTACTGGTTCTTAACATGAATCCAACAAATAAGTCATCTTTTACAACAGATTAGTCATCTGTTGCAACAGATGAGTCATTTGTTGCAACAGATGAGTCATTTGTTGCAACAGATGACCTATCTGTTGGATCAAGCTACTGATTCTAAACATGAATCCAACAGGTAAGTCATATGTTGCAACAGATGAGCCATCTGTTGTAACAAATAGCTAATATGTTGCAACAGATGACTTACTTGTTGGATTCATGTTCAGAACCAGCAGCTTGATCCAACAGATAGGTCATCTGTTGCAACAGATGACTCATCCGTTACAACATATAACTCATCTGTTGCAGCAGATGACCTGTTGTATCAAGCTACTGGTTCTAAACATGAATCCAACAGATGAGCTATCTATTGCAATAGATGACTTACCTGTTGGATTCAGCTGCTGTTTCTGAACATGTATCCAACATGTGAGTGATCTGTTACAACAGATGAGTTACTTATTGAGATAATGATATAATTTTGTTATTGTATAGAGCCACTCAACTTTACTATACTATCATTATTGATTTTTTTATCAAATTTCTTTTGGTACCATTAATGGAGGAATCAATAACAATAGGGGTTGATTGTCATGATGAATGGATCGAGAAGAATAATCGATTTATTTGGCATTGAAAGGATGGTGACATGTTAGAGACGATAGCGATGACAGTCCAAAGAGATGTTTTGTTTGATGATTTTGTGAACTTAATCATCAGTTGTGTCTAATTAAATTGTCAACCGAAAGATCTTGTCATCAGTTACATGCACATCTCTTTTGAAAATCAAAGGTTCTTGCCTTTTAAGATAAGTGATCAAGTTCGTTTGTGTGCTTATTTGAGTGATGCACCTAGGCCCATTTTAAGGGTATACGTGATTGAAAAGCCGGTAGAGAATCCTAATTTAGCTCAAGACCAACAAGATATGATAAATGATGAGTTGGAGGATAGGGTAGATATGGATATCCCAGATAATGGAAGTGGGGCTGAATTGGATGGTCCAAACTGTGGGGATGACCAAACTCCTACACCTGATGTTAGGAGCAATACAATGGGCAATTCTCAATTAACACAGTCTAGCCATGTGCAAGAGGATGAAAAAGTTTTTATAAGGGAATGTCATTCAAGAACAAGCAAGAACTAGAAACTTTATTGAAAATTGCTTGCTTGAAAAAAGATTTTAGACTCAAGAAGGTGATTAATTCGCGTAATGTGTATTGTTTTAGATGTGTACATCCGGAGTGCAAGTGGTGGATTAGGGTTGTGAAGCTTTTAAGTTCTGACAGATTCTGTATTACAACCTATGTAAAATATCACACGTGTGGTTTTGAGCATATCACGAGTCATAATCCATACCCCACAGTAAAAGTCATCGCTGAAATTTTTAAAGATAGGTTCCCAGAAGGTAAAGGCTCATCTACACAAGACATGAAATATCAAATTCGTATAGAATTGGGTATAGAATTGGGAGATTTGGCACACTCAGAGAGGCGTCGGGACTATGATTATTGTAGCCGTATAAAGGTTGAAGAGGTTAAGGTTGCGATTCGTAAGATGCGGAGGGGTAGGGCGACGGGGCCAGATGAGATTCCCGTGGATTTTTGGAAAAGCTCGGGTGAGACAGGTGTGAAGTGGCTAACCGAGTTGTTTGATGGTATTCTTAGAACGGCAAAGATGCCTGAAGCTTGGAGATGGAGCACGATGATTCCTTTGTACAAGAACAAGGGCGATATTCAGAGTTGCAACAACTATAGGGGTATCAAATTGCTAAGCCACACTATGAAGGTCTGGGAGAGGGTAGTGGAGTTGAGGTTGAGACAGATCGTGCCTATTTCAGAGAACCAGTTCGGCTTTATGCCAGGACGCTCGACTACAGAAGCTATTCATCTCCTTAGAAGACTGGTGGAGCAGTACAGGGAAAGGAAGAAGGACTTGCACATGGTGTTCATCGATCTAGAAAAGGCGTATGATAAAGTCCCTAGGGAGGTCCTTTGGAGGTGCTTGGAGGCTCGAGGTGTACCCGTGGCGTACACCAGATCAATTAAGGAATGTATGAGGGGGCCAAGACTCGCGTTAGAACTGTGGGAGGAGATTCGGAGCACTTTCCCGTGTTGATGGGGTTGCACCAGGGATCGACCCTTAGCCCGTTTCTATTTGCCTTGGTAATGGATGTGTTGACGCGGCAAATACAAGGTGAGGTGCCATGGTGCATGTTATTTGTGGATGATGTAGTTTTGGTGGACGAGACTCGCGGAGGAGTTAATGCTAAGTTGGAGGTTTGGAGACAGACCCTCGAGTCGAAGGGGTTTAGGTTGAGCAGGACCAATACTGAATATATGGAGTGCAAGTGCAGTGAGGCGACTCAGGATGATGATGTAGAAGTGAAGCTGGATACACAGGTCATCCAAAAGAAAGGGAGTTTCAAGTATCTTGGGTCTATTATCCAAGGAAATGGAGAGATTGATGAGGATGTCACCCATCGTATTGGTGTTGGGTGGATGAAATGGAGGCTCGCATCTGGAGTCTTGTGCGATAAGAAGGTGCCTACTAAACTGAAAGGCAAATTCTACAGAGTGGTGGTCCGACCAGCTTTGTTGTATGGAGTTGAGTGTTGGCCAGTAAAGAAAGCCCATATTCAAAAGATGAAGGTGGCGGAGATGAGGATGTTGCGATGGATGTGCGGGTTTACTAGGAGAGATAGGATTAGGAATGAGGATATCCGAGATAAGGTGGGTGTGGCGTCGGTGGAAGATAAGATGCGGGAAGCGAGGTTGAGATGGTTCGGCCATGGGAGGAGGAGAGGCACGGATGCTCCAGTGCGGAGGTGTGAGAGGTTGGCTATGGATGGTTACAGGAGAGGACGAGGTAGACCGAAAAAATATTGGGGAGAGGTGATTCGACAGGACATGGCGCAGTTGCAGCTTACCGAGGACATGACCCTAGATAGGAAGGTGTGGGGGACGCGGATTAGGGTAGAAGAGTAGTAGGTAGAAGTGGGTGTAGGTAGGAGTGTTTTTCCCTAGTGTCCCGACTAGTAATCGTAGGGTCACGCTTATAGTTTCTTGTTCTTGTTCTTGGACTCCTCGTGGTAGTATTGTGTGGCAGTGCTCTGTTTCTGTCTGTCTGTCTGTCTGTCTGTCTGTCTGTTGTTTGTTACTACATATTGCTTCCTACCGTCTCTTGTTTTCTTTTATCTTGTTTTATCATGTATCATTGATATGCCCTTTTTAGCCTCTTTTTCTTTCTTTTTTCTTTTTTGCTCAAGCCGGGGGTCTATCGGAAACAGCCTCTCTACCTCACCTCTGAGGTAGTGGTATGGTCTGCGTACACTCTACCCTCCCCAGACCCCACGCTGTGGGAATACACTGGGTATGTTGTTGTTGTTGTTGTTGTTGTTGTATAGAATTGGGTGTTAAGGTGAGTTATTGGAAGATTTGGAAGGGCATAAATATTGCAAAGTCCTTGGTTAGGGGAACACATGAGCACGGGTATGCAGTGCTTGATGCTTACCATTATATGCTTCGATCCGCAAATTCAGGAAGTAAGACAACATTGCAAGTTGATGAAAATGGAAAGTTCAAGTACTTTTTTATAACCTATAGGGCTTGGATACGTGATTTTGAGCAAATGAGAAAAGTCATAGTTGTTGCCGGGACATTCTTGAGGAGCAAGTATGAAGGAGTTTTATTGTCAGTTGTGGCACATGATGAGGAGAATCATATTTTTTTGATTACTTTTTGTGTAGTTGAAAAGGAGTACGATGCATTATACTGATATTTTTTTGAACAAATGAGAAGCTATGTAGATGATACTGCTGATTTGTGCGTAATTTCTGATAGGCATCCAAGTATCAAGAAGATGGTTTCAATTGTCTATCCTACAACTCATTATGGTTGTTGCATAAGGCACCTTGGGGAGAATATTCAAAACAACTTTCACAATACGAAGGTCGTATCTCATTTTTATAAAGCAGCAAAAGCATACAAGATTGATGATTTCAATGACCATTTCAATCAAATAGGTGATAGGTACCCGGAGTAGCTGAACATCTTAAACGTGTTGGATTCCACAGGTGGAGCAGGGCATTCTGTCCAGAAAATATGTATAATATTATAAATTAAGTGATTTGTTTGAGTTTATTGTCAATTATACCTTACAGAGTGATTATTTATTTGTATAGGTATAACGTTATGACGACAAACATTGCTGAGTCGGTGAATGCAATGTTCGACATTGAAAGAGAATTTTTTACTGTCGCTCTATTTAACAAAATATAGGAGATTTGTACAAAAATTTCATGAGAGGCGTACGGAGTTCATCAACTCACCAACCATCTTTGTTCCTGAAATGAAAAAGAAAATAACAAAATACGTCAATTTGGAAAATAAGTTATTGTCTCATCAAACTGCCAACTACAGGTTCAGTGTCACCGGTCATGGTGAAGTTGCTACGGTTGATTTGTAAGCAAGATCTTGTACATGTAGAGTATTTGACTTGGATAAAATACCTTGTCCACATGCTATGACAGCGCTTCGAGTCCAATATGGTGAAGACTTTTGTAGGCGGATTTATGAGTGCTCATCCTCATATTATACGGTGGAGAGATACATCATTGCATACTGTGAGAAAATTCATCTTGTGCCTTCTGAAGAATCTTGAAATGTTCCTTTGGAGATTTTAGAGAGAGAAATACCTCCTCCAGATATTGACCCAAGCAAACTGGGAAGAAGGCAAAAAAAAGGAGGCGTGGAGTCAAAGAATCATTTCCAACGAGAAAAAATAAGTACTCTATATGTAAAACGGTTAGCCACAAAAGAACTACATGCCCAGATCGAAATGCTCCATAATTGTTAATGTTGCACTCATTTTCTCTATTATTGTAATAGTAATAGTATTATTTTTCTGAACTTGAAATTTCTATGATATTTCAGTTGGTGATGTTTGTAAACTTAATTCATTTATATATTGCAACTGATGATGAAATCTATTGGGAATAATTAAATAGGTGTGATGACCCTTCCAGTCATCTTCGCATTTATGCATTTATTGTGCTGTTAGAGTTTTTCTGTAGTGGCTCCAAGTCATTTATGGCTTGCTGGGATCGGTAGTTTGGTTCCCTGGTCATTCGTTTGGTTGTTTTGCCCTTTTTCCTGTTTTAGAGCTTTAACATAAAATATCGTTGACTTTAGTCAACATTCTTAGCTAACGTGTTCAGAATTAAATTCTGACAATTCCGTTAGCTCCGAAGCGTTGAGTTTGGTCTAATTGGACCTTCGGTTGAGGCCTGAGAACTTCTGGTGTGAGTTTTGTGTGGTTTTCTCTGTTTTCAGGCCATTTAAAGTTGAAAGTATAACTTTGGGTGACTTTTGATGATCGGAGTGTCGGATTCGAAATCCAATGATTCCATCAGCTCTGGAATGATGAGTTTGGGTTGGGAAGGTGGTTGGTTTGGATTTTGAGTGAGCCGAACTCATTTTGAGCCTTTGAGTTCCTTTTTGTTGGTATTGACTTGGGTCAATATTTCTCCGAAATGACCTCATATGGAAGTTTCATCAATTCCGTTGAGTCCGAAATGTCGTTTTCACTCTGTTAGCACTATTGGTTTTTAAATATCGGCTTCTAATTATACCCGGAAAGCCCCATTAAGTTTTGGAAAATTGCAGACTTTTTCCTGTTGCAGGTGCAGGCATCAAGCCTCTATCGCGATCGCGAGACCCTGCCTTCGCGACCCCGATGAAGCACCTGGCACCTTGTTCTTCGCAACCGCATAGCTAGACTTTACGACCATGATGGTCTAGCCAGTGTGGTCCTCGCGATCGTGAGGGGTCCCATCGCGATCGCGATGAAGGACCCATGGCAGTACATAAACTTCTCTCTTTGTTTTTCCAGCACTTTGCTCAACTCTTCCCAACTCTAATCACTTAAGCTCCTTTCCAAGTTGCTCCACATCAGTTCTAAACCTTGGGGAATCGTTGTTCGTTGATTTTCCGTGGTTCTTTGCCTATTGGTAAGCTTAATTTTAGAGCATGCCTTCTTGGTATCGTGATGATCATTGTGCTTTTTTTTATTTTTAGTTTCGGGTTGTAGGCCCTACGGGTCCGCTTTTGACTCGAATTTTGACCCGGCTACAATTGTAGCGATATGGGTATCGTTAGACTCATTTTAACATATTATTTATGTTTTTGATAGTTTGATTATCGTTCAGGGGTTCTCGGAGTGATTAAAGCTTGGATTTTATTATCCCAGCAACTGTCATCGGACGAAAGGTAGGTTACGATCTAAACTCCTAGACTTAGCATATATAGAATAAAATTGTACTAGCTGGCATCCTTGGATTGGGTTATTAGGTTGGTACCACAGACCTTGACTGCTTTATTCATGTTCGACCTACCTTTTTTCCCCAGATGTTTGTAGTACTTGCTTGATACGTTTTATTCACCCTTGTGGTCCTGTGAGGCTTTGTTGACTCTGGAACATAGAAGGTGGGTTATTGGGAAAGTCCGCGAGTCCCGGACATAGAAATATCCTTCTAGGCTGGTTATGCTTGTTGAGTAGCTTTGGAGCCTGTGCAGGGCCGATAGGGTGATTCTGAGCTGCTGGGCGGCTATTTGTGTTTGAACATATCATTTTCATGCATATAAAGAGGATTTATCCATGTTTTACTTCAATTTTGGCTTTGGGCCCACTGGTGTTGTCTTTCTAAACTTTGCATGGACTCGGGGGCTCGTTTTTGATGGAAATGAATTGGAAATAGTTTGATTTAACTTGTGAATCCTCTTGGGGTAAGAGGAGGTTATATTATGATTTCTATCACTAGTTTTTTTATTAACGCTTGACTCGGCAGGGCCGGGGTGCTAGTGAGTTTTCTGCTAATTTAGGGTGATTTTAGTCTCGGTCAGATCGAGCACCTGAGATGACTTTCTACTATTTTAGACTCGATTATTCTCGGGCACTCTTGGAGGGATTTTTGAGATATTTTTTCACTACTTTAGTCCTGGACAGGGTCTGGGCATGCATATTTGAGACTGGGTCTCTATCTTGAACCCGAACTTACTTCCGGATGACATGTTTTGATACTGAGTTTTAGTATGGGGTCTGGGACCTCCATGGACCTTGCCGCTCCAGGCCTGGGGCTTTGGGCTGCATGTGCCGGAGGCAGGATATACGGCAGAGTAGAGATATAAGGGCAGTGTCCATCCATGGAACCCACCTGATGGGCCCGATCGACACTGGAGGGGGTACATACAGAGATACCATTTCACCTGAGATCTTCATGCATCATATCATTCATTGTTTGAGGCTCCACCCTTGTTTGCTGTTTGTTGATTGTACGCTTCGGTAGTATGGGATACCGAAAGGTTTGTTTTCACTTGTTTGTATTCCTCGGTTGTATGGGCGGTCGGGGGACTGTAGGTAGTATCTTGTTACTTTATCGCGGTGTTATCCCCCTTGTTACAGTTATGCTTATAAGATTATATACGGTTGAGTTGTTACTTGTTGGATTTGAGATTGGTATGACTAGTTAGGTTATTGACTCCTATTTTTTAGCATGTCTATCTTTACTCTCTTTCTCCCTTCCTTGTACTTGAGGTTACCGGTATACCGTCCATTTCTTAAACTTATTATGTATATATTGTTATTACAAGGATCCCAGGTGCATTATTTCTTTCTTACATATGTGCCTGTTGCGTATATATATTCTATTTGCTAACCTTGTATATTGTTCTGTTGACTTCCATCTGGGCTAGTTTCTCTGTACTTTTCATTGATTTTGTGACTACTTGCTTCTATTCTGTCTGTTACTATGCTTTTATCTTATATGTGCCCAGTCGGCCTATGATACCTACTGGTATCTTATGCTTCGCATTTGGTGCTCATACTATACTCTGCATCTTCTGGTGCAGATCCTAGTGTGGGCTACCGCTGTTAGCCCATGGGAACTCGTGCGAGGTGTTGTTTTGGTGATATTCTGGACTGAGGGTGAGCTCTTGGCGACCGGAGCTTAGCTTTTAGTTTGTATCTTGATTATGTACTCTATTTTTACTCGAAGACAGCTTTGTATATATATTATTTTAGACCCTTGTACTCCTTATGTAGATTCGGCTCTTGTACGCTATGATACCAGGTTTTGGGTTTGGTTCAGCTTCCGCATTATTTATATTATTTTTGTTATCTATTTTCTTCATCTTATTCCCTTGCTTCCGCATATTAACTTGTTCCTCCGCTTAGATTGTTAGATAGTAGCTCAATACTGACTGTTATGGGCTACGGGAATTGGTTCACCTACTGGGGAGGTTGTAGGTGTCATCATGACCGAGAAATCGGATCGTGATAATAGGTTACTATAAATGTTGGGAATAATCAAACAGAGTCAACACATGTTGCTTCTGATTCTACATATGTTGCAACAGATGACTCATTTATTTGAAATCATCAAACAGATATAGACATCTGTTGCAACAGATGAATGATATGTTGCAGGTCATATGTTATAACAGATGACTCATTTGCTGGAAATAATCAAACAGATATAGACATCTGTTGTAACAGATGAGTCATCTGTTGCAACATATCATTCATTTGTTGGAAATAATCAAACAAACTCTACACATGTTGAAACAGATGATTCATCTATTGCAACAAATGACTCATCTATTGGAAATGATCAAATAGATATAGAAATTTGTTGTAGCAGATGACTCATCTGTTGGAAACAATCAAACAGATATAGACATTTGTTGCAACATATGAGTCATCTGTTACAATAGATGACTCATATATTGGAAATAATCAAACAGACTCTACACATGTTACAACAGATGACTCATCTGTTGAAAATAATCAAACAGATATAGACATCTGTTGCAGCAGATGATTCCTCTGTTGCAACAGATGACTCATCTGTTGGAAATAATCAAACAGATATAGACATTTGTTGCAACAGATAACTAACATGTTGCAACAGATGACTCATCTATTGCAAATCATCCAACAAATATAGACGTTTGTTGCAATAGATGAATGATATGTTGCAGCAGATGTCTAATATGTTTGATTATTTCCAACATACTCTACATATATTTGATGTGAATTGCTTAATTAACCCATGATTAGTAATAAATAAAATTATTTAACTATAATTAGCTTTCAATTAATAACTTCAATTACAGTTAAATAACTTAGTTTATTACTAATCATGGGTTAATTAAGAAATTCACATCAAATAAGTCAATTGATCCCTCTATTTAGGATCACTACACTTAGTTGATCATGTAATTATTATGTAATTCATTGAGATTGTAATTAAAGTTGTTAATTGAAAGCTAATTATAGTTAAATAACTTTATTTTTTTACTAATCATGGGTTAATTAAGCAATTCACATCAAATAAGTCAATTGATCCATCTATTTAGGATCACTACACTTAGTTGATCATATAATTATTATGTATTTCATTGATATTGTAAGTAAAGTTGTTAATTGAAAGCTAATTATAGTTAAATAACTTTGTTTATTACTAATCATGGGTTAATTAAGTAATTCACATCAAATAAGTCAATTAATTCATCTATTTAGTATTTAGGATCACTACACTTAGTTGATCATGTAATTATTATGTAATTCATTGAGATTGTAATTAAAGTTGTTAATTGAAAGCTAATTATAGTTAAATAACTTAATTTATTACTAATCATGAGTTAATTAAGCAATTCACATCAAATAAGTAAATTGATCTCTCTATTTAGGATCACTACACTTAATTGATCATGTAATTATTATGTAATTCATTGAGATTATAATTGAAGTTGTTAATTGAAATCTAATTATAGTTAAATAACTTTATTTATTACTAATTATGGGTTAATTAAGCAATTCACATCAAACATATGTAGAGTATATTGGAAATAATCAAATATATTAGACATCTGCTGCAACATATCATTCATCTGTTATAATAGATGTTTATATCTGTTAGATAATTTCTAATAGATGAGTCATCTGTTGCAACATGTTAGTTATCTGCTGCAACATATGACTATATCTGATTGATTATTTCCAACAGATGAGTCATTTGTTGCAATAGATGAATCATCTGTTGTAACAAATGTCTATATCTGTTTGATTGTTTCCAACAGATGAGTCATCTGTTGCAACATGTGTAGAGTCTGTTTGATTATTTTCAACAGATGAGTCATTTGTTGCAACAGGTTATTGATTTGTTGCAACAGATGACTATATCTGTTTGATTATTTTCAATAGATGAGCCATCTGTTGCAACAGATGAATCATCTGTTGCAACAGATATCTATATTTGTTTGATTATTTTCAACAGATGTGTAATTAATTTTTAGTAATAATTCAATATTTTTCAAATCTAAGGATAAAATAAAATTTAGGACATAATAACTGAACATCTATTAAACATACAATATTGTCATCACCAAATATATAATATAATTAAATAAAATACTAAAAATAAAAAGATTATCTGCAAATTACAACCCATATCATGGCTCCAAACTCTTAAAAGTCACCCCAGCAGTCCAAACCTCTTGCATTCTTGCAACTGAATTATCATTCATTCGAGTCTTGGGAGTTGTCATACAAGTGTCGATTATCAAATGCTCAATAAAAGCAAGTGAGTATGACCTGCAACAGTAAAAGTCTCATTCTTCGAAAGGTTCTGTTTTCGACCTTCAAAAGCCCATCGTTCATTGAGCAATTTTTCCGGCAAGTTATTCATTAGGCCACTTTGCTTCAACAATCTAGGGAACAACTCCAACAAACCCTCTATGAATATCAAAAAAATTCACTCTTCAAACACTGGTATGTTACAGTCATAGACATTCATGACTCCCTCACTCATTATGATCTCAATAGTCAAAAAATACTTCTTTTCCAAATTCATGACTGCTATGATTCTCTTGGCCTCTCTCCAATCCATGGCACCTGGATATTGTCTTTTTACTCTGACATAGTCAATCATGTCATCATCTCATTCAAACTCAACAAGTAACTCCTCTATTTTTTTGCCATCAGGAGTTGTTGTTTCTTCACTGAGTTGCTTGTATCGATCGAGGAAATTACCATAAAAATTAAGGTCCATAATTCTATCTCCAAGATCATAAAATTGAATGAATTTTAGATGCCTCACCCGCATCAGAAGAAATTTTTTATCAACATATTGAAATAATAATACAATTTATATAAGTTAGTAACTTATAACAATTGAAAAGTTACAGCAAATGAGTCATCTGTTGCAACAGATCTTTGAATCCATTAACAGATTACCCATCTGCTGCAACCTATGCAACATATCTCTCATCTATTGTAGCAGATGATCCATATGTTGCAACATATGAGAGATCTGTTGCAACAGATGAATTTGTTAATAGATTTCCCATTTGTTGTAACATATGTCTCATATGTTGCAACAAATAGATCATCTAAATAAATATACAAATGAAATTAAATAAATAGAAGGTTAGTAAAAGTAAATTACCCAGTTCACATACCAATACTTCATATCAGTCATGTTCTTGAAATCTTGTGGACCAAACTCATGCATAGAGTAAGTTTCTGGGGCCTTTTTTGGAAAGCTTTGCCTTTCTTGTGAAAGTTACCAACTTGTAAATATTTACCTTCTTCAGCTCTCCTTGCTCTTCTATAGCCCTTGGAACTTGCCCAACAATGCAAGGAATGGGAGTTACAATTTTTCTTGACTTAACATTTGATATTGCCTTGGAAATTGATTTATTTTTGTCCTCCTAAGCTTAACCTGCAATGGAGTGAATGGCTCTGTAATCTTTCTTGATGGGATGACACCCCTTTTAGATGTCAATTCCTTTACAGCATTAGTTAATGTATCAGGAGCACTAATCACTCTATTGTGTTTTTTCCTTGCATTCTTGGCATTTGCATGCAGAACAGGAGCTAGAGCTAGAGCTAGCAGAGGCAACACCAGCAAATGATTGTATACCCATGTGTGATAATTTTGTAGTATGCACACTGAAAGAGGTGTGTCCATCACCAAAGTCAGGGGTGTGTCCACCACCAAAATTAACATCACCAGTATGACCATAGTCATGGTTATTTATTGGTTGAAAAATTACAAGAGCATCACCAACACCATCACAACCATCACCACCACCAATAGCAACACCATCACCACCACCACCAACAACAACAGCAATACCAACACTATCACCACCACCAACACCACCAACACCAACACCAGCAGTGTCAATAACAATATCAGTAAGAACCAAATCATCCTCCCCAAGTGCTTTTTTTGTGATGGTTTTTTCTCCAGCCATTTTTTTTAATCAAATCTACCTTAGGGTCTGGTTTTGTGTCAATAATCCCTAGAGTAATAAAGAATGACATTTGCAATTCTTGTTGTGTAGAAATAAGTCAAAGATGCACAACATATAATCAAAAGTAGATATATTAATATCAAATATTAATTAATCAGAAAAATAGATATATTAATATCAACCTATAAGTTACAGCAGATGGGTGATCTTTTGCAACAGATGGGTGATCTGTTACAGCAGATAAAGACATGTTGCAACTAATATCTCATTTGTTGCAACAGATCACTCATCTATTGCTTAGTTTGCAGTAGATTGTATAATTTGTTATCAATTATTCAAATATAAATTGCAATAGATGGATAATTTGTTGCAACAGATGGGTGATCTGTTGCAGCAGATGGGTTATCTGTTGCAACAGATTACCCATCTGTTGCATAAGTTGCAGTAGATGGGTAATTTGTTAACAAATTCAGAGATATGTTGTAAAAGATGATCCATATGTTACAACAGATCACCCATTTACTGCAACAGATAACCCATTTATTGCAACAGATTACCCATTTGTTGAGATAAGTTAAGTAAAATTTATTCTATTTAAAAGAAAACTTATTGCATCTTCATGAGGGTTAAAAAGATCAAAGGCATTCACTTTAGAGTTGTTCTTGGCAGTAAACCACCTAAGGATCCTTGGAAGAGAAATCTCTTTCGAGTAGTCCTTGACTTGCTGTCGGAGGTGAGAAATGGCTTCAAATGCCCAAGCCTAAAAAAATGGCAACAAAAAATCAGAATAGTTATTAAATAACAAGAATAAATAAAACACTAAAGAAAAAAATCAAAAATTTACCATGAAAGCCCAAGAAAAGCCATATAAGTTGAATGTTTTTGATGATAACTTTGTCAATAAATATTTGACAGTCAACTTAAAGCTTTCATAACCCCATGGATAAATGTTGAATGCCTCCCGATCCTAAGCAAGCTTTAACAATTCAACATCTATGACTTTATTGGTGTTTCTGACCCATAGAATGGCATGCACATATCAAACTAAGCACAATGACTTCTTGTGCTTTTTCAACATCTTTTTATTCTTGAGATCAAGTAACAAACTTTTGGATTTGTATCTTTGTCCAACAATGTCCACCAACTCGTCAACTTAACCTTTGTTGATTTTGGGGGTTGTCTTACTAAGTGTCTTGGATGTCTTGCCTTTCTTGGCTGTTTTAGAGACTGTCTTTGACTTTTTTGATGGTGTAGCAGTGAGAAAAGGTTCAGAAGGAGGATGAAATTTTAGTCCAGTTATTATGGTAAATTCTTTCATGCCAAAACAAACCGGCATGCCACCATAATTTATTCAAATCTCATCCATCTTCTTGTCATCCTTCTTCTTATTTTCATCATCCTCACCCTCATACTTAATCCTGTGTTTGAGAAGATCATAGACCATGGTCATTTGAAAGCGTGCATTGTTATCCTCCGGCAAATTAAAAAACTGCCCAAAATAACTGATCTTAAAAAAATCCTCCAATTTTTCATCCTTCAATATCTCCCTAAAATTATCAAAAGTTTTTTTCATGACTGATTTAATAACAAAATCATCAGTCAAATCTGTAGGATTATCCTGAGGCATCTTCACATGAAACTTGTCAGTACTAAATTTTTTGACAACATCATCACCAGTCAACTTCTCACTTTCCTCTTTATCATCTTCACCAACATTATCTCCTTTCTCATTCCTAGAATTATCATCTTCCCCACTTTCACTTTCAGATTCATCTCCTTTCCCACTTTGTTCTTCATCTCTTTTTTCACTTTGCTCTTTATCTTCTTCCTCACTACCTTCCTCCTCTTCTCCTTTCTCACTTTCTTCATCATCTCCAAGTAATTCACTACTTTCTACTTCCTTCTCTTTTTCTATTCTTTCAGCTGACTGAGAAGAGACATTTGCTTCTAGTTGAGATACTGCTTGTACAACAAGATCCTCTAGTGGTGAATGTACAGTATTAATCACTTTACTCCTTTTATTTGGAGTTGATTCACTTCCTTTTTATTTAGTGAAAGCCATTTTATCTACAAATAAGAGTAAAATAAAAAAAATTATAATTGATTTGTGCATCATTAAAAAAAGGGTAACAATGAATTTAACATGTATAAATAATTGTTCCAACAGGTGACCCATCTGTTGCAACAGATAGGTCATCTGTTGCAATAGATAGGTCATCTGTTGCAACTGATGGGTCATCTGTTGCAACTGATGACTCATCTGTTGCAACTGATGCCTCATTTGTTAGATGAAATCAAAATAATAGACCTACTGTTTTGATTTCATCCAACAGATGACCCATCTATTGCAATAAATAAGGCATCAGTTGCAACAGATGAGTCATTTGTTGCAACAGATGGGTCATTTGTTGAATGAA
>QJPP01001986.1:0-55000 GCA_003996215.1 Jaltomata sinuosa | reverse complement strand
ACGATTTTGATCGATTAAAGGAAAAAGGAAAAGAATTGGGGGAAGTTGAGTTGGATCTTTTTGTATTTTTAAAAAGATTAACAAATTTTTAAAATATTAATTTAATCCCGAATTAAATTAATCTTTTTCTTAAGTGAGCTTTGACCTTGGGCTGGTCAAAGTGTCACCAATATTAATTTCAAATTTAATAGACACCTACCATTCAATTTTCTCGGTTACTTCGGTCCTCGATGAGACACTTGCCAGTTGCCTCTAGATAAACAAACCCTATCGCCCGTTTCATCATTCAACACACACACCGCTTTGTTTCTGTCGCCCGATATTTTGCCAGTCCAAATCCCCTTGTGAGTCGGAGAAGTATGGCCCTACAACTATGGGACGCTTTGAAAGATTCAATTACAGCATACACGGGTCTATCTCCTGCAACTTTTTTCACAGTTGTTGCTTTGGCTCTTGCTTTCTACTATCTTGTCTCCGGGTTTTTCGGCTCATCTGATCATGGTCATCACCAAAGGTCTAGAGACTTTGAGGAACAGACGCAGGCTTTGCCTCCTCCTGTTCAACTTGGAGAAATCACTGAACAGGAGTTGAAGGACTATGATGGGTCTGATCCCAGCAAGCCTTTGTTGATGGCTATTAAGGGTCAGATCTATGATGTTTCTCAGAGCAGGTATTCTTCTTAATCTCCAAGTATTTTAAGCTATTTTGCCTTCTCGGTCTGTCATATTTTGGCATTATCTTCAGTTTTTGGCTTTCTTTTTTTGTTAGATGCTTTTGGGTGTGGATTTTCCCTTTCTTGATTGTTAATTTAGGTGCTTTTTCATGATGATTATTGAAAAGTTCAAAACCTTATATTCACCTTTAAGCTCTCATCTGGTAAAGCATAAGAATTTTTTGTGATTTTTGAAAAGTTTCAACCTTTACTTTATGTCTATTTCAAGTACTATGAATTGCTTTTTTTGTTCGTTCTTTGCTGAAAAAAGAGTGAATTTTTCTGAAGTTCTCAGGATTTGAAGTCTGTATTTTACACGCCATTGCCTAATATTCTGGATTTGGCATGGAAATTTGTGTAATTTGGGCTGATGTGTAGGGCTGACAATCAGTATCCAGTCTCTTTTCTTACTTTTGGTGCCTGGCTCGAGGGGAAGTTTTTGAATGAAATGTTTCTTTTTCCCAATGTTCTCGAACGACCATTAAGTGTGGTGCAACTCTGCTGGTAGGTGGCTATTCTAGTCGAAGGGCGAGAGTGTTCCAAAGGGCTTATAGATGTCTTAGGTTCAATTCCTCAAGATAGCAAAGGTGACCTGTGTGATTCTTAGACAAGTGGCTTGATGAGTTCTCCATGTTTTATTCGAACAGCTTTGCTATCATCATCGTTTGGATAGTAATCAACTAGTATTCATTCTTATTAGTTGAGGTTTTGGGGAGACGGAAAACATATTTAGTTTGTTGTTTATCTAGTTTTATTTACGTCCAGTAAAATCTGGTTGGAGTGGATAAATTGCTTGAGTTGACTTTATAACTCTTGGATTTGGAAATGTTAAATTTATCTGTGTCCTTGTTTCAGCAGACAAATCGTCAAATGAAGATCTCATATAGAATTTTGGGGTCAAATTGCTCTATGTATGTGGTTCTGTTAGTCTCATGTACATTAAATTCATCCACAACTATATCGCTTGATAGATCAAATATCTTGATACGAGTCTGAATAAGTTCCTTCCTCAAATGTTAACCTAACATATCTTAGTCAATCATTAAGCTTTATGAAATGCCAAGGACTTGTCATTTTTTCTGTAGTTTTTCAACAGTAGGTGCTGCCATTGTGTTTAAATGTGTGTGTTCCTGCAGAATGTTTTATGGACCTGGGGGACCTTATGCATTGTTTGCTGGAAAGGATGCTAGTAGAGCTCTTGCCAAGCTGTCCTTTGAGGAAAAAGATCTTACAGGGGATATCTCTGGCCTTGGTGCATTTGAGCTTGATGCCTTGCAAGATTGGGAGTTCAAATTCATGAGCAAATACGTCAAAGTTGGGACTGTGAAGCAGGCGGTGCCAGTAAATGATGGTGAAGCTAATGACGGATCTGTTGAAGCAACTGATGGTGAAGCTAAGACAGCCGAGGGTGATGGTGAAGCTAAGACAGCCGAGGGTGATGCTTCAGGGAGTGCCAAGCCATTGGAAGATGATGGTCCATCAAAAGGTTCCGAGGCTGCTAATGATGCTCCTTCAGAGACTGTTGCTGCTGAATCGGTGGTCAAATCTGAGGCTGATGTCGACAAGAAGGACTAATTGGGACAATTTTAGTTCAAGTGACAAGCTGAGAAGTGAGAACGAAAGGGAAATGCTTTGTGGAGATCCGAAATGCATAGCATCTGGTGCATTTGTTGATTATCTTGTGTCACATGAGGCTCCTTAATTAGCAATCAAGTTAGTCTAAGTTTCTAAATTGCTGTATGAAATAATGAACAAAGCATTTCACTTCCTGTGTTTTATATAGTTGTCTTCCTGAGGTAATGCTTGATTTAGCTGGAAAGACCCCTTTACCTTGTCTAAACCAGTGCATCTCATGCTGCAGTTGCAGTCTCCATATTACGTCTAATTCTAGCGCCTACCTTTGGTGTTTCTGGAGAATTTCCATGGCGTCGCACTAAAAGAGAAGGCTAGAAGTTTGGTGTAGACCCAAGATAGCTGGCATAATAATCTAACTTTTCTCTAGATTCTATGCTTGGGTGTATCAACTATGTTTTGAAAGTCGTTCTACTGCACCACTTAAAGGAGGAGACCTTTACCGTTAATTTTGGTATGCTCAAAACAGCTTTTCCCTTTTTCCCTGCATCGCCTTTTGTTATCTTTTGCCTCCTATCTCAATGTGTATGGCCCATGAAAGTTGGTGGAGCTGAATCTCTTTTGATCTATGTTCAAATCTTCAAGTAGTCCTATTTAATCTCTTATATTTAAGGTTAATTATTCAATCAAAAAGATTAGAAACAAAAGGAGTAAGAAAAACATTAATTAGAGAGTTATTCGACTAAATTATTTTTATTTATTATTGCTATCAATTTAATATTTTCTTTTTTGTATCACATTACTATCTCTCTGTATTTATAATTAAGGGTAAAGATGAAAAATATTAATTATATTTTGGTTTTTAAAATGACAAGTATTGTGAATCATCTATTTTTAATAAGAATGTCAAGTATTTAAGGAGGGAGGGAGCAACATATTAGTCAGCCGGCCAAAATAGGTTTTAAGCCCTCTAATGATAACCTGATCCGTACAAGTATAACTTGCAGCCAACTTGCTGGAAAATCTCTAATGATAACCTGATCCGTACAAGTATAACTTGCCGCCAACTTGCTGGAAATACTAAACTGACAAGTATTTTTGAATAGCAGCAAAAGATATTTTCACAAGGTAAAAGTAGATTTTCCCATAAACACTTTTGGAGCATTGATAAAAACATAAAGTACTGCTTTAATATTAGCAAAAATGTTTTAAAATTAAATGTACTTCTTCAAAAGCACTTATAATAAAAAAAACTATTTCAAAATAAGCAGATTTTAAAAGCTTGTCAAACATGATAGAGACTTCTGCTATTCTGTGTTTTTTTGCGACAACGTAGAGCCTGTTCGGATTTTTGCGTTGTAAAGATAAAAAACTTTTAACAGAATTCTTTCGTATATTATATCATCATGAGGTACACCATTCATATATATACAAGTATTTACTAACTCAGACTTCTACCTATCTAGGAAACAAATATATATACAAGGTAATAATAGATATTTCCTAATTATGAATCTCTACAATTATTCTTGATCCTTATAAGCATGATTTACTATAATCATAATTGATACTCCTACAATCATGCTAACACTCCTCAAGTTGGTGCATAGATATCTTTCATGCACAACTTGTCAATAACTCTATGAAATATCCTTCCTGAGACTGCCTTTGTAAGAATGTCTGCAAGTTGGCTTTCTGACTTGACAAATGAAAATCGAATAATCTTTTGGTCCAACTTCTCTTTGATGAAATGACTGTCAATTT
This sequence comes from Jaltomata sinuosa, assembly GCA_003996215.1. Classification (NCBI taxonomy): domain Eukaryota; kingdom Viridiplantae; phylum Streptophyta; class Magnoliopsida; order Solanales; family Solanaceae; genus Jaltomata; species Jaltomata sinuosa. The sequence continues at coordinate 50,952 of QJPP01001986.1, read as the reverse complement.
CAACGTGCTTAGTGCGATCATGTTATACCGGATTTTGAGCAATTTGGATAGCAGCTTTGCTATCACAAAATAAACCCATAGGCCTTGAACATTCAATTCCAAGATCCTGTAGCACTCCTTTAATCCATAACAGTTCGCATAAGTCATGTGCCATACTTCGAAACTCTGCTTCCGCACTTGACCGAGCAACAACCTTTTGTTTTTTGCTTCTCCAGGTGACAAGATTTCCTTCTACAAAAATGAAATATCCTGAAGTAGATTTTCTGGTTGACTGGTCCCCTGCTCAATCAGCATCGGTGTAACCTTCAATGATTGAGGCTTCATTCTTTGAGTACAATAATCCTTTTTTAGGTGCACCATTCAGATATCTCAAGATTCTATAAAGTGCTCTCATGTGTTTCTCATTTGGAGCATGCATAAATTGGCTTACGACACTCACATTATATGCAATATCTGGCCTAGTGTGTGTTAGATAGATCAACTTTCCCATTAGCCGTTGATAGCGACCTTTGTCTGCCAAAATTTTGCCAGAAAAAATTTCAAGTGAATGATTCATCTCCATTGGTGTTTCAACTGGTTTGCATGTTAACACCCATGTTTCAGTCAACAAATCCAACACATACTTTCGTTGGCACAGAGAAACTCCCAGATTTGATCGTGATACTTCAATACCCAGAAAATATTATAGTTGTCCAAGGTCTTTCATTTCAAACATGGTGGCCAAATACTTTTGTAGTCTCTCCATTTATTCAGCATCATTACTAGTCAAGACCATATCATCTACATACACTATCAGTGCTGTGATTTTTTCTCCTTCATGTTTAATAAATAAATTATGGTCGGAATTACTTTGCCTATAACCAACCAACTTCATTGTTGTGGTAAACCTTCCGAACCAGGCTCTGGGTGATTGTTTAAGCCCATACAACGATCTCTTCAATTTACATACTTTACCTTCATGTACAGATTCATATTTAACACCAGGTGAAATCTCCACATATACTTATTCCTCCAGGTCACCATTCAAGAAAGCATTATTTACGTCAAACTATCGCAATGGCCAATTTCGATTCACTGCAACTGATATGAGGATGCGAACTGTATTAAGCTTAGCAACTGGTGCAAAATTCTCTTGATAATCAACTTCATACTTTTGTGTGTAACCTTTTGCTACCAACCTCGCTTTATACGTGTTGATGCTTCCATCAGCTTTAAGTTTTACAGTGTATACCCATTTGCATCCAACAGGTTTCTTCCCTTTTGGCAACGGAACTAACTCCCAAGTTGAGTTTTTCTTCAGAGCCTCCATCTCTTCATTCATTGCTTTCTTCCACCTTGGATCTTCTAATGCTTCGTGCACACTATTAGGAATAGACACTTTGGACAATTGATCAACATTTAGGGCATATGAATCTGAAAGTCTATGAGTAGATGTATAATTATTGATAGGATATTTGACATTTACTCTAGCATCAGGTTCATATTGTTTCTTTGGGACACCCCTATTTGATCTTGGTGGTAATTAGGAGGGTAAAGGATAATTTGAGAGAGAATCATTTGTTACCTGGGGTTCAACATTAGCTTGATCATTCTGAGAAGGAGGCTCCTCGGTTAATGGTGTTAACACAAGCTCTTCTGATGGATTTTTATCATTATTATCAGTTGATAAATTCGGCAAACTTGGAGTTTGGAAACTTGGAGCATCAACTGTGGGCTGATCAATGGTAACTTCAGGTGTATTTAATTCTGCTTCGATGTCCTTTAATTCCAAAAAGATAGTTTCACCTTGAGAATTTCCATTGTTTCTGCCGTGTTGCTCAATCTCATCACTCGAGTTCTCCCCCGAGGAGATGAGCCCAAAACTCCCCCTGTGTAGTATGATTATGCTTCATGAAAGGATACATCCAAGGAGACTTGCAATATTTTAGTGCGTGGATCATAACATCGGTAGCCCTTTTGAAAATCAGAATATCCAACAAAAACACATCGTGTGGCACAAGGATCCAATTTACTTCGTAAGACTTTGGGAATATGAACATATACGGTACACACCAAAAATTCTTGGTTCGAGATTTGGCAGATGCAGAATAGAGCAAAAAGATTTCAATTTCTCTTGTGGAGTTTGGAAGTCAATAACTCGGGAAGGAACCCGATTGATAAGATACACGACAAATTTGACTGCCTCCCCCTAATAAAATCGTGGCATGTTCATCCCAAAAAGAGATGCACATACCACCTCCATAATTTGTCTATTTTTTCTTTCTGCCAACCCATTTTGTTGTGGTGTATACGTACAAGAAGTATGGTGTCGTATTCCCAACTGATTCAAATATTCACCAAATGAAGCATCAACAAATTCCATGGCATTATCGGATTGCCAAATTCAAATTTTTTGTTGATATTGGATATGTACCATATTGTAGAACTCCTTAAACCGCCATACATGCATCACTCCTCTTATGAAGCAAAAAAACCCATGTAAACCTAGTGCATTCATCTATAAAAGTAATAAAATAACGAGCCTTTGAGAGGGATGAAACTTTTGCAGGTCCCCAAATATCAGAGTGTATAACAAAAAAATGCTGGGAGCATTTGTTTAAACTGGGTGAATACGAAACACGATGATTTTTTTTCCAATTCGCATGCATCACATTTAAAATCTGAAATATCTAAATCAGAAAATAAATTTGGCCTAAGTTTCTTAAGGTAAGCAAAGGAAATGTGATCGAACCGCCTATGCCGTAACCAAATACTATCACGAGTCTTCTCAACCCCACTTGTGTGAAATGCATGACGAAATTATTATTTTTCATCTTCGGTCAACTCCAAATAATACAGCTCATTTCGTTTAACACCATAATCAAGAGTCCTCCGGGTTAGAATGTCCTAAAATACATAAAATAAAGGCCAAAAAATTACGGTGCAATTGAGCAATGAGGTAATTTTGCCAACAGATAAAAGATTACAAGAAAGTGTGGGAACCACTAGGACGGTATCAAGCGTCAAAGTATTAGAAAGAACAATTGATCCTTCTCCTTAAATAGGAGAAGTGCTACCATTTGCAGTAGAGATGTCAGGTTGAGACGATAATTTTTAAAAGTCTGTAATTTGGTGGAATCATTCGTCATATGATCAGTTGCCCATGTATCAATAATCCAAGCACTATTCTTAGTTGTGACAGAAAATACATCCACCTTACCAGAAATACCTGGATGAGCAACATTGGCAATGGGTTGAGGCTTTTCTTCTTGGGTGATGGATCTGTGGTGTCCTTGCATAGCCATTGATGCATTGCCATTGATATTATTTCTAGGCTTCTTTGAGAAATTCCACCACTCCGGGTATCCAATAATCTCATAGCAACGTTGTTTCGAATGTCCTTTCTCACCACAATGATTGCAAATGAAATCATTAGATTTTCCTAATGATGGGTTACTGCGCCCTTTGTTTCGATGAACTGTCATGGCTGAGCTTTCAGGAATTAGGCGAGAAGTTCCCATGGTCTGCCTCTGTTGAAATTTCCTCCTAACATATGCATATGTACTTTCCAGATCTAGCTTTGGATCCTTTCATAGAATCTCATCACGAACTTGATCAAATTCTGCATCAAGTCCACTGAGGAATATATAAACTCGCAACTTATCCATCATGGAATGCGTACGCACGACTCCATCAACTTCTTCTTCTTGTGCAGTTACTCGATGGTCGATTTCCTGAAAGATTTCACCAATTCATTATAGAAAGTAGACAAAGGTCGACCATTCTGTTTAGTGGTGAAAGACTTTTCATTTAACTCAAACAAACAAGTTTCATCAGATCCATCATATAAGGTTTTTGCAACAGCCTCCCATATCTCCTTGGCTGTGGACAGCCGGATAAATCGTTGCATAAGATGAGGGCTCATTGAATCAATCAGTCAACTCTTAACTCTGTTATTTTCAGTAATCCATGTCGTATAGCTCGGATCATTCGTTGTTGATTTTGCCTTTTCTCCTGTCAGATACCCAATTTTATTTCGTGTCCAATACGCATCTCCATCAATTGTGATCATAGGAAAAAATTCGTTTCATCCAGAACAATATTGGTAGGGAAAGTTGAGTTATCTTGATGGACTATGACAGATAGTGGAACAGGGGTGATGAGAATGGTAGAATTTGTCTGGTCTCCCATTGTGAACAGGAAAAAAAAAAGATTTTGGGTTTCATTTCGTTTCTGATTCGATTGTTAATCATACATGCTCTGATACCATGTTGCGCTGTAAGGATAAAAAACTTTTAACAGAATTCTTTCGTATATTATATCATCACGAGGTACACCATTCATATATATACAAGTATCTGCTGATTCAGACTTCCACCTATTCTAGGAAAAAAATATATATACAAGGTGTCGCGCCCTATTTCGAACCGGCCGAAACAGTGCACAATGTATGGTCGGCGTGACTCTCTGATTTTGAAAATTTTATTTTTTTAGAGTCGCCACCTAAATTTTAGGAAAACTTAGAAAACCATTTTTTTGTAAAACTCTGTTTTGGTCTTTCGAAAACGTTTGAGATTCTGAGTAAGAGTTTTGATTACTCGAGGGGAAGGTGTTAGGCACCCCTCAAAGCCTATCCGAAGATAGTCCTTACACTTAGTTTAAGAAAAAATATTTGGGAAAATTATTGTTCATTATTTGCTTTAAAAAGATGATAAAAACACTTTTTTATTAATTTAAAGAAAGTTCAAGATATATGACACATGCTACTACAATATACAAAGAATATAAAATATTTATGGCTAGAAAAATGCACATACGTATATGTCAAAAATATATGAAAAATTTAATAGTAACATTCTTATCATAACTATAATATATAGAACTCTATGATTTGTAAGAATATATACTTAAAAAGCTACGTAAAAAAAATTGAAGATATTATTTATACAAATATACTTTTTGTAAAGTAAAAATATATGTAGTTTTTAGAGTTTGGGAAAGTTTATGACATGTTTATTAAAAAGAAAATAAAGATGACGTATGTATATTTAAAATATAGGAAATCATGTGAAAAGTTTATTATTTAAAAGATTTGGATAAGTAAAAAAAACATGTAGGAAATAAGTATACCGGTAATAGAGAAAAATATAAAAAAAATCATATTTATTTCGTAAATATATTTCATGTAAGAGAATAATTTGAAGACTTGAGTAGAGAATGAAAATTATTTGTTTCATATAAAGAAGACTTTTATTTGTAAAGTGAAAAATAAACATGCGTTAAATATGAAAGAAAGTATTATGTACGTAAATGTAATTGCGATAAAATAATATATGTATAATTTAAGTAGGAAGATGGGTAAGTAAAATATAAATATATACCTTGTAGTAGATAGCATATGACATATATACCTTACGTTTTGAGGCCTTAAAAAATCTGAAAATCTCAATAATAATAATATATATAGAGTATAACCAAAATATTTGTAAAATATTGGAGTTAGAATAAGATAATACATGGGTTATAAATAAATATAAAAATGGCTTGCCTAGATTAGACAAAGAATTCTATAGTTTACGGCCTAAGAATGACTAAATATTCGTATGAAATAAATTGAATCACTAATTAATGTTTTTGAAAATCTACCGCGAGTTATTTAAACAAGTTTTCCTTGAAACAAGCCTACATTAATTAATCTTTAAGAAAAATCTGCTATATTTACTATTTATTATTACTATTTTGAAAGTGTTTACTCACTAATTTTTAAAGTATTTAAAAGGGAAAACCCGAAACATTTGCCTAAACTAAAAGAGTGAAGGAAACTCACTTTCAAAATTTCAAACTAAATAAAGTAATCCACGAAATTATAAGCCGAAGAATAAACGTGAATCAAAATCACAAAAAAAAACACATATCCAAAAAATACAAGGTTAGTTAAAACAATTCAAGTAAGCATAAAAGAAAAGCAATAAAAAAAGTAAAGGGCTAGATACGCCAAGTTCCTTTGGAAGAACTAAACTTCTAAAGAATGACTCTGAGCACCGCGATAGTTCCTAATAGCTGCTCGACCCAAATATATTGAGCCGAAAGTGAGTTTCAAATGAGAACTCCAGCTCTCCGGTTGTTTCATCTAACACAAAAAAAATTGATAAGGATTAGTAACTTGAATAACAAAATTTGCAAAAAATGTAGAAATATGCCAAGCTAATAATAAAGTGATAAGGAAAACAAACATGTTATTTTGTAAATACACAAGCATATATGAAAGACGACGTGTAACCATATTTTGTTTCATTTTTTATAAACAAGCGATCTTAGGTAAAACAAACAACTTCAACACTAGTCGATTATTAGAAAACAAAGTACACAACAAAGTAGCTAGATAAATCTTTATTATTTTTATTCATTTTAATTAAAGAAGTAGTTATGAACAAATCACTTCAAAAAGATAACACTAGTAACCGGAAGATTAAAAGGGAACCAAACTACTACGTTGGCTTATAATGAATTCCTTAAGTTAGTATTCCCAAAATTCATCCGAGCTAAGAACCAAAATATTAAAATATGGGCAGCCCTCTTTTTAACATTATACACTAATTCAGTCACTTTTTAATAGGATTAAGGTGCAAACAAGACCACAATATTAACAAACGCTAAAAAAGTAATAATCATAATATGTAAATTCCTATCCTAAGCAACATTTTTTCGGGACTAACGAAATGACTAAATTTATTGAAAACTTTTTCTACCTTAAGAAATTAAACTACAAGAAATGCAAGCATAACATACATATACTTTTCCGGTCTAAACAAAATCAACCAACCCAACAAAAATGACAACAAATCATATTAACGAATCTAATCCACCAATTTCACTATTAAATCAATCTTCCTAAAAATAAAATAAATAAAAAATATCATACATATCCTATTTTCATGCCCGGGCAGCCATACGTAGTTATGAGCAAGGCAAGGCAAGGCGAGACAACTACATACTCTACAAACTCAAGCGAAAATCAACCAACAAACCAAAGAAAATGATAACGAACATAATATAAAGATTGAACTTAAACTACCAATTTTAATCCAACAACTTCACTGCCCAATCTTGTTTCCGAAAAATAATATTAATAAAAAATTGTTTCTCACATATGGCAGCCGCACCCGGTCAACAGCAAAACCCAAACGATACATTCTTTACGAAAACATATCATACGAAAATAAAGGAAAACATAAACTAAGCTATAAGAAGGATTTTTACCTTGTGTTGGGCAACAAAACGGAGGCGTTGACGTCAAGTTCTCCGGCCAAAACTCGAACTCAAAAGCTTGAAACTCTTGAATGATTTTTCACTGATTTTTCCCCCGGATCTTTTAGATGCTTTATGGGTGATTTCCCCCCTCCTTTCTTCCTTTTTCCCCTTTTTTCTTTGGGGTGAAAAGAAACCCACTATTTATAGGGAAAATCCGGACTTGAAAGTCCGGATTTGAACCCAAACTTTAACCAAAAAAAATGTGACCAAGAGAGGGGGGAAGATTCAAATTTTGAATCCAATTTTTTGCACCAAAATGGGACTGATTTCTGGCCATCCCGAAATCACGAGTTGGGATGGCCAAAAATAGAGATTCTTGGCAGATGATGGCAGCGTTTTTTGGCGTTTTTGGGGTGGCGTTTTGGTGCCATTTTTGTGTAAGGGAGAAGAGAGGAGAAGAAAGAAGAAGATTTTGGGGTTGTTTTGGGAAGAAGATGATGGAGGAAGATGGAGATGGAAGAGAAAGAAAAGGAAAAGATTCTGATTTTGGGGAAAATGAGAGAGAGGAACGTTGGGGGGGGGGGTTGAATCCTTGACCGATTTTGATCCGTCTGATCAATTGATCGGACAGTTAAGATTAATTCGGAATAAGAATTAAAAGAATAGGAAATAATATATATATATATATATATATATATATATATATATATATATATATATATATATTATGTGAGATAAAAGGCTTAAAAATTGTGACCGTTGGATTAGATTAGAGGGCCACGATTGAAAGCAAAGAAACACAAATCCATGTGATGCCTACGTGGCACACATGAATTGGCTAATTAAAGGGGTCTAAAATTGCCACATTATTTTGCTCAAATTGGTCATTTTAAAAATTCCAATTGTAGCCATTTCTTAACAAAATAGCCACAATTCGTTAATTTGAAAAATAATTAATTTGTAAAATTAATTAATTTATAAAAATTGGTTTAAAAATATAATAAAATAAAATAAGGTCAATTAGTAATTAGTTAAATAATTAAGCCTCCTAAATTATAAAAAAAATATTTATTTGCAAGAGTAAAAAATTAAAACTAACCAAAAAAATTGGTTTATTTCCTTAAAAATACTTTATTTGACGTAAAATAATTTTGAACGACTCAAAACATGAAATAAATATTTGTCGATTTATAAAATATTTGAATTCATAGAAAATAATATATATGAGATAGTTTTCTTAAAAAATAAGTGGCAAATTACTAAGATAATTTCAAAATATTTATTTTTATAAATATATTATTTATTAAAATAATATAGAGGATAAAAATTGGATGTCAACACAAGGTAATAATAGATATTCCCTAATTATGAATCTCTACAATTATTCTGGATCCCTATAATCATGATTTACTATAATCATAATTGATACTCCTACAATCATGCTAACATGATTGACTTATTTTAGGACTTTTTAAGCCAAAACAATAAAAATAAGCCAAAAGTCATAAGCTAGAAAGTGGACTGGATTTTCAGTACTCTGCTCTACCAATCGAGATTAGAACTGGTGGCTATGGATTTTCAATCCTCTACCAATCTAGATTGTAATTGGTGAAACGAGTATTTTCAATCCTTTGTTCTACCAATCACAATCTCGATTAGAACTGGTAATATGAGAATTTTCAGTTCTCTACTCTATCAATCCTAATCCAAATTTGAATCGATAACATGAGGATTCAAATAATAAGTCCATTCAAACTGGCTCTTAATATGCTATTAGTAATTTCTGGAAAGGGAACCACTTTGGTTAAACCTTAAAATGGCTCAAAGATGCAAGTAAATGTCCTCAACTATATCACACAGACACTAATTCTTGTTTCAACGTACACGTGATATAAGTATAAGTCATTATACAAATTTTTAGAATACATAAAAAGTAGGGATATTTTTAAAAATATACAGTTTTAAAAAATAATTACATTTACATAGCGCACAAAAATAATTATATCCGCATAGTCTATTTTTACACGATATATAATTTATATAACATTATACAATTTTATACATCACTATACATCATTATACAACTTTATACAACATTATACCACATTATACATTTATTGTACACGCATGTATAAACTTGTATAAACATGCACAAGAGTGTATAAGAGATGTTTATACATACTTTATTATACACCTTATACATAATTATAAATGTTTTAGTGTCAATTCATATGGACAAATAATTCTTTTTTTCATGTACTAGATTCCTCTTTTTTTTCTTCTATTTGTGTTCCCATGGAAAAAATAACTATTACGCACCATTTTTGTCCAAATAAGCCTTTCAATTTGAGTTCAGTTATAAGGTTTTCTTTTCAACAAAGCTTTTGACTCTATATATATATATATATATATATATATATTTATTTATTTACTAGCTACCTACATGTGGTGTAAATCGAAGAGGAAAAAAATTCATTGGCTAATGATAAGCCATTTTTAAGATTTTATTATTTTTTTGACATTGTTAGCTTCTTTTGAGAACATTGCTGACAGTATTGTTTTCTTTTGTTCATTGGCAGGTTCACATTTTCTAATTGGCAGAACTTATTTCTTTTCTGTTGGTCAGCAGAAATGGCTGCTGAAGCCAGCGAAATATTGGGCTACAATATGTAATTTTGAAAAGTTAGGTTAAAAGGTCAAATAATTTTATTTGAATATTTATAGAGTATAATTTTTTCTAAAAAGTAACAAGAAATTTACATGTTACGCATGGGAGGCGCATTTGTGCCCACCACGTATCTCTAGTCGCGTTTAATTAGAGAAACTCCCAAGATGAAGTGATTATTGGTTTATGGTAGAATGTCACCAGGTAGACCAATTTCAAATATGAATTTAAATAAAAAAAATTTATTATTATAAAATATAACACTTTATCTTTTATTTTATTTCCATGTTTTTGGGCAAATCCTTCTCCTTCTCTTTTTTTTCCCCACAAGTATGGATCTTAACTTATCGACTTAGTAAAGTAGAAATTATTAATTATTAATTGTTTATCCTTTTTAGGACCGTTATTTAGTTTTATTTGTCACAGATAAATAATTTAGTATTTAATCATAACTTCAAAACAAAAGACAATTATTGCTTCTTTTTCGCTTCCTCAAATCACAAGGATAAACAAAATGTCCTGAAATTAAGTTTTTCAATTCAAAACACCAGTTTCAAGATATGAGAAGAAGAAGAGTGGTTATTCTTTTGTTAGTAGGGGCGATTTAACTTGGTATGAGCTTTAGCTACTGTTTGAAAAATAATAGAAAAATAGTCACACATTAATGCAGAAATAAAAGTCGAACAAAATTATCCCTATTTAAAACACTTTTGAACTTATAAAAGTTTGAAACTCGTGAATTATTTCTTGGTTTTGAATTTATAAAAGTTTGAACTTCATGAATCTTCCTTAGATTTTGAAACTCCAACAAATTTTGAACCTCATAAATCTTTTTTATTTCAAAATTATTAAGGTTTAAACCCAATGAATCCTTTCTTAGTTTGAAATTTTTGAACCCCATAATTGTTACTTTATTTTGAATTTATAAAGGTTTAAATCCATGATTCATTCCTTGAGTTCTACTTGTTAATCTTCCGGATTCCACCATCATTTGCTGGACAAGATTTATCCTTATTTTAGTGAGATAATGCATAAGTATCACCTTAAACTATAGGTGAAATTCCAACGACACACCTTAACTATACAGGGGTCCTATTATCCCGCTAAACTTTTTTTTTTGTATTTCTTTGCACCTTATGTGCTGACGTGGAGTCATAACCTAATTCAATTAGTTGTGGTGATATACACGCATTGCCATGTGTATAAATGGGTTTTTTAAATTTTGTTTTTGTTTTTTAAATATTTTATTATTATTATTTTTTTAAAAAAACTTCTTCTTATTTTCTTTGCCTTGTATTTAAAATAAGTCAATACACATAAAAAAAATTATTTTTATTTTTCTTTTATTTAAAATTTTCTAAAAGAATGTATTTTTTATATTTTTCTTTGCCTTGCATTTAAACTTTGCTCAAATACACGTATTTTTTTTTTACTTTCTTTCAATTTTTTTTCTATTGCTTTTATTTATTCTTTTTATTTTCTTTGTCTTTCCTTTGGATTTAATTCCAAATGTCTTGTAATTAAATATGTTAATTTTGAACGAATACCAAAAAAGTCAAGGAAATTAAACTTTAAAAAATGTAAAAAATAAAGGTCACTTTTTAAAAGAATTATTATTTAAAAAAAATATATATATGTATTTTTTCAAATTAAGTAAAAGTGAAAAGACAAGAAATTAATGAAAGAAAAAAAGAAAATAAAAGTGAGGAGGAAAATAAATTTTACAAAGAAAGAAAGGAAAATAATTAAATATGTATAAGTTTTAATAGTAATAATTATGTGTATCAACTAATTGTAAGATGTCCAATTTAAAAAGGACATGTGTCCAATATAATCAGATTTTTTTTTATGTTTTCTCCTCTCACTTGCTTTCAAGAGAGTGAGCACACTCTCTGTGCCACCTCAACACTAAATGATGTATATATTACACATTAAAATAGTTTAGTGGGGTAATATGACCCCTGTATAGTTAAGGTGTCGCTAGGATTTCACCTATAGTTTAGAGTGGTACTTATGCATTATCTCTATTTTAGTTAATGATATTTTTATCTAAATCTTTTTTCTCATAAAAAGTAACTAAATATTAATAACTTTAAAATAATACTCCCATCGTTTTAAATTGTTTGTATAATTTTGACTTGATATAAAATTTCAGAAAAAATAAAGAAATTTTTTGAATCTTGTGGTCTTAAACTAAAGATACTTAGAATGTACCAAAACATCTTTTAATCTTGTGATTTTAAACATGTCATGTGAAAAATTAGAATTAAAGAGTTGCCAAATTTTGAAATACACCAAAAAGAAAAGTAACACAAATAAATTAAAACAAGAGAGTAAGAATCTATATAGATTTATATAAAGAAAGGACATAGATGTGGTGCTCTCTATGAGGAGCAATTGCATTTTTCTTTTGTCTCCATTTTTTTTTTGGCTTTTCTCCTCTTTCATATAATTATATTTTATTAAGAAATATATATATATATATATATATAAAGGACATAAATTTGGTGATACAGTGCTTTCTACGAGCAGCAATTGCATTTTTCTTTTTTCTCAATTTTTTTTTTGGCTTTTCTCCTATTTCATATAATTATGTTTTATTGGAAAAAAATCTCAAAAATCATGTTTATTTAATAAGAAACACGATTTTCCTCCTTGTAATCGCCTTCGAAAAAAAAAGAATGAAAAGTTGCTTTTTTAGGTCAATTTTTCAAAGGCCTTTTATTGATTAAAAAAAGAGAAAAGTGATAAAAACACCTTTGAACTTGGCACGAATTATTACTTTCATCCCTAAATTATGTCTACTACTAAAAACACCCCTACACTTGAATAAATGAATAAAAAAACGCCCCTAAGAAGCCATATGGCATACAAGTGATCTCAATCGCTATTATGTACGTGAGAGAGTAAGGAAAATTCCACGTAAGCAGTTCAAATTGTAAAAAAACTATTATTTACATATTCCCTTTTTCTTAATCCTTAACCCAAAGACTTTTCTCCTCCTTTCTTCCATATTAATGTGTTCCTCCATTAAACACACTTCAATTTCATACTTGATTTTCTTCTTGGCCTTTTTCTTTAAAAGCTAAAGTTCTTAGTCATATTTTTAAGTTTCTTTCTCAATTGTTTTTATGGCTAAATTTTGTAGATATAGCTATTCGAAAATTTTGAGAATTTCATTAGTAGATGACAATTCGGGAAGAAATTTTTGGGTTTTAAAAATTATGATCCAATTTTGCCTCTTTTTCTCCCTCTGAATCAAACGACGTATGAATAGCTTATTTTGTTGGATTTGTTGTATGTTTTATCTTTCTATATTTAAAAAGTTCAATATTGGTATACTTTTCTGGGTTTACTCTATGTAAGTTACTGGGTTTGTTCCATGTAATTTACAAGTAACATACATAGCAGCAGTACAAAGAAATAAAAATTATCAATTTGCTAGACTAGAATCATAAGATTTCTATATAAATCAAAGAAGAATGGAAATGTGATTTGTCAGAGTTCTCGGAGAATTGGGGTTAGTCATTTACAGGTGAATCAAGGTGTTTTAATTGATTTCACCGTTTTTTTCTTTTTCTTTTTTAATTTTTTTAAAAATATTTTAATTAGTGTGTATGAATACGTAGGAATATCAAAATTATTTTAATTAACCTACGTGGATGACACATCGGATAAAAAATCCAACTGGACAGAGAGTGAAACACATCATTAAAGCTTATAAGTACGGGGTGTTTTTAAGTTTACTTATCCAAGCATAGGGGTGTTTTTAGTATTAGGCATAGTTCAAGGACGAAAGTAATAATTCACGCCAAGTTCATGTGTGTTTTAACCACTTCACTCTTAAAAAAATAGAAAAACGGGAGTCTGGCCAAAGGTTAAAAAACACAAAGCAAAACAAAATAAAAAGATAAAGAAAATTCGGCCCAATCCAAAAATTGGATCCACCTCACTCCCTAAGTATCTGAAATTTATTTAAGAAGCCACATACTTCGACCAATCAATTTCTAAATCCTCTCCAACGTTGCTTCTATTGAAATAACAAAATTGTTTTTTCATCTTTCCAAAAGAAAGAATAAAACGTTGTTAGTTGCCACAATTGAAGAAATGGAACAGTTGCAACTGCATATAATAATGATAATCAAAGTTACACAGACGCAATACCAACGTCTTTTCTCTCCACACTCTAATTATCATCCATTTTAACCTTGCTCTAAAATCCAAATCAACAACTATAACTTCCCATTAACATGAGATAACATCTCGAGTCAATCTAACAGAGATAAGGGATGTTTCTGTTAGAGTTTGCCCTGAATTTTTTATTTTATCTGAATTTTATCGTAATTGTGTTTTACTTCACAAAAAAAAATTGGTGGAAAAGTTTCTTTTTGTCTAAGATCTCTTCCATATTTGATTAATTCTTTCTTGGAGGAGAAGTTTTAAACTTTTATAAATAGAAGATTTTTTTATTCTCAAACATAACACAATAACATTCATAGTGTAGTCGATTCTATAGTCTTGTTTACAGGGAGATCTCTTTCTCAATAATTTAGGTTTTATATTAGTTCTTATTCTTATATGTAGGTCACTTGACCAAAAAATATTAATATATTATGATTAATTTAGTATAGTTTTTTGTCTCTGATTTATCGCCGTTAAGATTTATAATTATTAGATTTTGCATGACGCCCTATTGATTTCGATCCCAACAAGTGATATCCGAGCTAATGGTCTGATGGTTGAATGAGGTTAAAAACAGTTTCAAGGCAGATCAGTTCAATTTGCAATTAATTTGACGGTAATGAAGAGTTTATTTTATCAAAAAATAAAGGTCTGAAATACTACACGTGGAGATAAAATTTCAATCATATTTTTAACAATTATACTGCTCCATCTTTAAAAATAAAAATTAATTTCAACTCATGCTTACTTTAACGCATGACTCCAACTTTCAACCCATGGTAACTTTTAACGCCTAGACTCCAATTTTTAACTCATGTTTAATTTTAATGCATGAGCTCCACTTTCACCCTACTCACTTTTAACAGGGCTCCAATATTATTATCCCATGCTTACTTCAATGTATAGGGTTTCAATTTTTAACCCATATCAATTTTTAACCATGACAAGCAACAATGATGAAGATTATGTGAATAATGAAGATGGTGATTATTTGCTAAAATATTTAGGTCAATGGGAGATTTGTTATGATTTTTCCTGAATTTTCTCCTTTATCTGAATTTTACCATAATTGTGTTTTACTTTAAAAGGATTTTCTTAGTGGAAAAGGTTATCTTTTTGTCTGAGATCTCTTTCATATTCGTCTAATTCTTTCTTGGATGAGATGTTTTGGACTTCTATAAATAGAATATTTTTTTTTCTCAAATATTACACAATAACATCCACAATATAGTCTATTATAGAGTCTTGTTTAGGGGGATATTTCTCTCTCAATAATTTAGATTTTATACTAGTTTCTTATATGTAGGTCACTTGACTAAAAAATATTAATATATCATAATTGATTGAGTATAAATTTTTGTCTTTGATTTATCGCTGTTAAGATTACAATTATTAGCTTCTGCATGACGTTTTTAGTAGGGAACACAACTTTTGACAGGGGACGGAAAAAATTGAATCTTGGATTATGCATGCAATAAATTTAAAGTGATATAAAATAAATTGCAATCACAAATAAAATATGATGAAATGAAGATTTATTGATTAATATTTGTGAGTACAATTTTGTTCCTCCCTTGATTCTGTTGGGATATATACTATTAATCATGTATTTAGATATAGTATATTATAATAATTATGACACTTAAAAGTTTAAGTGGGAGATTATTGGGATATATACTATTAATCATGTGTTTAGATATAGAGCATGTTTGAATTTGCTTATTTTAAGTATTTTTAAGTTAAAATAGCTTTTAAGTACTTTTGGAGTATTTAGGAAGATTTGAAAAGTGCTTATAAGCACTTGATTTTAAGCTAAAGTGATAAAAATAAGCCATAAGTTAGAAATAGTTAGAATTTTTAATTTATGACTTTTGACTTATGGGTCAAAAGCCAAAAGTCAGTCCAAATACCCTCATAGTATTTATTATAGACTAATTATTTATTTCAATGTTAATAAAAATTTAATTGATCATATATTCGTTTATGTTTTCGTTTACTTATATAGTAGATGATTTTAGTGTATAGAGTTTTAACTTATACACAGAAGATTAAATCATCAATTTTCATAACTATAAAAAAATTTGTTCACAATCTAAGATGTAAATTGGACAAGCCATCAGAATGATGTAGCACAAGATTAAATATAATTTATCTTGATTATGAGAATGGTGTTGTTTCAACTTCTTGTACTAGTACATTTTGTATATATTGAACGGGACTGAGTAGAGAACTGACTGACAAAAACATAGTCTCTAAACTGTTAAATGTATTTATATTCTCAATCTTAATATAACTATTATAATTAGTTGTATATGTTGATTATCATTTTGATTTATTAAAAGGTGAGATCCTGAGATGGATCAGTATGTCTGATAGATTTTATGATAATAATATATATTGGTGAAATAATAAGTTAGTTGGTGGAATTCACGTAGATATAGAGATTAATGATATGCTTTTTTGAGAAGCTTATAAATTTTCCTTGTGTCAATTTTTGCAAGTGAATTTATGAATCCAACACATGAAATAAGTTAAGCAGTACTCTAAGAGGAAATTAATGATTAAATTAAATTCATTAGTAGTTTAATTTATTGATTAATATCTGCAATCAATTATATAAGTATTTAACGGAGAATTTTAAAATATAAATGAAGGAGTGCCATTACGAATTTCTAGTGGAATGATTTATAATTTATTATGGTAAGAATAATTCGAATTAAAATTTTGAATTATTTTCATAATAGGGAGCCTCAGTAATTAATTTTATGGTCTATATTGTGTTCTTATTTAATTAGGACTCAAAATCTTATTTCTTGGTAGAAAAAGAAAGAGATCATTTTTGTCTAGGTTTTGAACAAGAAAAATGTGTCTATATATAAGATTTTTCCTAACCTAAAAAAATAGAGGTTTTCACAATACTTGCCCACCCAAAGTATTGAAAGAGTCCGATGATTAATTTGGGATCATTAAAGAAGTGGAGTCAGACTTGCGGACTTGCTTGAAGATATCTGCTCACGCTTCGAGTGATATTTTTAAAATTAATTTTCAGCAAATTTAATGTGTTCTATCATTGTCGTATGTGTTTTAGCATAAACGCATGTATTATCTATTATTCATGTAAGCAGTATGTTTATGAAATGCTTTCGCTGTGCATATATTTTTCAACAAATTCTTCTCTCTGAATTTTCTCCGTGATTCGAGGCCGTTAGTAGCGTATTTCTCGATTATAGAATGATTTGGACCTCCTGATGATGTATTTGGTCACTAGGAACGTCGAGCGATGATTTTGACAAGGACAATATGTGATGCCTTGGGTCTCTTTATGAATATCCCATGAATTTATGGAATTTTGAGATCTCGATCTTTTTATGAATACTCAAGAGTTTGTGGATATTCAAGATTTTGATCTCTTTATAAATACCAAATAATTTGTGAGATATTTGAGATTCGAGCCTTTGCCTTTTCACGAAGTGCTGCCAAATCTGAGGGTGGATGAGTCTTTGTCTTTTCATTTACCCAGATCTCCAAAATTCTTCTCTCTTTATGAAGCCTTTGCCTTTTCATAAAGAGATCAATTCACCAAATAGTGTCTTTCTTAAAGTAGGTGTCTAACGTTCTTAGCAATCACATATATTGTTAGGAGGTTCAAATCATCCTATATTCAAAAAATACGCTATTAACAACCCTTGAATTACGGAGAAAATTCAGAGAGAAGAATCAAGGGAGGAATAAATTGTACCCATAAATATTTATCAATAAAATTTCTATTTCATCATATGATATTTGTGATTGTAACTTATTTGATTTGGTCCCACACTAACATGCCAACTTGTTTGCAATAAATTTTAAAGTGATAAAAAATAAAATGTAATCACAAATAAAATGTGACTAAACAAATATTTGTGAGCACAAATTCTGTCACTCTCAAATAAATGACCCTCTTCATTAAATGTTCTCCCCGAAGTTCTTTTAAGTGTGCCCGTTATGGAGTAAAAATGATGAGGGGGGTGAAAATTGTGGGTGCATGTGAGTATGGGCCAGTAATGGCGTAAGTGTGTGTGAAGTGGTTGCGCGGAATTTCAAAGATTCCACAGTTTGTCCGCCCGTTTCGGGCAAAGCATTCAGGAGTAGTTTGGTATGTGACGTAAAATGAAATATCTTAGTAATAAATTTGATATTAAAGTTATATCATATTTACTTGATAGTATAAATTAATATTGAGATAAATTTATATCGTTAATTAAACAAGACATAAATAACTTAGTCTCAAATATCCAATCTTATCTCACTTCTTATATGAGACAGATTAATTCAGAAATTTTAAGCAGAATAATTTAGTCTAAGTACTAAACAACCCTTTATGGAGACTATCTCCATCTCTAACTGATAAAAATACAATTTGACTCTATTCTCCTTTTTGAGTAAATATCACAAAAGTTCACTCAAGTATAAGTAATAATTTAGTAGTCATTTAATTTTGTTCTATATCAATAAAATTACTCAACTTAAGTTCTTTCTTATAAAAATCACTCACTAATTTTGTCATTAAAATTTTATCGATATGACAAAATAATATACAAAAATACATACTTCTAATATTTTAATAAAATCGATCTCTGAAAATCTATTTTTTAGTGCTAATAACCAAAAAATGCAAATACATCTCCGAATATCAGATTTTTTCGTGAACAAAATTGAAGAGTATTGCAAAACCCCATAAATGTTTAGATTTATAATTTTGATAATTATGAAATTGTCAGTGAGTCAAGTGTAAGATATAAGTTTCTTTAATTTTATTTTATTTGTGAAGTTAATGTCTACGTGACATAAAAAATTAATTTATTTTATCATATTATATTTTTTTTAATGACAAATTCGATTGAGTAATTTTATTAGAGAAAATCTCTAAGATTAAATGATTTTATTAATACAAAACAAAGTTAAATGACTTCACTAAATAATTCTTCATAATTGAGTGACTTTTTGTGATATTTACTCACTCTTTCATATATACTATATAAGAAGTGGTGGTTGGCTGCTGCAGGCGATCGACATACCTGCTTCAGCGGGTCCACTCTGAAAATTTTTATACTTTTTTTTGTTTTAATTTATTTATCTTACATTAAAAGTATTATAAATCACAATAATTAACAATTTATTATATATTTAAAAATTACATAACAATAGAAAAATTATATTAAAAGTATTATAAATCACAATAATTAACAACTTAAAATATTCGTATATGAATTTTATTGATTTAAATAAAATAATGCATGCATATCTAAAAATTTCATTAATCTAAATAAAATAATATATGCATATTAAAATTAGGCATATCTTAAAATTTCAAAGTATCAATATTGGGCACGTGCGTATCGCATGTAAAGGTTTCTAGTTCTCCTATATAAGAAGCCGTGGTGAAGCAGCTGAAGCAGGCAGCATGCGGTTGTTCAGCGGGCCCACTCTGAAATTTTTTATATTCTTTTCTGTTTTAATTTATTTGTCTTATGTTAAAAGTATTATAAATCACAATAATTATCAATTTATTATATATTTAAAAATTACATCAAAAGTATTATAAATCACAATAAAAAATTTACATTAAAAGTATTATAATCACAATAATTAACAACTTAAAATATTCTTATATGAATTTCGTTGATCTAAATAAAATAGCGTATGCATTTAACGTAAGATAAATAAATTAAAATAGAGAAGAGTATAATTTTTTTTGGAGTGAAGCCCGCTGAAACAGACATATCAACCGCCTGCTGCTTGCTTTCGCTGCTTCACCATCAACAGTGGATTCGTGCTACGCACGAGGTTTGGTATCTAGTTGGGGTACAATACACGGATATAGACCATTAACGATCTTTGTCGTCCTGTGAATTTCAAAATCTCTTGAAATCAACTGGATTACAAAGAGATTTCAAATCCGGATTTACTCCCACATCAATTTCAAACTTCTAACTCTTTACATTTGAGGTTCTATAAATACACCCATAAAACTGAAAATACTCCATTCATATTCTAATTTTCTCTCTTTATTTTTCTTTACAGATATGATCAAATTCTCTTCCTCTTTTCACTTTTTTTTAATTGCTTTCTTCATTATTTTATTAATTTAGCTCTGTGTTTGTTTTTCGTTCCGATTCAGCATGCTTTAGCTTGAATTTACGAGTTTTAGCTTTATGTTGGTTTTGATACGGTTGCAAAAACATGGATTATTTACAGTTCTTCTCAAGGCACTTTATTTGATGAAATTGGTTTTATTTATTTTTTAAAGTAGATTAATGTAAGATCTTCGATCTATCAAAAATTTTCTCTCTACTTGATGAATTGAAGTTTCACAAGTTGAGAGTCAATATATGCTTCTGAAGTATTTTGGTGTGGATCTGTTTGAACATTTGAAACATAGAGCTTGTTGTTGAGTTTTTAATTATGCTCCAGGCAATGACTTATTATTTTGAATTCCGCATCTCTTTTGTTATTTAATTCGAGCATAAGATTTCACGTCTAATTTTTATTTTCTCCTTATCTCTTTATGCATGAACTCACTTGAGAAAATTGAATGGGAGGTGACACTTAAGTTTTGAAATTAATATTGGTGATTTTTGATCAATTTTAAGGGTCAAAGACACTTAAAAGACTAATCAAGTTAATTGGAGACTCAATTAATATTTTTAATACTTTTAAAACTTTTTAATCTTTTTAAAAATACAAATCAACCCACAACTATATTTAATAAAAATAAAAAGTTAAAAGTGAAAAATTACTTTTCAAAATCAAATCTCAAAAGGGTCGTTCCCTCTCTTCTTCTTCTCTCTCAACAACCTGCTGCCCTCCATCGACAACAGATAAACGAGACAATCATTTTCCGGCTATTTTCAACCTCCGACAACTCCAATTTTCAGTTCTTCATCGTCCCTTTTCGACTTTCAATCGTCAATCTCTGTTTTTTCATAGATAAAGACTTCTCTTATTTTTATTTTCAAAAAATTAGAATTTTTTAGTTATGAAGATAAAGATGGACTTTAGTTGTCTTCTCTTCTAGTGAGAGTTAACAAGAATGAGTATTTGATGCTTAACAAGGAAACGAGAACCCGAAAAAATCTTAATTTTTTATTTTCGCGGGAATATGAGTGAAATATGTTGTTGTTGTTGTTGTTGAGGATCTTGTTGTTGTTATTGTTGTTGTTGGAATCTGTTGTTACAGTTGTAGAACGGTCTTGCATCTCAAAAAGTTAGGCTTTTTGAAAATAATGCTTTGGTTAATGAATAATAAGAAGAAGACTTGAACTGAGTTAAGAAAAAGAAGATTTGAACTGAGTATTCTCCTCAAAGTCGGGGTTAATATTGTTGTTGTTGTTGTTCTTGAATATTATGTTGGTGTTATTGGTGTTGTTGTATTGGTAAATGTTGGTGTTGTTGTTTTGTTGATTTTATTGAATTTTATTGGTGTTACTGATGTTGTTTTATTGGTAAATTTTGTTGTTGTTGTTCTTGTATGGTGTTGCTCTTCAAAATTGTTATTCAAGTGATAAATGTTGATTTATGTTGATGTTCTAGGTGTATTATGTGGTAAATTTTTTGTTAATACCATAACAGATGTATAATATGTTGCAACAAATGCTTCATCTGTTGCAACATATTAAGCATATGTTGGAAATAACTATATGAGTCATATGTTGCAACATATGACTCATTTGTTCCAACAGATGGATCATCTGTTCCATCAGATGGGTCATCTGTTCCATCAGATGGGTCATCTGTTCCAACATATGACTCATCTGTTGCAACAGATGGGTCATCTGTTGCAACATATGACTCATATGTTGTAACATATGACTCATCTGTTCCAACAGATGACCCATCTATTGGATCAATTATTTGTACATTTTAAATTCATTGTTATCTTTATTTTAATGATGCACAAATCAATCATTGACCTTTATTTTACTCTTGTTTGTAGATAAATGGCTCCCACTAAAAGGAAAGGAAGTGAATCAACTCCAAACAAAGGAAGAAAAAAAATAGCTAGGATACATTCATCACTAAAAGAGCTTGCTATACAAGCAGTATCTCAATTAGAAGAAGAAGTCTCTTCTCAATCAGCTTTAAATATAGAAAAAGACAAGGAAACAGAGAATGAAATAGAAAAAAGTGAAGAATCTGGAGATTTAAGCAAAGATGAACAAGGAGATTAGGAAAGTGAGGAAGATGAAGGAAGTGAGGGAAGTGAGGGAGATGAAGGAGAAAGTGATGAAGATAAAAACTCAGTAAAGAAAGAAGGTGTAGATAAAGAGAGGGATGGAGAAGATAATGAAGTAGAATCAGAGGAAGGGGGAAAAGGAGGAGATAATGAAAGTGAAGATGAGGAAGAGGAACACCTTGATCCTAACAGTCCTTCCACTGAAGAGTGTGTCAAAACATTCTGCATTGATAATTTTTTTGTGAGAATGCGGTGTGATGGTGTCACAAATTTAACTGGTGATTATGTGATAAAGTCAGCCATGGAAAAATCTTTAGACACCTTCAGAAAAATACTTCAAGAACAAAAATTGGATGATTATTTCAGAAACAGCTGCTTTGGGCAATATCTTGATTAGCCAGAGGATAATAATGCTCGTTTGCCAGAGGAAAAATTCTGCATTCTCACAGAAAAATTATCAATGCAGAATGTTTTGATACACTCTTCAGTGGAAGGACTGTTAGGATCAAGGTGTTCCTCTTCCTCATCTTCACTTTCATTATCTCCTCCTTTTCCCCCTTCCTCTGATTCTACTTCATTATCTTCTCCATCCCTCTCTTTATCTACACCTTCTTCCTCTACTGAGTTTTTATCTTTATCACTTTCTCCTTCATATTCCTCACTTCCCTCACTTCCCTCACTTCCTTCATCTTCCTCACTTTCCTCATCTCCTTGTTCATCTTTACCTAAATCTCCAGATTCTTCACTTTTTTCTATTTCATTCTCTTTTTCCTTCTCTTTTTCTATATTTAAAGCTGATTGAGAAGAGGCTTTTTCTTCTAATTGAGATACTGCTTGTATAGCAAGCTCTTTTAGTGGTGAATGTATCCTAACTATTTTTCTTCTTTCTTTCTTTGGAGTTGATTCACTTTCTTTCCTTTTAGTGGGAGCCATTTATCTACAAACAAGAGTAAAATAAAGGTCAATGATTGATTTGTGCATCATTAAAAAAAAGATAATAATGAATTTAAAATATACAAATAATTGATCCAACAGATGGGTCATCTGTTGCAACAGATGGGTCATCTGTTGCAACATATGACTCATCTGTTGTAACAGATGGGTCATCTGTTGCAACATATGACTCATCTGTTGGAACATATGACTCATCTGTTCCAACAGATGACCCATCTATTGGATCAATTATTTGTACATTTTAAATTCATTGTTATCTTTATTTTAATGATGCACAAATCAATCATTGACCTTTATTTTACTCTTGTTTGTAGATAAATGGCTCCCACTAAAAGGAAAGGAAGTGAATCAACTCCAAACAAAGGAAAAAAAAATAGCTAGGATACATTCATCACTAAAAGAGCTTGCTATACAAGCAGTATCTCAATTAGAAGAAGAAGTCTCTTCTCAATCAGCTTTAAATATAGAAAAAGAGAAGGAAAAAGAGAATGAAATAGAAAAAAGTGAAGAATCTGGAGATTTAAGTAAAGATGAACAAGGAGATGAGGAAAGTGAGGAAGATGAAGGAAGTGAGGAAAATGAAGGAGAAAGTGATGAAGATAAAAACTCAGTAGAGGAAGAAGGTGTAGATAAAGAGAGGGATGGAGAAGATAATGAACTAGAATCAGAGGAAGGAGGAAAATGAGGAGATAATGAAAGTGAAGATGAGGAAGAGGAACACCTTGATCCTAACAGTCCTTTCACTGAAGAGTGTGTCAATACATTCTTCATTGATAATTTTTTGGTGAGAATGCAGTGTGATGGTGTCACAAATTTAACTGGTGATTGTGTGATAAAGTCAGCCATGGAAAAATCTTTTGACACCTTTAGAAAAATACTTCAAGAACAAAAATTGGATGATTATTTCAGAAACAGCTGCTTTGGGCAATATCTTGATTTGTCAGAGGATAATAATGCTCGTTTGCCAGAGGAAAAATTCTGCATTCTCACAGAAAAATTATCAATGCAGAATGTTTTGATACACTCTTCAGTGGAAGGACTGTTAGGATCAAGGTGTTCCTCTTCCTCATCTTCACTTTCATTATCTCCTCCTTTTCCCCCTTCCTCTGATTCTACTTCATTATCTTCTCCATCCCTCTCTTTATCTACACCTTCTTCCTCTACTGAGTTTTTATCTTCATCACTTTCTCCTTCATATTCCTCACTTCCCTCACTTCCTTCATCTTCCTCACTTTCCTCATCTCCTTGTTCATCTTTACCTAAATCTCCAGATTCTTCACTTTTTTCTATTTCATTCTCTTTTTCCTTCTCTTTTTCTATATTTAAAGCTGATTGAGAAGAGACTTCTTCTTCTAATTGAGATACTGCTTGTATAGCAAGCTCTTTTAGTGGTGAATGTATCATAGCTATTTTTTTCTTCCTTTCTTTGGAGTTGATTCACTTCCTTCCTTTTAGTGGGAGCCATTTATCTACAAACAAGAGTAAAATAAAGGTCAGTGATTGATTGGTGCATCATTAAAAAAAAAGATAATAATGAATTTAAAATGTACAAATAATTGATCCAATATATGGGTCATCTATTGTAACAGATGAGTCATATATTTCAATAGATGAGTCATATGTTGCAACAGATGATCCATCTGTTGGAGCAGATGACCTATCTGATGGAGCAGATGACCTATCTGTTGGAACAGATGACCCATCTATTTCAACAGATGACTCATCTATTCCAACAGATGAACCTTCTATTGGATCAAATATTTGTACATTTTAAATTCATTGTTATCATTTTTTTTAATGATGCACAAATCAATAATTGACCTTTATTTTACTTTTGATTGTAGATAAATGGCTCCCACTAAAAGGAAAGGAAGTGAATCAACTCCAAAGAAAAGAAGAAGAAAAATAGCTAGGATACATTCACCACTAAAAGAGCTTGCAATACAAGCAGTATCTCAATTAGAAGAAGAAGTCTCTTCTCAATCAGCTTTAAATATAGAAAAAGAGAAGGAAAAAGAGAATGAAATAGAAAAAAGTGAAGAATCTGGAGATTTAAGTAATGATGAACAAGGAGATGAGGAAAGTGAGGAAGATGAAGGAAGTGAGGGAAGTGAGGAAGATGAAGGAGAAAGTGATGAAGATAAAAACTCAGTAGAGGAAGAAGGTGTAGATAAAGAGAGGGATGGAGAAGATAATGAAGTAGAATCAGAGAAAGGAGGAAAAGGAGGAGATAATGAAAGTGAAGATGAGGAGGAGGAACACCTTGATCCTAACAGTCCTTCCACTGAAGAGTGTGTCAAAACATTCTGCATTGATAATTTTTCTGTGAGAATGCAGTGTGATGGTGTCACAAATTTAACTGGTGATTGTGTGATAAAGTCAGCCATGGGAAAATCTTTTGACACCTTCAGAAAAATACTTCAAGAACAAAAATTGGATGATTATTTCAGAAACAGCTGCTTTGGGAAATATCTTGATTTCCAGAGGATAATAATGCTCATTTTCAAATGACCATGGTGTATGGTCTTCTCAAACGTAGATTTATGTATGAGAACAATGATAAGATGGATGAAGTCTGGATCAACTACTGTGGCATGCCACTTTGTTTTGGGTTGAAGGAGTTTGCCATAGTTACTGGACTAAAATGTCATCCTCCTTCTCAACCTATTCTTGTTGTTACGCAAAAAAAATCACCCCGCACACCAAAGACAACAACAAAAAAAGGATCTAAGTCAGCAGCCAAGACTGTCAAGAAATTCAAAAGGGCAAGTCAACTGATGGTGATGACTTGGTGTCCCTTGTTGGTTCAAGCTTCAAAAATGTAAATTTACTTCAAGAGTTAGAAGGTAAAAGGCTTTCAAAGAAGCACAAGTTATCTTTGTGCTTGGTTTGGTTTGTACATAATATTCTTTGGGCGAGAGACGTTAACAACAACATACCACTTGGTTTAATAAAGCTCTCGAAAGATCTGGAGGCATTCAATAACTACCCTTGGGATCGTGAAAGCTTCATAATGACTGTCAAATATTTGTTGACTCCGTTAACGTCAAAGACAGTCAACTTATATGGCTTTCCACGGGCTTTCATGGTAAATATTTTATTTTTGTGTTTTAATTTTTTTTATTGAATAATATTTTTAATTTTTAGCATAATTTTTACAGGCTTGGGTATTTGAAGCCATTCCTTATCTCCGACAACAAGTGAAAGACTATCAAGAAGAGGTTTCTAGTCCTAGAATTCTGAGATGGTTGTCGGTCAAGAACGATAAAAGAGCAAAAGTTCTTGATCTTTTCAAACCACCCGAGGAAGCAGTAAGTCAATTGACTTATTTGGTGTGAATTGCTTAATTAACTCATGATTAGTAATAAACTAAGTTATTTAATCATAATTAGCTTTCAATTAACAATTTCAATTACAATCTCAATGAATTATATAATAATTACATGATCAACTAAGTGTAGTGATCCTAAATAAAGGGATCAATTGACTTATTTGATGTGAATTGCTTAATTAACTCATGATTAGTAATAAACTAAGTTATTTAATCATAATTAGCTTTCAATTAACAACTTCAATTATACTCTCAATGAATTACATAATAATTACATGATCAACTAAGTGTAGATGATTCATCTGTTGCAACATATGTCTATATCTGGTGGATGATTTCCAACAGATGAGTCATCTGTTGCAAACAGATGAATCATCTGCTGCAACATATGTCTATATCTATTGGATGATTTCTAACAGATGAGTCATCTGATTCAACAGATGAATCATCTGCTGCAACATATATCTATATCTGTTGGATGATTTCCAACAAATAATTCATATGTTGCAACAGATAACTCATCTGCTATAACATATGTCTATATTTGTTTGATCATTTCACAGATGAGTCATCTGCTGCAATATATCATTCATCTTATGCAATATGTGCTGAATCTGTTTGATTATTTTTAATATTTGTGGTAACATATTTAATTATTCCCAACAGATTTCACCATCTTTTGCAATATATAAATCAGTTAAGTGCACAAACATCACCGACTGAAATATCATAAAAAAGTACTAAAAATTCAGAATAACAATACTATTACTATTACAAGAATGGAGAAAATAAGTGCAACATTAACAATTATGGAGCATTTCGATCTGGGCATATAGTTCTTTTGTGGCCAACCGTCTTACATATAGAGCACTTATTTTTTCTTGTTGGAAATGATTCTCCGACTCCACGCCTCCTCTTTTTTCGCCTTCTTCCCGGTTTGCTTGGGTCAATATGTGGGAAGAGATATTTCTCTCTCTAAAATCTTCAAAAGAATATTCCAAGATTCTTCAGAAGGCACAGGATGAATTTTCTCACAGTATGCAATGATGTATCTCTCCACCGTATAATATGAGGATGAGTACTCATAAATCCGCCTACCAAAATCTTCACCATATTGGACTCGAAGCGCTGCCATAGCATGTGGACAAGGTATTTTATCCATGTCAAATACTCTACATGTACAAGATCTTATTTGCAAATCGACCATAGCAACTTCACCATGACCGGTGACACTGAACCTGTAGTTGGCAGTTTGATGAGCCAATAACTTGTTTCCCAAGTTGACGTACTCTGTTATTTTCTTTTCTATTTCAGGGACAAAGATGGTTGGTGAGTTGATGAACTCCGTACGCGTCTCGTAAAATTTTTGTGCAAATCTCCTATTTATTTCATTAAATAGAGCGACAATGGGAAATTCTCTTTCAACGTCGAACATTGCATTCACCGACTCAGCAATGTTTGTCATCATAATGTTATACCTATACAAATAAATAATCACCCAGTAAGATATAATTGACAATAAACTCAAATAAATCACTCAATTTATAATATTATACCTATTTCCCGGACATAATGCTCTACTCCACCTGTGGAATCCAACATGTTCAAGATGTTCGGCTGCTCCGGATACCATGTCTCTTATTTGATTGAAATGGTCATTGAACTCATCAATTTTGTACGCTTTTGCTGCTTTATAAAAATGAGATACAACCTTCGGTATGAGGCATTGCACTCCTTGTCAACTACACAAAAAGCAAGCGGAAAAATATGATTTTACGTATCTTGTGCCACAGCTGACAATAAAACTCTTCATACTTGCTCCTCAAGAATGTCCCATCAACGGCTATGACTTTTCTCATTTGCTCAAAACCACGTATCCAAGCTCCATAGGATACAAAAAAGTACTTAAGCTTTCCATTTTCATCAACTTTCAATGCTGTCTTACTTCCTGGATTTGCGGACTGAAGCATATAAAGGTAAGCGTCAAGCACTGCATACCCGTGCTCATGTGTTCCCCTAATCAAAGACTTTGCAATCTCCATGCCCTTCCAAATCTTCCAATAACTCACCTTAACACCCAATTCTGTACGAATTTGATGTTTCATGTCTTGTGTAGATGGGCCTTTACCTTCGGGGAACCTATTTTTGAAAATTTCACCGATGGCTTTTTGCTGTGGCGTACGAATTATGACTCATGATATGCTCAGAACCACACGTGTGATACTTTACATAGGTTGTAATACAGAATCTATCAGAACTTAAAAGCTTCACAACCCTAATCCACCACTTGCACTCCTGATATACACATCTAAAACAATACACATTACGCGAATTAATCACCTTCTTGAGTCTAAAATCTTTTTTCAAGCAAGTAATTTTCAATGAAGTTGGTAGTTCTTGCTTGTTCTTGAATGTAATTCCCTTATAAAAACTTGTTTCATCCTCTTACACATGGATAGACACTGTTGATTGAGAATTGCCCACTGTATTGCTCCCAACATCAGGTGTAGGAGTTTGGTCATCCCCACAGCTTGGACCATCCAATTCTGCCCCACTTCCATTATCTGGAATATTCATATCTACTCTATCCTCCAACTCATCATTTAACATATCTTGTTGGTTTTGAGCTAAATTGGGGTTCTCTATCGGCTTTTCTATTACGTATACCCTTAAAATGGGCCTAGCTGCATCACTCAAATAAGCACGCAAACGAACTTGATCCCTTATCTTAAAAGGCAACCTCTGATTTTCAAAAGAGCTGTGCATGTAACTGATGACAAGATCTTTTGGTTGGCAATTTAATTCACAACAACTGATGATTAAGTTAACAAAATCATCATACAAAATATCTTTTTGGACTGTCATCGCTATCGTTTCTAGATACATGTTTAGAACCAGAAGCTTAATCCAACAGATAAGTCATCTGCTGCAACATATGAGTTACTTGTTGCAACAAATGAGTTATATGTTGCAACAGATGACCTATCCGTTGAATCAAGCTACTGGTTCTGAACATGAATCCAACAGGTAAGTCATATGCTGCAACATAAAACTCATCTGTTGCATCATATAACTCATCTGTTGCAGCAGATGACTTATCTGTTGGATTAAGCTTCTGGTTCTGAACCAGCTTTGCCAGCTAATGTAATATGAATCCAACAAGTAAGTCATCTGTTGCAACAGATGAGTTATCTATTGCAACATATGACTTACCTGTTGGATTCATGTTCAGAACCAGTAGCTTGATCCAACAAATAGTTCATATGTTGCAACTGATAACTCATCAATTGCAACAGACCACTCATCTGTTGCAACAGATGACTTACCTGTTGGATTCATGTTCAGAACCAGTAGTTTGATCCAACAGATAGGTCATCTGTTGCAACAAATGATCTATCTGTTGGATTCAACTGCTGTAACATGAATCCAATAGATAGATCATCTGTTGCAATAGATGGGTCATCTGTTGGATACGCTACTGAAAATTGCAGAAAAATAGCAGATATACCCAGATGAAAAATTGAACTAAAATCATTATTTTTACTTACCAAAATCACCTATGAAGCAGTGCCCAGTGATTACGAACAAATTTGGTCCAAAATTTTGGTCCAGTACCAGCAGTTGTGGCAGCAGCAATAACAACAACAATGGAGGGCAGGGGAGTAGAAGAAAAAGAAGAAGATGATGATGAAGAAGAAGATGATGATGATGATGAAGAAGAAGAAGACAACAACAGAAACAACAATGGAGAATGCCCTGAAAATGGCGCGAGGAAGAGAATCAAAAAGAAGAGGCGGTCGTTTCCCCCCCTCCCATTTTAGGTAATTAGGATTTTATTTAATTCTCCCAAAAGGGGAATGGGTCCCATGGGTCAAAGTGTAAAAATAAAAACTTGAGGTCAACTCAGAAAATGAGTCAAAACCCATTAATTCCTAATCTAATTTTTGTCACCTCTACTCAATTAAAATAACTTAAGTCACTACAACTTAAATTTGAAACCTTTTTGTCACCCTTAATTCATTCACCCAACTCACCTGAAATAGGTCACACTGGACTTGCTCCTTCCCCGCAGCAGGCCCTAATATAATATTATCTCCCCCGAGTCGAGCTCCTTCATGTCTGGCAAATATAGCAAAATCGTGCACTCCTCTATTTTGTTTTCAGATTTATTTGTCGTGTATGTAAAAAATGATAATAACTGTATGTGACACTCGCCTCCCTTTGCATGATTCTGTATTGCCAAACATAATATTCGAGTACCCAGTGTCAACCTTACTTTGTCTAGAAGAAGCAGATTCGAGGAAGGATCTTGGGCCAAAACCCGAGAACGAATATTGGGAGCAGAACAACAAAGTAATAGGAGTAGCAGATTCGGAAGTAGCCAGAATTGGGCCCAAAATTTCATTTCTCTTCTTTGCTATATATATACTCTCTATTATTTCAGCTATGTAAATGGTCACTAACTTTTACTTGTTTCTTTTCTTAACTTTTAGATGAAGACCAAGCAAAAATGGGAACTGAATCGCCATATATTACAACTGATTTATATCAAACGAGTCCGAGATTTACAACTTGTAAAATTTAAGAAATCAAATTGATTTGTAAATCAGCCAAGTATTGCCAGAAGTGCATATATGACAAACCACTTTTAACTTTTTTATCTTGCTAGGTATTTTTGTTGTTTGTTCTTCCCTGGATTGAGTCTAAAAATTCCACATGTTTTAAGCTTCGTGATTGTTAAATTTCAAAGTAATTGTTGATGGAACCGAATAACGCAACATCTGATGACAATTATGTTGTTGATATCTTTTTTGTTAGGCAAACTCAAGTATGCCTCTAGCCCTTTGTGCACAAAACTCCTATCCTCAACTCAGAAATTTTAGATTCTATTGCGGGAAGAAAATTGTACTTTAAATGTTAATGCTTTAAGAAGGAGTGAGAAGCTCTTCAACGTAGGATAAAAGGATTTCTTTTAAAGATAAGTGTGTTGTAGTGAACTAAAGTTTCTGCTATTTTCGCTTCTAATTAAGGGGGCTTCATTAGTGCAACTTATCAAGGGAGCTTTTAAATTCCGAGGGGCATGCAACGCTAGCTATTTATTCACTTAATGATGATCAAGCCACTAAAGGATTTGTAACTCATAGCAGGTTCGTTCAAAGTTTTCTGTGGTTTGATTTGATCAAACTGCTATGAGTTACAACTCCTTTAGTGGCTTGATCATCATCAAGTGAATAAATAGCTAGCATTGCATGCCCCTCGAAATTTAAAAGCTTCCCTGATAAGTTGCTCTAATGAAGTCCCCTAAATTAGAAGCGAAAATAGCATAAACTTTAGTTCACTACAACACACTTATACGAGAACTACTTTGAAAGAAATCCTTCCATCCTACGTTGAAGAGCTTCTCACCCCTTCTAAAAGCATTCACATTTAAAGTACATCTTTCTTCTCACAATAGAATCTAAAGTTTCTAAGTTGAGGACATGAGTTTTGTGCACAAAGGGCTCGATGCATACTTGAGTTTGCCTAACGGATGATATATCAACAACATAACTGTCATCAGATGTTGCGTTATTCAGTTCCATCAACTGTTACTATGGAAGTTAATAATTACGAAGCTGAAAACATGTGGAAGTTTTAGAGTCAATCGAGGGAGAAAATGAAAAATATACCTAGCAAGATAGAAAAGTTAAAAGTAGTTTTTCATATATGCACTTCTGGCATTACTTGGCTGATTTAAAGTTTATGAGGTGAAGACATAAGTTTTGTGCGCAAAGGGATAGATGAGTACTTGAGCTTACAATCTCACTTCTCTTCAACCAAGATTCCTAACATGTAAAATTAGGCTCAAGTTATGGCATCAAATATGTTATCCAGATTTCGAAGTGATTCCCATTCTCACCGCAACCTTCTTAAGTCGAAAGAAAGTCGGTTATAAAAACTAATGGGGACGATGAAACTTGTGAATAGATTCTATTGTAAAAGGAATCTAAAAAGCAAAAGACTTGCAATACTATCCAACTCTAGGAATTAAAAACTGAATCTATGAAAATGCCTCTTGTAACAATGTAGGGAGAAGAAGATAGAATATTGAACCACAATTCCTACATTGTTTGTAAAATACAGGTTGTTTTAACAATCAAATAGTGAATAAATTACTCCATCATATTTTAGTGATTCTTTGTAGTAAACCGGTCATGCATTTCAATTTGAAATGTCAATAACAATACATCTATAAACATGGTCCTTTATCACGTGGAAGGATTTCAAGTCAATAGATTATACCAAAACAACACTAACATATCAAGAATCTAATAGACCAAAACATTAGAAATAGTCTTTTTATCTCTACGAGATAGGATAAGATTTGTGTACGCAAATCTTACCCTACCTCGTAGAGATAAAAAGACTATTTCTAATAGACCGTCAGCTTAAATAAAGAGATTATACCAAAACATGGACCAAAATTGTGCAAATATTTTTCTAAGGCATATTGCAACAAATGAAACATTTAATTAAGGCTAATATTTAATTCATAATGAAAATATAATAATAAATATAGCTCATGCTCATTAATGCTCAAACAGACTAAAGAAAGGCTCTCACTAGAAGCAAGGACCAAATGCATTTATTAGGGAAAAAACATGGTGATAAACACCATTACCTAAAAAACTAATACTCTCCCTGTTTCAGTTTATTTGATTCTTCAATACAAAAAGTACGTTTATTGAAAACTCGATACGATTTTCTAGAGCTTGAGTAGCCAAAAAATATACCATCATCACTTCTAGGATCAAACTTACCAATATTGTCCTTAACATTATTGTGCATAAAGCATTTGCACCCAAATGGGTGAAAGTATCCAATATTAGGTTTCTTACCATTCTATAGTTCATATGGAGTTTTCTACAGTATAGGTATGATCAGGCACCTGTTAAGAATATGGCATGCAGTACTTACTACTTCTGCCTAGAAATGATGAGGAAGAGAGTGTTCACAAATCATAGTTCGTGCCATATCCTGAAGAGTCCTACTTTTTCATTCAACAACACCATTTTGCTGAGGGAATCTTGGTGATGAAAAATTGTGAGTGTATCCTTCTTCATTGAAGAAGATTTAAAAGGCCTTGTTCTCAAATTTTCCTCCATGATCACTGTAATGACCAGGTCCGTCGTTATGTTAAATTTTTCCGATTTCATAAAATTGAAGGATATAATTAAAAATTCATTCGGGGTAAGTAGAGTGACATCATGGAATTTTTTTGATTTTCAGAAATAATTCGGGCTGACATCACTCCGCTATAGCGGTAAGTTTTTTGCTATAGCAAAACCGCTGTAGCGGAGGGACAGACAGCTATAGCGGAGCTACGGGAGGCAGTAGCCTGTGACAGAATTTTATTAAAAAGTCTTTTCTCCTCAGTTGGAAAACATACAAGGGTTCCTCAAAAAACCCTCTCATCCTGCTCCAAGGCTGGGGAATCTTGAGGAGGAGGGGTTATGGCTGAAGGGATGCGGAACAATGGATTGCAGGACCATCGTTCAGCTAGGAATGCATTCACGGAGCCAGAAATGCACCGTTGCAGCTGCTTGGCACCAGGTAGGCTAGGTTTTCATGAGTAGTTAGACCTGTTTACTTTCATACTTGTTGTATAGTGGGAATGGAGAATCCATGTTTTAGGCCTCCGAGCACGAAGTTTGGCGGATTCGGGTTTGGTTATGTTGATTTGGGATGTACGGAGTAAATGGCTGGTCTTGAGATTGTGTTATGTGGTTACATTATTCATATTGGTATGATAACATGATAGGTTAAGGGGCTAGTATGTCGAAAGGCTCGGGGAATCGGGGAAGCATTTGAGAGCCACGGGAAACGGGAATAGGAAACTCCTAGGTGGGGTTTCAGGAAGGAAAAGGAATACGTAGTGGCGGTCTTGCTAAAGTAAGGAAAAGGAAATCGGGTAGCTGCGTATATGATTAATTTAAAGAGAAATCACTCGTTACATATTCTAGAATAAAAAGGGTAAACCGGGGATAGTCGTCGGAGGATTTGATGGTTCGTTGTTATACCCGGAAGGGGTAGGTGATGGCTTACAATTTCTGTGAATTTTGTATATTCTTTTACGCATATCTAAGTATTTGTATGAATTACATTGCTTAGGGGAGTTATGTAGAATGTCTAAGGTTCTTGCTTTACAGTCTATGATTGAAGGGTGTTGCTTGTTGGTTTACAAGTTGTTTGTTCATGCATTTGACTGTGGATTATTGACATTCAGTTGGATTGGGTACCACGCCTGGTACGGGTATAACAAATGGTTGGCTCGGGTACCACGCAACTACGGATTCTCACCCTCGAGTCAGAAGCTCGCTTTCAATCTCTAAGAGCCGATTCGATGGCATCTTCTCTTATGATCTTTCTAGTTAGCACGTAGTGGGAATACAGGAATACTAACGGTTGGCTCGGGTACTACGCCTAGTACGGGTTTACTTTATTGCATACTGCATTGTGATTATTATATTTCATTGACTGATATTGGTTCCGTGAGTGGACTGAGTTATTTTATTGAAATGTGATAATTATTATTGGTTCCTTGAGTGAACCGGGCTGTTGTGGAATTGTGATGTTGATGGGCGATCCTTGAGTGGCCGGGAATTTCTTTTATATTGTGTTGAGTTGGTCTTGGACTAGACCGGGTTGATCATTGACACTTAGGTGTTATTTAGAGGGGATCCCGGGGTGGGTCCGGACTATATAAAGAGGGCAGTTAATTACATATATATATATATATATATATATATATATATATATATATATTGTCGTCTTGAGCGTGTCATTGGCGGCCGGGAACTGCCGGTGGTAAATAAGCTAAGGGTTACTCTTAGTGTAGATCGGGTTAGTCTGTTGAACACTTATGTGTTGCTAGAGGATCCTTGGAGGGTCCGGGTCATGTGTTGTAAAGATATTTAGATGTAACTCTAGTGTTGTCAATAAATGTAGCAATGGTTGCTGGGTGGATTTCATGTGGGGGTTAGATTGGGAGGAAGACTGAGATTCTGGGGTTGTAGTTTCTAGAAGTTGCAAACACATTAGAAGGTTTACTGGGGATCCATGAAGGGGGCCAGATACTGGTAAGTGAAGGCACGGGTATAAGTGGTTGAGTTGGGCAGTTAGCCGGGTTAATGTCTGGATGTTAGTTAGAACAACTGAATTAGGCAAGGGAAGGGCAGTCTAGGCATGAACATGGACATTTGTGAAGGCTAAAGTGACTTGGGAAGTCTAGGATAGTGTGACTTGGGAAGTCTAGGATTAGGTGACTTGGGGAGTCTAAGGTTAGTGTGACTCGGAAGTCTGGGGAATGAGGGAGTTGGCAGCAGAAACACGTTGGAGGATGGAAATCAAGCTATGTTAATTACATTCAGGTTTTTCCCTATTTCCTTATATGATGGTAGGAGTGGATTTAGGTCGACTGATGATGCCTACCAGTACGTGTGTTTGTACTGACTCTACTCTTAATATACCTTTTGGTATAGTCGGGTTGCAGGTTGGTGATGTTTCATAGGTTCACGGCGAGGAGGTCTCCAACAACTTCTGCCCTCGATTCCATGGCGGAAGTTGGGTCTTTTTCTCTCTTTTTGTCATATTGTAGTAGCTCTTGTACCTGTTTTAGACTAGGTCCTAGAGAGGATGTTTTCAAAGTTTTAAAGGTCTTTCGCAAGTTCTTAGTAGTTTATTTTCCTGAACATTCTGTAAAAAGAGATTTCTCATGTATTTAAGGGACTTATTTAATGGTTTATTTTAATTTCTGCATGTTACCGGTTGGACGGGTGGTGAGGGTTCGTCTATCTAGGTGGTTAGAGTAGGTGCTCGCACGGCCCTGTAGGTTGGGTCATGACAGATGGTATCAGAGCCTAGGTTACCGGTCTCCCAGTACAAGAGCAAAATGTCGAATAGAGTCCTACGGATTGGTGTGTTGACGTCCACATCTAATCTTTGGGGAACTATAAGGCATTCTAGGAATTTTCACCCTTCTTTCATTCCTTCGTGCGGTTTGTACTTGCTTGTATGGGTTGAGTCCAATTGGTATCTCTCAATTCCAATTGGTATCTCAGCAAGGTAATGGAGGTCACCGTACTTCAGTTACAATAGGACAAATACGAGGAATTGGAACCGGGAAGGTTCCAATTGGTATCTGGCCTGAGAGGCTGTGGCAAGCATGGACAACCGGTTAATGGTCATCCATGGTACAAACGAAGGTGAAAACTTGTGAATTAAATTGATTGTGATTGATTTGGTTGTGACTTCAAATTGAATTGTTATGTGTACAGCTTTGTGTAACTTAATTGAAATGTGTGTGAATTGTAATTAATGTGCATGTGGAGTCTACGAAAAGTCATCAGGAGAAAAGGTTTGAGTGCCTTAGACTGTGGCGGTCTGTTAAATGTCTTGATTTGAAGAGGGGTACTGCATGTTAGAAAGGGCTTATCATTGGTTAAGATGATAAGGGATTGGGAACTGCGACTGTAGGGAAGCTTCGGTTTCAGGACAGTCGGAATTTGGTTGGGAATAAGGGAGTCATTAGTGTGTACTGGCAGGATGATATTACCTGGGAACAATTAATTATTGTAAATTCTTTGTGATTTCGGTGTGTTTTATGATATATTATGCTTGACTTTCATGCGTTTGGTGCCAGGAATGGTCTTGAGGGTGATTTAAGACTATGGCGGGACTTATAGGTCGGGACAATGGTAACCGAGAAGAGGGACGAGTGCATTTAGCTTGAAAT
The DNA here is from genome assembly GCA_003996215.1 of Jaltomata sinuosa. Classification (NCBI taxonomy): domain Eukaryota; kingdom Viridiplantae; phylum Streptophyta; class Magnoliopsida; order Solanales; family Solanaceae; genus Jaltomata; species Jaltomata sinuosa. The sequence continues at coordinate 13,601 of QJPP01001986.1, read as the reverse complement.
CAAATTTTTTGTACTATTACGATCGAAACCGCTATAGCGGTATTTTATTCTGCTATAGCGGGACCGCTATTGCGAAAAGACCATCCGCTATAGCGGAGCTCAGCGAGGCAGTAAACCTGCTCTGTTTCCCCTGTTTTCATCCCTTTCCGGGGACAAGATAAAAATAAGTATTAACAACAAAACCACTGTGTAAAACCCAGGAAAAGCAAGACTATGTGTATATATATGTAGGAAAAGGAAATAGTGCCTAGAACGGGCTTCCACGTGCCAAGGTAAAAAGGGGAAAGGGGAAATATTGTCTTAAACAAGCCCCAAACGGGGGCAACCCAAACAGTAGTAAATCAATAATAAAGGGGGGGGGGGAGGGGGGGGGGCTCCTAGGCCTCATCCCCGCTCAGGAAGGGGAACTCCTGCACTTCCTCAGGCTCGAGAGTGGGGAGCTCCTGACCTGGGCAACACAAGAGAACATGACCTTGATAGTCTTTCACATCCGGGCAAACATGCGGTCCCGAGAGCATCTCTTCCTCTTCTCTTCTTCTAACTCCCTTCGGAGTGCTGCAAGTTCCTGAGCGGATGGGTGAGGGGATGCGCCTCCGGCGTTAGGATCCTCTATGAACCTCCGGACATCTGCCATATTTTCCTCCAGCTAGGCTCTAGATATCAGGGTCTGGGGCTGGGACTGGAAAGGGGCAGGAGTGTCATCATCATCATCGTCGCCCCCTCCAGTGGCTGACTGCTCCCTGCCTCATCTATCTTCCTCTTTTTCTTGGAGATGTCCTTCACCCAGACAGGGTCAAAAGGCTCGTCTATGATCACCTCTGAGTCCGTATGGTCCTGAGGCACACCATCTCGCCTGCACAGCTCCGAGACCAGCCCAGGTAGATAAGGGCCCTTTATGTGGCCACCGTAAAAGTCCTTCAATTCCGAGATGATCTGCTCCCCCACATTCATGATGATCCCTTGCATGGCACAAGTGATCACCGAATCCCGGGCATAGGTCACGTCGGTCTGGTTTCCCGACGGACGGATGCTCTGGGACACCAAGTTCAGCCACCTCCTAGCCTCGGAGGAGAAGTAGACACTAGTAACGCCCTCAGGGTTGACCCAATACACCTTGTCCCTGAATGCGGGGTTCACCCAAGTATTTCTTAGCCAAGTCATGTCCCATAGCCGAGCCTTAGTCATGTATACCTCATTGGAGACGTGGGGCACCCTAACACCTCATTAATGGTCCGAGCATCCACGGGAACGTCCACCCTTCATAGCCGGATGGTAGGATTCAGCTCATTTCAGCGGACCGTAGGGAGGATGGCATAAAACTCCCGCACCTAGCCGGTTAGCGCGGGAGGAGAAGCCACTAGCAAAGTGTCCCACCTAAACTCTCGGACCCAGTGGTGGAAATTAGCCGCTTTTCCATCTACCCCAGTCATTCAGCAGCCTCTCTTATAGCAGAAGCTGAATTTTCGGTTATCCCTGAATCTCTCCTGACTAGCTTCATCGGGGAATCGCTCATAGTCATATTCATGCACTTGTTGTTCGGCCATTTGTTTTATCCTGCAAGGGTAAGAAGGAGACGGGATTAGAAGAGTAATAGAATGCAAAAGGGAGGAAATTTTTTCTAAGTGTTGGCCTGGGAAGGCCACTGTTTTGCGGCCTTCCGCTATAGCGGATGGTGCATCCGCCATTGTGGAACCACTACCACAGAGGTGTACCACTATAGTAGGACCTCCATAGCGGAGCCCAACTGCTATAGCGGACTTCATCGTCCCAGACCTTCAAGGGGTGCATCAATGGTGCCCCTTGGTCCAAAACTCCATTTTCGTCATCCTTAGTCCAGATCTACCCACCTAAGGTGCCTCATTACTGTTTTGTATAAAACTTTGGGCATGATAACCCCTGTAAGTCACCCTAATTACTACTTTTGTTCAAGGACAACCCTTCACCTTCCCACCCATTTTTGGCTCGGTTTTGGCCAACAATAGCATAATCCTTATGCCCAGAGCGCCTTGGAGGCATTGTAAATGTAAGGGAAGCGTCCATGCCTCGGGAATCTGACAAAAAATCCAACCAAAAGGTTCAAGTTCAAACCCGCTTCAATATACTACAAGTTCCTAGTTTTCTACCACATTCATGTACAAAATCGTGCAAGAGAGTAAGGGAAGGAGAGATTACTATTATTACCTGGAAATTCTGACATTAAGAGTGGGATGATCGGGAGAGAGAGTAGAGTTTTTGAAAGGAATGTGGGGAGAATAAGGGGAGAAATCCATTTTCCCCCAATTTCATTCTGTTGCCAACCGCTATAGCGGTCGGCTATAGCGGTCGGCTATCTGCTATAGCACGACTGCTATAGGCGGAGAAATGTCTGCTAGAATGAACGGCCAGTCAGTTACTGGCACGAGAAGAGTTCTCCCAGGTCTTTTCAAATCTGTCCATCCCAACATGACACAAGGCCCTGAAATTCTTGGGTGCTCAGAATGGGAACACGTGTAATTGTCTTTGTGAGGCTCGCAAATTCTTCATCGAGGTGAGGTAATAATAGATTTTGGATCTATGCTTATTTTCAACTCCCCGAAGCATTTCATCGATTACTATGCCCTTCCGTAGTTTCATAAATTTTGCGGTCACTTGGGACAGTGAGAGTCCCGGGTTAGTTTCTCTCCCTGGTTCTATTCGGGATTGTTTGAGGATGAACGATGGGTAAATTGGTATCTGTTGTAATGACCAGGTCCGTCGTTATGTTAATTTTTCCCGATTTTGTAAATTTGGGGAAAATAATTAAAAATTCATTCGGGGTAAGTAGGGTGACGTCATGGAAAATTTTTGATTTTCGAAAATACTCTGGGATGACGTTACTCCGCTATAGCGACAATTTTTCTGCTATAGCGGAACCGCTGTAGCGGAGGGACGGACCGCTATAGCGGAGCTACGGGAGGCAGTAGCATGTGATGGGATTTTATTAAAAAGTCTCTTCTCCTCAGTTGGAAAACATATGAGAGTTCCTCCAATAACCCTCTCATGCTACTCCAAGGCTGGGAAATCTTGAGGAGGAGGGGTCATGGCTGAAGGGATGTAAAACAACGGATTGCAGGACCATCGTTTAGCCAGGAACGCATTCACGGAGCCATAAATACACCATTGCAGTTGCTTGGCGCCCAGGTAAGCTAGGTTTTCATGAGTAGTTAGACCTGTGTACTTTATGTACTTGTTGTATAGTGGGAATGGAGAATCCATGTTTTAGGCCTCCGGGCCTGGAGTCTGGCGGATTCGTTTTTGGTTATGTTGATTTGGGATGTACGGAGTAAATGGCTGGTCTTGAGATTGTGTTATGTGGTTACATTATTCATATTGGTATGATAACATGATAGGTTAAGGGTCTAGTATGTCGGAAGGCTCGGGGAATCGGGGAAGCATTTGGGAGCCATGGAAAACAGGAATAGGAAACTCCTTGGTGGGGTTTCAGGAATGTTCATGGCTTGAGACGTAGTGGCAGTCTTGCTAAAGTAAGGAAAAGGAAATCGGGTAACTGCGTATATGATTAACTTAAAGAGAAATCACTCGTTACATATTCTAGAATAAAAAAAGTGAATCGGGGACAGTCATCGGATGGGATTTGATGGTTCATCATTGTACCCGAAAGGGGCAGGTAATGGCTTACGATTTTTGTGAATGTTGTATATTCTTGTGCTCATATCTAAGTGTTTGTATGAATTACATTACTTAGGGGAGTTGTGTAGAATGTATAAGGTTCTTGCTTTACAGTCTGTGATTAAAGGGCGTTGCTGTTTGGTTTACAAGTTGTTTGTTCATGCATTTGACTGTGGATTGTTGACATTCGATTGGCTTGGGTACCATGCCTGGTACGGGTATAACAAATGGTTGGCTCGGGTACCACGCCTGGTACAGGAATACTAACGGTTGGCTCGGGTACCACACCTGGTACGGGTTTACTATATTGCATACTGCAGTGTGATTATTATATTGCATTGACTGATATTGGTTGCATGAGTGGACTGGATTATTTTATTGAAATGTGATAATTATTATTGGTTCCTTGAGTGAACCGGGCTGTTGTGGAATTATGATGTTGATGGGCGGTCCTTGAATGGCCGAGAATTTATGTTATATTGTGTTGAGTTGATCTTGGACTAGATCGGGTTGATCATTGACACTTAGGTGTTGTTTAGAGGGGATCCCGGGGTGGGTCCAGACTATGTAAAGAGGGCGGTTAATTATATATATATATATATATATATATATATATATATATATATATATATTATCGTCTTGAGCATGTCATTAGCGGCCGGGAACTAACGGTGGTAAATAAGCTAAGGGTTGGTCTTAATGTACATCGGGTTAGTCTGTTGAACACTTAGGTGTCTCTAGAGGATCCTTGGAGGGTCCGAGTTATGTGTTGTAAAGAGATTTAGATGTAACTCTAGTGTTGTCAATAAACATAGCAATGGTTGGTGGGTGGATTTCATGTGGGGGTTAGATTGGAAGGAAGACTGAGAGTCTGGGGTTGTAGTTTCTAGCGGTTGCGAACACATTAGAAGGTTTACTGGGGATCCGTGAAGGGAGCCGAATACTGGTAAGTGAAGCCACGGGTATAAGTGGTTGAGTTGGGCAGTTAGCCGGGTTAATTTTCGGATGTTAGTTACAACAGCTAACTTAGGCAAGGGAAGGGCAGTCCAGGCATGAACATGGACATTTGTGAAGGCTAAAGTGACTTGGGAAGTCTAGTATAGTGTGACTTGGGAAGTCTAAGATTAGGTGACTTGGGGATTCTAAGGTTAGTGTGACTCGAAAGTCTAGGGAATGAGGGAGTTGGCAGCGGAAACACATTGGAGGATGGAAATCAGGCTATGTTAATTACATTCATGTTTTTCCATGTTTCCTTATATGATGGTAGGAGTGGATTCGGGTAGACCGATGATACCTACCAGTACGTGTGTTTGTACTGACTCTACTCTTGCTATACCTTTTGGTATAGTCTGGTTGCAGGTTGGTGATGTTTCATAGGTTCACGGTGAGGAGGTCTCCAACAATTTCTGTCCTCAATTTCCATAGTGGAAGTTGGGTCTTTTTCTCTCTTTGTGTCATCTTGTAGTAGCTCTTGTACCTGTTTTAGACTAGGTCCTAGTATGGCTGGCACCGGCATCGGTACCGGTACTTCCGAATCGGTATTAACCGGAACCGGACCGGTACCGGAGTAATCTTCCGCCGGTTGGTCGGGAACCGGGACGGTACCGGTACCGGTAGTACTGGGAATTTTTCCCTTTTCGTCCCGGACCGGGACCGGACCGGTATACCGGGTCCCGCTTCCTTTTTTTTTTAAATTTTAATTAAATTAAAATTTGGTTATTTATAATTGAAAAAATTTCAAAATATATAAGTTATTTTATATTTCTTTTAAAAGTATAACTTAATAAATTAGACTTTCTTTTAGAGTTTAAATTTTAAACTCTAAAAGTTTAAAACTTTAAATTTCAAATTTTAAACTCTTAAAAACTTTTTAAACTCTTAAGTCTTAAGTCTTAAAAGTTTAAATTTAAATTTTTAAACTATAACTAACTTAATAACTTACTTACTTAAGTTTGAAACTTTTTAAACTATATCAAACTTTCATTTGTTAAACTTTTTTAAATTTCAAATTGTAACTTAAGTTTGAAACATTTAAAAATTGAAATATATAAAAAAGACTTGTATTAAATTGAAGACAATAATTAAAAAAATTTAAGGCGAATTGCCTATAATTTTATTCATAAAAATTAAATAATACAATTTGTATCACAAATATTAGAAGAGGACCTAATCTACGCAGCCACCTTCTAGGAAGGGTTCTGTTTGAATTAGGCCTCGAACTATCATACTAATATTTGAATCCTTGAAAATAGTCTTGACGTAGAGTTTCTAACAATTCCCTGGTAATATTTTCTGGAAGTGGTTGTTGTGCTTTATCCTCCAATGCATCCATGCCGTCTTCACTAGAATTTACCAAAATATTATCTATATCATATTCAAATTGGACAAGTAAACTAGGACGCCCATAATTCCTTCGCTCGGCATTGATCCAATCTCTAAACAATACCGATATCTCCAAGCTGTCTGATGCTAATGAATACCTATGCTCCCCAATTTGATATCTTGCTTCACTAAAAGCGCCCTCTGAAGCTACTGAAGATGCTTGAATAGATAGCAAATCTCGAACCACCGGTTGAAGTTTTGGAAATGACTTGCCGCGAGTCTTCCACCATTCCAAAAGTTGAGGTTTGCCTTGTGCATCCTTAATGCTTTCCATTCTCTGATTAAGATGTTCATCAAAATCATTCCTTTCATTAAAAGTAAGACCAAGATAATTTTCCATCATATCATCAATATCATCTTCATTTGAATATCTACGCCTAGAACTTGAAGGTTCTACATTATGTACTTCATCATTTATTCTACTAGAATTATACAAGTCATACAATTTTCTAGCTTCAATTCTTATGCTATCTTTAACATCGGACAAACTAGGTATTTTGTCCTCTTCGGCAACTTCGTCACCTTGGATACTTTGCTGATATATAATCTCTAAAATATCTAAATTTGAATATATTCTTTCAACCATTCGTGATGCACCTATTTCTTTGTAAGTTGGATTTAATAAACAAGCAGTTAAATAAATTTGAGGAATATGAATAAAATATTTTCTAAATTTTTTAATCATTGCATTAATAGAATCTTTAAACCGTGGAATATTTTTGTATTGAAAACATTTATCAGAAATAGCACATATATTTGGTAAAACTGAACAAATAGTTGGATAATAAAGTCCAGATATTTGTTTTGTAGCTAAATAAAAAACTTTTAAAAATTCTTTAAGTTCATATACTTCTTTCCAATCAGTGTCAGTAATTCTATAATTATTATCTGAATTGTGAGCATTCCAAACCATTTGTAAAGGCTTTCTATATTCATAAGCAACTTTAACAATTTCATATAAAGAATTCCATCTAGTAGACACTGTTTTTGGAATTTTTCTAGGGGGGAGTTCTAATTCACGACACCGATTTTTAAACTCTACACGTCTAGACTTTACTTGACATTTAAAAATAAAATGGCATGCAGCTTCACATTTTATACAACCATTATTATACATTGTTATACCATCTCTAACAATTAAATTATATATGTGTGCAGCACACCTAATATGAAAACCATCATTATAAATAGGGAAAATTATCGGTTTTAGTTTATCAACAACATTTGTATTATTAGAAGCATTATCAAGGGTGACACTAATTACTTTATTACAAATTCCATAAAATTGTAAAATATCTATAATAGTTTGAGCTATGTAACTACCGGTTTTCAACATTTCACAACATTTATAACCTAAAATTCTTTTTTGCATGTTCCAATTTTCATCAATCCAATGACCAGTAATAGTGAAATAATCGTTACCATTAGGACTACGACCCATATCAGAAGTGATAGCCATTCTACAAGTATTATAGTTAAATAAACAACGAAGTTATTGTACATGTTGTCCTTGATAATCAAAAATAGCTTTTTTAATAGTATTTTTTGAAAAACCTGTGAAAGAAGGATTATACACTATTTGAATATAATGAACAAAATCGGGATCTTTAGCAAAACTAAAAGGCAAGCCACAAAGAACAATCATTTTAGATAATTCTTCAAGATCTCTTTCTCTACTATAACTGCGATGTGTACTAGAGCCAGCAACATTAGAAGGGTTTAACTGCGTTTGGATCATGTTAGAGGCCCCTACTTCTACAGATGCATCGGGAAGGGGATTACCATATTTTTTTGCATAGCCTATAGCCTGAGCTTGCAAAAATTCATTTTTACAACATTCCATTAAATGATTTCTTAAATGTCCCGTTCCACCCGACTTTCCCGTAGTTTTATGATTCAAAATATATTTACATATTTTACAAATAGCTTGAGTTTTATCCTCACTTTGAATCATAAATTGCCACACAACAGATTTTTTAGGACATTCAGCCTTTGGCTTAGCCCTAGTAGGATGTACAGGGGGAGTGGGAGTGGGAGCGGGAGCGAGAGCAGGAGTGAGACTAGTAGCCGTAGGCGGCTATGTTTCATCATCATCATAAGTATCATTACCATCATATTCATTATCATATTCTACTTCTTCATCTAGTTCTTCATTAAAATTACCAAACCTTGTTTGTAAAAATTCATGATCTAATTGAGTATTGCTATCAATATTAAAAGGAGTTTCATCAACATGTGTAAAATTATCCGTATTTATTCTTAATTGAGGCTGTTGTCTAGTTTTAGATTTGGATTTAGAAGAACTACCGACTTTAGTTTTTCCGGTTACTGCATTAGTCAACCTACCAAAAAGTATTTTTTAACTTGACCGACATTTTTATCACCGGATTCCATATTAAAATATTAAAAGTAAGCAAATAAATAAATACAAAAATTAAATGCAAAAAGATAAATAAGTAAAGAGATGAAAGTTGGAACGAATGTACCAAACGTCTGCGTAAAAACAGACATGTATAACCAAAAGCCGAAATTGATAGATGAAACTTGAAGCTTGAAAATTGCTCCAAAATAATCCGACAAATAAAATTAACAATTTAATAGAGACTATTAGAGAATAGAGAGTAGAAGAGTAGAAGATTGAGAGTTGAGAGAGTAGATGAAGAAGAAGAAATTTTGTGTAATAAATAATGAAGGGGTGAGGGGTTTTTATAGTTAAAATTTAGGACTAAAATATATTTTTAAAAACTTTGGGGTATTAAAAAAAGTTTGGGGGATAGGGGGGTGTTTTGGCTGAAATAGCCGTTGGGTGGGGCCCACTGGCCGTTGCCAATGGCTATTTAATTAAAAAAAAAAAATTGAAACTTTCCCACCGGATCGAACCGGACCGGACCGGTACCGGGACGGACCGAGACGATCCGGTAATTTTACCCCTTCCGTCCCGTTACCCCTACCGGCCAACCCCTACACCGGACGGAACCGGAGTCTACCGGACCGGGATGGTCCGGAACCGGTACCGGCACCTCCCGGTTCCGTTGCCACTCTTAGGTCTTAGGGAGGATGTTTTCAAAGTTGTAAAGGTCTTTCGCAAGTTCTTAGTAGTCTATTTTCCTGAACATTCTGTAAAAAGGGATTTCTCATGTATTTAGGGGACTTATTTAATGGTTTATTTTAATTTCTGCATGTTATCGGTTGGACAGATGGTGAGGGTTCGTCTATCTAGGTGGTTAGAGTAGGCGCCTGCATAGCCCGGTAGGTTGGGTCGTGACAGTCACTTCTTATGGAGGTGATGAAATAGCCTTTATCTCTTTGTACTGTTTCACAAAAATACTCAAAAAATTTCAAAGTATCATCTTTGTTAGCTAAAAATATAACCCATGTTAAACGAGAAAAATCATCAACGATAACGAAAGCATACCTTTTTCTTTCAATGCTTACAGTTCTAGTGGGGCCAAAGAGGTCCATGTGAAGTAGTTGTAATGGTTTAGAAGTAGGTACAATATCCTTTACAGGAATTTTTTTTTTAGTTTGCTTACCGAGTTGACATGCATCACAGATGTTATTCTTCTTATAGTCTAGTTTAGGGGTGGGCATTCGATTATTCGGTTCGGTTTTTTAAAATTTCAGTTCAGTTTTTTTGATTTTTGATTATGGGAAAAGAGGTACCAAAAACCGAACCGAATTTAATTCGGTTCGGTTCGATTTTTAAAATTCGGTTCGATTCGATTTTGGTTTATCAAATTCGGTTATTTTGGTTTTGGGCCTGCTTAATGGGCTACTTTCTATTTATAAAATAGGCTATTTTTTTAAGTAAAAAAATAGTTCACATTTTTACTTCAAAAATGGATTATTTTTTAATCTAATGGGCTTGTTGATAGTAGCAACTAGTAACAAAATAACACATCTCACGTTTTTTACTTCAATGAACATATGACAGATCTCACGATTCACGAATTGACTGAAAAATATAAACAACAAGATGATAAAAGAGAACATCAAGGGTGTTGTTTACATATTTCAGTTAATTCGTGAAATGTAAACAACAACCTCCAGTTCGTGAAATGAAAAATGTAAACAACAAGATGATAAAAGAGAACATCACGCATGCCCACCCCTATCTCCAGTTCTGTTATTTTTTGTTTTCCTCCATAACCATTAAGTCAAATAAAGGTAAGCACTAAGCAGGCCATTGAAAATTGCTGACAATAAAGCCATAAAGGTAAGCAGTTCTCCAGAAAACATGTCCACAAACTGGACTCACATTGCACATCACAGTTCACACTAAAACAAACATGAAAATAATTTAATACAGCCATCAAAACAGTAGCAAATTAGTAGCAACTAGCAACATAAAAACAGTAGCAACTGTCTACAGCCATCAAAATACACACTTAGCAGTCTAAATTTATCACCAAACGAGCATTAAAAACAGTAGCAGCAGTCTCAAAATGAGTCTTAAAATACTCAAAGTTCAAACCATAAGCTTAAGTGCTTAACGACAAAGGCGAACCAGCCTCTCTTGATTCCCACGATACCTCTTAATGTGTTTACGCAAACCAAATGTGCCACACCTTTTTAGATGACAATTAAGAATCAAACCACATGCCAAGCACTTTGCTTTATGCCCTTCTTCATTATCTTGAATCACCATATAATATTCCCAAATAGGTGAGGAGTAAGCTTTAGGATTAAGAGGCATGGTTGACAACTTGAACTTGAACCATTAAGATAAAATCAAAAAGTTAGAACATAACTTTCAAGATTAAAGAAAAAATTCAAAAGAATATGCTTAAACAAATAAAGTATTGAACTCACCACTAATATACTAGCAAATTGCAATCATACATCAACAATGCAAGAGTCTCTTCCACTATTTTCATCTCTAAAAATAATTTAATCAAATATGTCATAAAACATAAATAAGTATATTGTTTATTGTAAAAACTAAAAAGTAAAAATACACTAAAAATACAAAATCTTACCAAGTTCAATTTTTTCGAGATACTCCAAATTTTCTTCAACACAAATAGGAGTAGTCTCTTCTCTAAGCCAATCTTGGACACAAATAATCAATTGCACACATTTAGGAGTCAATGAACTTCTAAATGGATCAAGAATATGACCACCCATGCTAAACGCACATTCCGATGCCATACTTGATATTGGAATAGTCAATACATCACGAGCCAACTCCGAAAGAACTGAAAATCTAGGAGTATTGACTCTCCACCAACTTAAAATATCAAAATCATCAGATTCGGGCTCTTGTTCTTCACTAATGTATTTATCCAACTCTGATTTGACACCTCCACTTCCAGAATCTTCCTTTTGTTTCTTCAAGTAAAGCTTTGCTCTCAAAGCCTTTGCTTTTACATTTTGAGAAAGATTAGAACTAGTTGAATCAGCTGAAGTATATCCAGATGAAAATGATTGTTGTTTAGAACCTTTTGAATATTTACCAACATACTCTTCAAACAAATCTTTCAAATAAACATTCACTTCGTCATATATTTTTCCCTTCTCCTTCCCTAATAGCTCTTCAAGTGCAAAGCTAACATACACAAACTTATTATGAGGATTCAACACACAAGCAATAAAAAGCATTTTGTTCATCTTTTCAGGAGTACCCCAATATGTTTTGAACTTTTCTTTCATCCCCACATCCAAATTACGCAAATTAAGATCTTCACTTTCCCCACACTCTTTCAAATATGCATCAAGCTCACATATATCTTCAAAATGAACATTACAAGTAACATACCGTGAACCTGAAACCTTTAAGGTGCGCTCATAAAATATTTCAAGAAACTTTATCACATATCTCACATTATGGCAATCATCACATGGGAGCGAACCTGCAATACTTCCATCCTCACAAACATCAGTAGAAAGGTGAGCATTAAAATTACCATCATAAAGATCAAACCTATTAAAGGCCTTCTCAAACTTTTTTGCCGTCTCCAACATCAAGTAGGTAGAGTTCCACCTAGTAGGCACATCCAATTATAACATCTTATCACATTCTATCTTTTGGACTTCACAACATTTCTTAAAGTTTCTTATTCCTGCAGGAGATACTCTAACATACTTCACCATTTGTTTTACCCGTTTGACAGAAGGGACAATTTCTTTCAAACCATCTTGTACAATTAAATTAAGTATGTGAGCCATACATCTCACATGGAGATGCTTGCCATTCATTATGTTAGTTCCCCACATATCTAACTATTTAGATAATTCTGTAACTGCAACATTATTTGAAGAAGCATTATCAACAGTAACAGAGAATATATTGTCCAAGTTCCAATCAAGCAAATAGTTACTTATAGACTCTGCAAATGCTCACCCTTATGACTAGTGATAGGACAAAAATTCAATATTCTTTTATGCAGTACCCAATCTCTATCAATAATGTGAGCAGTCAAACACATATAATTAATCTTTTATATCGATGTCCATATATCTGTGGTAAGACAAATTCTTGATTTGACTTCTCTAAAAGACCTCTTCAAATCTTGCCTCAATTCACCATAAATATCATAACAATCCCTTGTTATTATTCTACGGAAAGGAATACGAAATAGAGGTTGAGCCTGATTCATAAACTTCTTAAAGCCTTCCTTTTCTACAAAGCTAAAGGGGAGCTCATCCACAATTATCATCTCAACTAAAGACCTCCTAATTTTTTCTTGATCAAAATTTTAAATTGGTGCATCCTTAGATTGTAAGTTCAACTTTGTTTGAGTATCAGGCTCAGTGGTTTCAATGAGAGATTTATATTCTCTACACCTACTTAAATGTTGTTTCAATCCTGTTGTTCCATGTCTAGATGCATTAGCAGCATAATCTTGCTTACAATGTCTACACTTTGCTTTACAACATATACCATTTTCAATCACCTTATCAAAATGATCCCAAACAATAGATCTAAGTTGCACTTCTTTTCTTTTCCTTGTAGTCTCAGTGTCAACTGAATTGTCACTACTATTACTAGGTAAGGTACCAGTTGAACCAGCCTCACTAACTCGACTTTGATCAGCCATCTATGTGAAATAAGAAACAAAAATCAGAATGTGATCAACTAATATACACTAGACAGCCTTAACAGTCAATCAAAGTGTAATTCATGTGAAATCAAGCTTTCAAAAAGATAAAAATGAACTGGACAAGTAGAGAATTTCAACTTTTTTTCAACTTCAACCAAATATTCTCCAACTCCTTACCAAATAGGTTACTTTTTTATTATAAAAAATTAGAGTTCTTAATCTCACACCAAATAAGTTTAATCTGTCACTAATATCACCTTTTCCCAATATCATCAAAGAAAACTAGCAAAGGAAAGAAGAAGAAGAAGAGAAGAAGAAGAAGAAGAAGAGAAACCAAAGAAATCAAAAAAATAAAGGGAAGAAAAAGAAAAGCCGACGTACCTGAAAGTGTCGACACCTGAGACTGAGAGACGGCGCCGCTGGTCGGCGTACCTGAGAGACGACACTGCTGATCGCCCATCGCCGCACGCTGTCGCTAGAGAGATGAAGAGAGAGAGTGGACTGTGGAGTGTGGAGAGTCTCTGTCTG
>QJPP01001985.1:0-251141 GCA_003996215.1 Jaltomata sinuosa | reverse complement strand
GTGTTTCCTACTGACCTGCCCAGGCCTTCCACCTGAGAGAGATTATTGATTTCGCTATTGAGTAGAGCCGGGCACCAGGCCCATTCTATTTCTCCTTACGGTATGGCTCCTGCTGAGTTGAGGGAGTTTAAGGAGCAGCTCTAGGATCTGTTAGCTAAGGGGTTTATTAGACCTAGTGTGTCACATTGGGGTGCTCCTGTTCTCTTCGTGAAGAAGAAGGATGGGTCGATGCGCATGTGTATTGATTATCGGCAGCTGAATAGGGTGACAGTGAAGAATAGGTATCCGATGCCGAGGATTGATGACTTGTTTGACCAGCTTCAGGGTTCAGTCATGTTTTCGAAGATTGATTTGAGGTCTGGCTATCATCAGTTGAGAATTAGAGCGGAGGACATCCCTAGGACAACATTCAGGGCACGTTATGGCCATTATGAGTTCCTGGTGTTGTCTTTTGGGTTGACTAATGCCCCCACAGCCTTTATGAACTTGATGCACAGGGTTCTTAGCCCGTATTTTGACTCATTTGTGATAGTTTTTATAGATGACATCTTGGTATACTCGCGTAGTAGAGATGAGCATGAGCAGCACTTGAGGGTTATACTCCAGACTTTTGAGAGATCATCGCCTTTATGCCAAGTTCTCAAAGTGTGAGTTTTGGCTTGAGTCAGTTGCATTCCTAGGGCACGTGGTGTCTAAGGATGGGATTAGGGTTGATCCGGGAAAGATTTCAGCGGTTTGTGAGTGGCCTAGACCTACTATGTTACTGAGGTCCGCAGCTTTATTGGGTTAGCAGGTTACTACCGACGGTTCATTGAGGGATTTTCTTCCATAGCAGCACCCCTGACTAGGCTGACTAGGAAGGATGTCCCATTTCAGTGGTCGGACCAGTGTGAGGATAGCTTCCAGAGGCTTAAGGCCTTATTGACTTCAGCTCCAGTTTTGACTTTGCCGGTTGAGGGTCAGAGCTTCTCCGTGTACTGTGATGCTTCTGGGGTTGGTCTTGGTTGTGTGTTGATGCAGCAGGGTCGAGTAATAGCATATGCATCGAGGCAGCTGAAGATCCACGAGCACAACTACCCCACTCATGACTTAGAGTTGGCGGCGGTAGTTTTCGCGCTCAAGATCTGGAGGCATTACCTATATGGAGTTCACTGTGAGATCTTCACCGATTACCGTAGTCTTCAGTATATCACGAGTCAGCGAGAGTTGAACTCGAGATAGAGTAGATGGGTCGAGTTACTGAAGGACTATGACTTCACTATTCTGTATCATCCGGGCAAGGCAAACGTGGTAGCGGATGCCTTGAGTCGGAAGGCAGTGAGTATGGGTAGCCTAGCTTCTCTTTTAGTTTCAGAGCGACCATTAGCCTTGGACATCCAGTCCTTGGCTAACCGTCTGGTTAGGCTTGACTTGTCGGATCCCAGCAGAGTTCTCGCCAGTATTGAGGTTCGTTCTACTTTGATTGATCAGATTCAGGGCCGTCAGTTTGAGGATCAATAGTTGTGTGACCTTCGTGATCGGGTTGTTCAGGGTGAGACTAGCCAGGCTACTCTAGATTCAGATGGGGTTCTGAGGTTTGATAGTCGCCTTTGTGTTCCGAGGATTAGTGATTTGATTCAGTTGATACTTCATGAGGCACATTGTACTAGATACTCCATTCACCCTAGCACAACAAAGATGTATAGAGACTTGAAACAGCTTTACTGGTGGAGTGGTATGAAGCAGGATATAGCAGAGTTCATATCTCGGTGCTTGAACTGGCAGCAGGTTAAGTTCGAGCATATGAGACCTGGTGGTTTGATGCAGCGACTTCCCATTCCTGAGTGGAAGTGGGAAGAGATTACTATGGACTTTGTTGTTGGTTTGCCTCGTACTTCTCATGGGTTTGATTCCATATGTGTGATTGTTGATAGGCTGACTAAGTCAACACATTTCTTGCTAGTTCAGACTTCTTATGGCGCAGAGAGGTTAGCTCAGATCTACCGTCGTGAGATTGTTCGGTTGCATGGGGTCCCAGCTTCTATTATTTCAGACCGCGACACTCAGTTCACATCTCAGTTCTGGAGGGCTATTCAGCGAGATTTGGATACAGAGGTCCATCTTAGTACCGCCTTCCACCCTCAGATAGATGGCCAGTCCGAGAGGACCATTCAGATTCTGGAGGACATGCTTCGGGCCTGTATTCTTGACTTTGGAGGTTCTTGGGATCAGTTTGTTCCCTTGGCAGAGTTTGCTTATAATAACAGCTTTCATTCGAGTATCGGCATGGCACCTTTTGAGGCTTTGTATGGCAGGCGTTGCAGATCACCGGTAGGTTGGTTTGATGGGTTTAGTTCTAGGCCACAGAGCACAGATTTGCTTCGAGATTCCTCAGACCGAGTCCGAGTGATTCAGGATAGACTTCGGGCAGCTCAAAGCAGGCAGAAGAGTTATGCTGATCGTAGGCTTCGTGCCTTGGAGTTTAGTGTCGGTGACTTGGTGTTTCTCCTTGTATCGCCCATGAAGGGCGTGATGAGATTTGGTAGGCGGGGCAAGCTTAGCCCCAGGTACATTGGGCCATTTGAGATTCTTCAGAGGGTGGGTAGCATTGCCGATCAGCTAGCCTTGCCTCCGATGTTTTCAGCTATACATCCTGTATTCCATGTTTCGATGTTACGTCGGTATGTCTCAGATGAGTCTCATGTGTTACAGTGGGATTCAGTTCGGTTGGGTGAGGGTTTAGCCTTTGTTGAGGAGCCGGCAGCTATTTTGGCCAGAGATGTTAGGAGATTGAGGTCTCGAGAGATCCCGGTTGTTAAGGTTCAGTGGAGGCACCGTCCAGTCGAGGAGGCTACCTGGGAGACCGAGAGAGATATGCGGGCTCAGTATCCGCAGCTGTTTGGGCCTTCAGGTACCCCCTTGACCTTGACTTTCGAGGACGAAAGTCCCTTTTAGTAGTGGATGATGTAATGACCCTTCCGGTTATCTCCATGTATACGTTTTTCCTTGAACCGTTAGAGCTTGTTTGTAGTGGCCCCAAGTCACTTAAGGCTTGTCAGGACCGGTATTTTCAGTGCCGGGTCCATTTGTTTGATCGTAAGTTCCTTTAATAAACTTTCTGAACTTTGGGTAAAATGTCTCAGGGCTTTTCTCCCAATATATAAAGAGTTAGAAGTCCCCCAAAATACCAAATCGAAGGTCTACAAGTCTAGTTTCCAACGCCCAAAACCTCACGTCCAACTGATCGCGGAGTAAAAAGTTATGACTGTTTTACCGCGGACTTTCTGGCAGAAAACGGGTTGCGAACCGGGTCGCGAACCGGGTCGGGTTAAACTCGATTTAAGCCTCAACTTCACGTTTTAAAATGTCATTTCAGTTCTGAAACAGTGAGAAAACATAAGGGAGGGTTCCAAGAGAGTTCTTGAGTATCAAAATCGTGTGATGGTGAAGTACGAGCCTAAGCTTAAGAATTTTATTAGCATCGCGCGTATATTTGAAAATATTTTATTTTAAAGTTGAATTTGGTAAAAAGTTATATTATTGTTACCTTTTTAAAATATTTTAATTTTATGAAAAATATTTTGTTACGATATAAGTGTATATGTATTTATTTTATAAGGTTTTTATACATTGTAATATTTTAAGGGAGATAGTAAATTTAGTTATGTTGAAATTTATTATTATAATATAGTAGGTTTTATTCGAAATAATTTTCTATGAATTATGGTATATTTAAAAAGTTATATTTATTATACCACGAACTTATGCAATACCCGAATATATACGTATTGGGGAATGAATATCTTGGTGCCACCTCTACCTCCACGTGGAAGTGGAGGGAGTGGACACCATAACCATACTTAATTGGTGGCACTTTCTCAATTGGATAAAGTCAATTGTGAAATGATTCATTTATTTGCTGGGTATATTATATATAAAACCCATTTTACACCATTTTGTCCAAGACAACTTTTGTACTGTACATATGTACATATTATGTGAGGAGCATTTTGAGAGGAAAACTTTTGTTAATTATTCAATTACTGAAAAGAAAATCAATTATCTACGTCAAGTTATTCAAGCCCAAATCCGATTCCAATTTAGTTTTGGATTTTCTCGGAGTGGTTCGAGCTTGGACATCGTTGTTCTAGCAGCTTGTCATCGGATGACAGGTAGGTTACGGTGAGGCCTTGTTGACTCTGGAACATAGAAGGCGGGATTTTGGGAATGTCCGCGAGTCCCGGGCATAGAATTATCCTTCTAGGCTGGTTATGCTTGCTGAGTAGTTGTGGGCCTGTGCAGGGTCGAAAGGTTGATTGTGAGCTGCTGGGCAGCTATTGTGTTTGATCATACCTTATTCATGCATATAAAGAGGTTTTATACAGGTTTTACTACGGTTTGGGCTTCGGGCCTACTGGCACCATTTTCTAAACCTTGCATGGCCCGGGGGCCCGTTTTTTATGGAAATGATTTGGAAATGGTTTGATTTAACTTGTGAACATTCCTGGGTAAAATTATGTTTTGAATCATCAGTTTACGATTAACGCTAGACTCGGCAGGGCCGGGGTGCTGGTTGAGTTTTCTTGCTACTTGAGATGATTTTAAGCCGCGGTCGGACCGAGCACCTGAGATGACTTTTTACTGTTTAGACCCGGTTATTCCCGGGCACCCTTGGAGGGGTTTTTTTTGGAGATATTTTCCTACTACTTTAGTCCTGGACAGGGTCTGGGCATGCATATTCGAGACTGGGTCTCTATCTTGACACCGGACTTGCTTCCGGACGACATGTTTTGATACTAAGTTTTAGTATGGGGTCTGGGACCTCCATGGACCTTGCCATCCGGGCCAGGGGCTACGGGCTGCGTGTGCCGAAGGAAGGGTATACGGTGGAGTAGAGGTATACGGGCAGTGTCCTTCCATGGAACCTACCTGCTGGGCCGGACCGGCGCCGGAGGAGGTACATACAGAGATACCATTTCACTTGAGATCTTCATGCATCATATCATTCATTGTTTGAGGCTCCACCCTTGTTTGTTGTTTGTTGATTGTACGCTCCGGTAGTATGGGATGCCGGAGGGTTTGTTTTCACTTGTTTGTGTTCCTCGGTTGTATGGGCGGCCGGGGGACTGTAGGTAGACTTTTGCTATTTACTTACAGATTGTTCCCTGTTACGGTTAAGTATGAAATTGGTTACTGCTAGACTGTTAGTTTCTGGATTTGAGATTGATATGATTAGTTGAGTTTGATTCATGTCTCTGAGCATGCCTATCATTACTCTTTCTCTCTTCTTCTTACACTTGAGGTTACCGGTTTACCGTCTATTTCGTAAACTTATTTTGTATACACTGTTATTGCAAGGACCTCAGGTGCGTTATTTCTTACTTTCACCTGTGCCTATGGTGTGTATATTCTGTTTACTAGCCTCACATGTGGTTCTGTTGATTTCCCTCTGGGCTAGTTCCTGTGTACCTTACGTTGATTTCTGTGACCGATTGCTTCTATTCTGTCTGTTACTACGCTTTTATCTTATATGTGCCCAGTCGGCCTATGATACCTACTGGGTACCTTATGCTTCGCATTTGGTGCTCACCCCTACCCCCCTGCATCTTTAGGTGCAGATCCTAGCGTGGGCCATCGCCGTTAGATCGTTGTGATTCGTGCTTGGAGATTTGTTGGGGACTACTTCAGACTGAGGGTGAGCTCTTGGCGATCGGAGCTTAGCTTTAGTTTATCTTTTGCTTCATGTACTCTATTACTATTTAGAGACATCTGTATATATTGTTTGGATCGTTTGCACTCCATGTATGTAGTTTTGGCTCTATACTATGATACTAGGTCTTGGGGTTTGGTTTAGTTTCCGCATATGTATATATTTATAGTCCTTTTATCTGTTCTCTTCGTCTTGTTCTCTTATTTATTAGATAGTAGCCCATTACTAACTGTTCTGGGCTACGGGGATTGGTTCACCTACCGGGGGTTGTAGGTGCCAGCATGACCGAGAGATTGGGTCGTGACAACTAACTTGAGATCCAAGTATCATCAATTGAGGGTTAGGGCGTGGACATTCCAAAGACTATATTTAGGACTCTATATGGACATTATGAGTTCTTAGTCATGTCTTTAAGGTTGCCCAATGCCCCAGAAGCATTTATGGAGTTGATGAAACGAGTGTTCAGAGCCTACATGGATTCCTTTGTTATTTTGTTTTGAGAAGTATAGAAGAGCATGAGCAGCATCTGAGAGTTGTACTTCAAACCTTGCAAAACCATTAGTTATATGCAAAATTCACTAAGTGTGAGGTTTGGCTTAAGTCTGTGGCATTCTTGGGGCACGTGGTGTCTAAGAATGGGATTATGGTGGATCCGACAAAGATTGTGGCAGTTCGTAATTGGGATAGACCTACTTCTCCTACCGAGGTTTTTTGTTTTTTTGGGTTAGAAGGTTACTACATACGATTTGTAGAGGGATTTTCTTCTATAGCAGCTCCATATACTAGATTGACTCATAAGGATGTCTATTTCCAGTGGTCTGAGGAGTGTGAGGTTAGCTTTCTGAAGCACAAGGCCTTATTGAGTTCAACTCCAATTCTTACTCTTCCAATTGAGGGCCAGGGGCTTATAGTGTATTGTGATGATTTAAGAGTTTCGTTGGGTTGTGTATTGATGCAGCAGGGCTGAGTTATTGCTTATGCTTCTAGATAGCTAAAGGTTCACGAGAGGAACTACCTCACTCATGACTTGGAGTTAGCGGTAGTAGTCTTTGCATTGAATATTTGGAGGCATATCTGTATGTCATGCATTAGAAGATCTTCACTAACCTTCATAATTTTCAGTATATCTTCAGCCAGAAGGATCTAAATTTGAGGTAGCGCAGATGGTTGGAGTTACTAAAGGACTATGACATCTCCATTCTTTATCACTCTGGGAAGGCAAATGTGGTACAAAATGCCTTGAGCCAGAAGGCAGTAGATGTGGGTATCTTGGCATTCTTAGCAGCGGAGGAGCTAGCTTTAGCTCTGTACATCTAGTCCTTGGCTAAGAAGTTTGTTAGACTTGATATTTTCTGAGCCGCGTCACATTCTTGCTTGTGTTGAGGCCACATCTTCCTTGTTAGAGCAGATTTAAGAACAACATTTTGATGACGTGAGGTTGAGGATCATTTGGGATAAGGTGTTGAGGCTAGGAAGGAGACCTTAGATTCTGAGGGTGTTTTGAGGATTAAGGGTTGTATCTGCATTCTTAGAGTTGGTGATTTAGTCAGGTTGATCTTGGAAGAGGCTCATTGTTCTTGGTATTTCATTCATACTGGGGTAGCTAAGATGTATCGTGACTTGAAGAACCACTACTGGTGGTATACGATGAAGAGGGATATCTCAGATTTTGTGTCTAGGTGCTTGAAATGTAAGCAGGTGAAGTACGAGCACAAGAGGCCATGTGGTTTGACTCATAGGCTACCCATTTCGGAGTGGAAATGGGAGCGAATAGATATGGACTTCATGGTAGGATTGCCACATACTTTGTGGAGATTTGTTGTTATTTGGGTCATTGTGGATAGGTTGACAAAGTCTGCTATTTTCTTTTAGTTTAGACTTTCTACATTTCTGAGAGGTTGGCTCAAATCTACATCCGTGAGATTGTCTGTTTGCATGGGGTGCCAGTTTCAATCATTTTGGACCATGGTACTCAGTCTACTTCGTGTATCTAGAGGTTTATTCATATCCAGTTGGGTACTCGAATTGAGCTTAGCACTGCGTTACACCCACATTCTGATGGTCAGTCAGAGCATACTATTTAGGTTCTGGAGGATATGTTGCGGGATTGTTTTATTTATTTCAAAGGTCAGGTCGACTAATTCTTATCCTTGGAAGAGTTCACATAGAATAATAGTTACCATTCTAGTAATAAGATGGCTCCTTTCAAGGCTTTGTAGGTAGGCGGTGCAGATCTCTGGTGGGTTAGTTTGATGCTTTCGAGGTTAGACCATAGGGTTTTTTACATGCTTCATGATTCTATGTATAAAGTTTGGATCATTAAAGAGAGACTTCGCACTGCCCAGAGCAGGTAGAAGAGAAATACTGACCGGAGGCTTTGAGACTTAGAGTTTATGGTTTGTGACCGTGTGTTCCTTCGGGTGTCGCCCATGAAGGGCGTGATGAGGTGTGGGAGGAAAAGCAAGCTTAGTCCTAGGTTTATTGGGACTTTTGAGATCTTTCGTCACATTGGGGAGGTAGCATATGAGCTAGCCTTACCTCCTACTCTTTCAGGGTTTCACCCTATTTTTCTTGTTTCCTTGCTGCAGCATTATGTCCCGGATGAGTCTCACATGATTCAGTGGGATTCAGTTCAGTTGGATGAGTCCCTAGACTTTGAGGAGGAGCCAGTTGCTATCTTAGATAGGCAGGTTAGGAAGCTGAATTCCAAGGATATTCCATCAGTTAAGGTTCAGTGGCGACATCTTTCTATCGAGGAGGCTACTTGGGAGATCGAGACCGACATGCAGGCTCTCTATCCTCATCTTTTCTAGCCTTCATGTATCTTCCTTTATTTAACTTTCGAGGACAAAAGTTCTTTTAGTAGTGGATATTGTAATGACCCTGTAGGTCAGTTTCTTGATTTTCATGTTTTTTCTGCATTTCAAGCTTTCCCACAGCGGCTGCAGGTCATTTATGACTTGCTGGGACTGACGGTTTGGCTCTCGGGCAGTTTGTTTGTGTTTTAGGCATATTTCCCTATTTTGAAACTCTTAAAGCTTGTAGAGTTGACTTTGGTCAACGTTCATAGAAGGCGACCTCGGATGGAAATTCCATCAGCATTGTTAGCTCTGGAATGTTGACTTTGGGTTAGTAGAACCTTTGGTTTGGGTCCCGAGGCTTCCGGACTCGTTTTAGGCTATTGGGTTTCTTTTTGGTTGTTGGGAATTTAATCAATTTTGTTGAGTCCAGAATGCTATTTTTGGTAGGGTAGCATAGATTATTTGCATCTGCGGGACCCCAGATGAATCCCGAGGGTCCATCTGAGGCATTTTGAGGTGGGGAAAATTATTGGTTTGCTGCAGCAGCACCCAACTCTTTGCCAAAGCGAGGGGTGGGCTGCGTGCGTGCAGAAGAGTCACCAGACATTGCTTCCCATTTCCCTCGCCTACTGTCATGACCTAATTTCTCAGTTTGTGATGGCACCTACTATACCCCACCAGTAGGTAAGCTGAAACCTTAGCCCGGAACAGCGAGTAGCGGGCTTATACGAGACACATTTATAAAGGCGGATCAGGATGATACACGATAGGAATAATAAAATAAAAAATAGAATAATGCAAAAAGGAAGGAGTAAGTCATATAGCAAAACCTCCAAAACCTGGAATCAGCCGGTACAAAAGCTACTATAACATAAGGAGTACTAGATAGATTCAAATATACAAGATAGTGTCCATAAATACAAAAGAGGGGACTAATCCCAAAGTAGAAGGCAAAAAGTCAACTCCTGATGCCAGAAGCTCACCCTAGATCTCTGAAACAACAACTCTGCACCAGGACAGCGTCAGCGGTGATACTATGCTAGGGTATGCATAAGAAAAAATGATGAAGAAGTGTAGCATGAGTACCAAAACACGCGGTACCTAGTAGGAATCATAGGTCGACTGAGCACAAATAATATATGAAGTACAAAAAATGTGAATATACTACAGGGAATATAAAAAGGGAGCTAGTATAAGGGTACATGTCATAGCTAGAAAATCATAAGACAGAGGATAATGAGCTGAGCAAAAAGTAATGCATGAAAATTAGAGTAGTGTGAGGTAAAGTAATGTAGAACAGTCTAGCTACAACCTAACCGAGCCCTCATAAGTCCGGAAGGTACACAGAATCAGAGAATAACCTAACCGGCCAACCATAAGCCCGGAAGGTAAAACAAGCAAACAATAGACCCAACTGGACCCCCCATAAGTCCAGAGGATGCAAACAACAAACAATACTGACTAACAATCAACCTAATGGGGTAATGCAGGTGGAATCGTTACATAATATTCCCTATGATTCGTGCCAAGTGCCAATAGTACCGTATACTCCTACTCCAGTCATAGCTTGGAAAGGCAGGAGCCATCGGGGACTCTTGAAATCTGTATACTAATTTCTAACCATATCTCAATAACCATTCCATGATGATAATTAGTAAAAACCACTCGAAACACTTTCCTTTAGGCATGCAAGTTTAATATACTAGAAATACTACCCGAAACATTCTCCCTCAGGCATGCAAGTTTAAAAATACCAGTAAAACCACCTGGAACACTTTCCTTCGGGCATGCAAGTTTAGTTCAAAACAATACTTCATAAAATATACAAACTTTTCCGTGAGAAAGACCAAGTACCAAAACTGTCCTTAAAAATCCATTTTTTTAAAACCAAAAACAGTGGTTTAAACCAAGTCCTTCATATCCCATGCAGAGAACAACCATAACATAAGAACACAGAGGAATGAATACGCCTAGCTAATGTGCACTATAGACAATATGTCCACAAGTCAAGGGTAAGGTCAATATTCTCAAAATAGCACCTAAAGGAACCGAACTCTTAAAACCTCCTATAGGAACCTACCCTAAGGCAATAACTACCCCAAATCTAACTAACCCGGGTAATTTGTACTAAATTGTCTAAAAGAATAAACGGGCCGAAATGAGATAAAGAATATGTAAACTGGCCCGGTATCTAGCAATTCAAATTCATATGACCTTAGGCCCATAAATATATAATTATCAATAAACAATACAAAAATAGGACGGTTAAGCAAAAACAAATAAATAAGCTTCTAACCTATCTCGGGAACTACTGGAAATCTGAAATGACAGATATCTAAATAACCACCCCAACCCCCAAGGCCGACTAGCTAAGCTAAGGCAAGCAAGGAAATAAACATAAAAGCACTAATAGTACCACACCGACTACACTAAGCTCTACCAGTACAAGCAAGGGTATTACTAAGGATCCCAATCCCCGATTCTAAGCTAATGCCTTAAATTGACTACGAGAATCAAAATCCCTTAATAAACATTATTCAATCCATAATTTCCCATCAACAATTAGCACAAACTATACCATCATCTTATACGAGCTAGGTCTAGAATTAAGTAAGTCGCATACCTCGAAGCCGATCATGCGCGCTCACACCCACTAGACTAGACCTTTCTCTTTTCGAGAAGCCTCTGACTACTTCCACACTATCATAACAATAATCTACTCATTAAAATATGAACAATGATAACCATATTGCAAAATAACAATTTGGGTCAGAAATTGGGTGAAAAATCACACGAGGGGCCTGCATGCAAATTTCAAAAAAGGAACTGGGGAAAATGTCCTTTGTGGGAAAAGATTGAATGCTCAATTTATTGAGAAAAATAAGGCTAAAAAAGGATCCCAAATCAGCCCCTCAACCCCAAGAACAAATTGAGAATTAACAAGCGAATTTAACTTAATTAGAAGGCCAGAAACTTATAATTTAAATGACGGAGAAACAACTATGAACAAGGAATTACCACCCTCAATGCTCCCCTACAATCCCACACTAAATTCTGTCCTTGGAGATCTTCAACAATGGAGGAAAAATAGTTTGGAATGTTTGAAAAATGAAGGAGAAATAGCTGACAGGCATTGATCTTCGTGCACTGATAAGTTGGTATTCTATCTACTTATTTAACTCTTAAGCTTATGCTTTTGCTAATAATAAGTGGAAAATAGTGAAATTGATGTGTATTACTTCTATTTTGCAGGATTATCCGAATTAGAAGTGATCAGCGTAGAATCGAATGAACACAAGTCAAATTGGAGGAAATTGTGAAATTTTGGGCAACTCAGTGCAATTGCGCTGCATGAGCGCCAACTGCGCTGAAGGCAGAGAAAGGGCTTGTGCGCGATGGTGTTGGGACGGTGTGATAGAGCTGCAGAAAGAATGGACAACGCCAGTCAAATACAAGGGCGCAATCGCGTCCCGTCAGTGCGATAGCGCTGACCAATGTGATTCCCTTGAGCGCGATAGCGCTGCATTAGCGCAATTGCGCTTCACTATACCTGAACGTGAAAATGGGCAAAAATGACATTTTACCTGTGTGGAAACCCCAATTGATACAAAAGACTCCTAAGCTATTTGGAACACATCTTTGGCTAATCTTTGGAATTTTTGGCAAGCTTGGAGAGCAAGTTCATCAACCACCACCATAGGAGTGAAAATTTGGATGCTCTTTATTGTAAAATCTTTAGTTTCCATTCTTCAACTCTTGTTCTTAATTGCTATTTTATTGGTGTATTGTTGACTTGAGATTTTGGGTTTGTATTAGAGATAATACTTGTTGGGTTATTGAATTCCTATATAGATTTTTCTCTTTTTTGATTATTTTGGTTTATTAATTCCTCCATGCTTGAATTTATAGTCAATGGTTGGAAACATTGACTTATCTTGCTAATTTGGGTTTTTTCTCGAGAGAGAAGTTCTCGAATTCGGGAAGATTCATTAGTGGGGATTTGTGGTTTCCACTCTAGATCAAGGCTAGACATAGCTTGATTGCCAGAAACTCCCATCTAAGGGTTGCGGTTAGAGATAACCCAACTCACCCAAGTTATTTGGATGGTTTACTGCTTACTCGTGTTAGTTCGAGAGAAAATACTCGAGATATATGCTCGATTGGTCGAGGGACAGTTAGGCATACCTTTAGCCAAGACTACCTGTGTGTTAACCGGGTGCAAGTCTTATGAATTTAATTCCCATTCCCAATTCTCCCTTCTTATCCTTGCTTGGTGAAAGCTAGGTGAAAGCCATTGATCACTCTATATTTTATTTGGTTTTCTTTATCTTTTAGTATTAGTCTAAAATCCCCCTTTTAGATATCTTTCCCCTTCTTGTTAATTGAACTTGTATAAGTTGCTTGGACTCTATATTAGCTTGATCGCGACTACATTGTTTCCTTGGGTACGACCCCGACATCCGTTGGGAATTATAAATTTTATTTTGCTCTGACTATCACCGTGACCTCCGACTTGGAGAGCAAGATTTGAGTGTTATAAAAAATGGCATCGTTGTCAGGGAACAATTTGGCGTATTGAGTTAGTTTAGAATTTGAGTTTACTTACTCTAGTTCAATTTTGTGAATAATTATTTTTCTTTTATTTACTTTTCGTTTGTTGATGGCATCATGGCTTATTTGAATGTTAAAGAGGGTGATAGTTGCATTCCAATTTATATTCCCGACTATTGTCTTTATTGTGGAGGACTCCACCTTGGACGAAGGTGTAGAATTAGCCCTAGGAGAGGAAGGTATTCTCCCTCTCGCTCCTATGATGGGCGTAATTGCTATTTGTGTGGTGGTCGTGATAGACATTAGAGTGAATGCCCCAATGATGTCGTCCCCCTCCCCCCTCTTGTGCTAACAATGTTGCGTGCTTGTGACCTTAACAAGGACCATGAATTTGCACGGTAAGAAGGCATATATGGTAAGCTCCAAACCTCTTGGCCTCGCTTGAAACCCAAGAGGATAATGTGCAATCCATAAAGCAATCCTTTGTGGATACAAGGGCAAAAGAAGCAGAAAACACAAGGGAGGATCATGAAGTGAATGTGGTGTTGCAACCAACTACCCTAAGTGTGCATCATGATGTCATAGCAACTCTAAGTGAGGATGTTATAAATGAGGCAAGCTTGAAGTTTGAGACACCCAAATCCCACTTCAACCTTGGTTCGACCATAAGTTTGATTAAATGGATGAAAGTTGAAGTAATCAAGCTTTTGGAAGACCTTGGAAGGACGGTGGATAAAGGTCTATCCGCATTTGAGTTTGTCATGGAACGAAGGCAAAGCGTCCTTCCTCACTTGAAGGCCAAAAAGTATGACATACGGAATCAAGAGAATGGCCTTCTCATGCTAAAACCTTCACCCCGGGAGTGCCACAAGAAATTCGATTCATGTTTGGGTCGAAGGTTCAAATCTTCCAAGTGGAAATCTCGATAGTGAGGTAGCCGGCATCGCGCTATGACATTAAATTGTGCGCTTGATGGGAGGCAACCCATCATTTCAAAACTTGAAGGTTTACAATTTTTTCTTTATTAGAGTAGCTTAGTTGTAGATTTTTGACTAATCCATAAAGTTTCAAGTCTTTTTGAAATTGTTTGGTCAGGTTGAGAAGTGGAGGCCTCATAAAAATCCAGCCAAAGACCAAAAAGGGTGCCAAAATGACATGCTAAATGGGGTGCGAATACACATATAAGTGTGTGCATCGCACATGCAAATGCACCCCAAGATAGTAAGGCAATCAAAAAGGTCAATGTGAGCGAAATGGGTGCATTTCGCACCTGGAAATGTTCCCTTCGCACTAAACATCGCACTCTAAAATAGTAAACTGCTAAAAGGTGGTTGGAACATGAGAAGTAGATGCATTTTGCACCTGGAAGAGTGCCCGTCGCATCAGCCATCGCACGTCAAAAATGTGAGCAGCTGAAATTTTTCAGGAAGACTGTGAAGCGCAATCGCGCTGTAGCAACACCGATGGCACTGAGATAACTTTCACAGAGCAGTGCAATCACGCTCCGCTACCGCGATCGCACTTAAGCAAGCATTACTGCAGTAAATTAAAAGAAAGAAGCTTTTCAGTTCTCCACATCTCTTACAAGTTCATCAGGTAAATTCTCTCTGACTCAATACCTCCCTGAGATGCTAAACGCCTAAATCACAAACAAATGTAGCGGGGTTTAGTTGGAACATAAGCACAAGTTGCCTCTTCTTTCCTCTTCTCTATTGATCACCAAAATTGGCCATCAAGGTATGTCTGTCCCTTCCTCTAATTCATGGTTATTGGTATGAATTTACAAGTTAAACAAGTGGAGTTGAGCCGAACCCTGGGGAAGTCTTGAGTACCCAAAATATCCTCCATTGTTATGAAGCTTTTAAATGGCCCAAAAAGTGTGTTGTTGATGGATTCTATGAAATAGAGAAAGAAATTGTATTGTTGTGGTGCTTAGTGTTGAGAAATATTCCGCTGAATGGATTATATCCATGATCTGGTCTTGAAAATTTCGTAAGGGAGGTTGTTTTGTCGAAGAAGACGATTGTCCAGTTGCTCAGCACGATCCCGCTGACCCAGTGTAATCGCGTTGCCCGTGGGTTGAGTCAACGATGCGATCATGCCCCTGTTACGCGATAGCGCTATAGATCTAAAATAGACTTAGCGCGATCGCGCCTTTGGAGCACCGATGGCGCTGAACAACTGCAGTTGGCAGAAAAATAGTAGCTCCGCCCAGAACTACTGCATTGCTTTCTAACCAACTTCTCCTACTTAAACACTAGTTTTCCATTATATTATATGTTGTGCCCACAATCTCACCTTGCAAATGATCTTTGTAGGTAATTTGGATTGCAAAATGAGTAATATTACATCAAATTTGGAAAGCTCAGTGGATGAAATTTTGGAGTAGGAGTATGATCGTACAAAGTTCATGTCAGCGTCATGTGAGAAGCGGTATAAGGCTGACCTATCCAAAAAGGTGATCCCTGAAAGGGGCATTAGAATGTAAGGGGTAGAGGCAGCCTTGCCTGAATTTTATGCCCGATTGCATAGAGCAAAGTGGAACTATTTCATAGCTCTATGTAGGGCCAATGAAATAGTTGTTCAAGAATTTTATGCCAATGCATCAGCTGTAAACTTCAAGGACCCAGTGATAACTGTCCGGGGGAGAACATTCAGATTTGGAGCTGAGAAGATCAATAGGTACTATGGGCTCAAGGATCATGACACTACAGTTCTGGGGAAAAAAGAGCTATAGGCAGACCCTAGATTGCTTCACAGGTGTGTAACGGAGTGGAGCCCAAATGGGCTATGTTTGAAACAAAGATCTACTCTCATGACTTCACTGCGGAGGCAAGGATTTGGTTATCCATCATATGCAGCAGGGTGCAGCTGGTTCAGAATGAGTGTGAGGTTCTTGTATACAGAGCAGTGAATGTGGTGGCGATGATTGATGAAGTTTCGGTTAATGTGGGGCCACTGACACTCTGGGAGATAAAGAATTGTGTCAAGGGCAGCAGAGAGTTTTTTTTCCCGTCCCTGATTACTGAGCTATATTAGGCAGCGGGAGTTGATTTGAATGATACGGAAGATGTTTGGATTGATCCGAAGATTCCTATTCACCCTTTCAAGAATGCAGGACCAAAAAATATGCTTAAAAAGAAGAAGATGGATATTGGTTCAACTTCAGGAGCCACAGAGTGCACCCAACCCTCTCTTTGTGCCACTACCTCCACCCAGGAACCTCCACCCATGCCTAGAACATTCCAGCACCTCTCCACTAAGATATCCAGAGTTCAGGCATCCATTAGTGCATCGGCCACTAGCATTCTTTCGGGACCACCTGAGACACAGACTGAAACATTGAATGATATGGTTGATCGTCAGAAAAAGATTGAGGAGAGTCAGCAGAGGTTGGAAAAGAAATTTGAAGAACAAGAGAAAAAAATGAAAGCAATGAGTGACAGCCTCGAGGATCAGAAGAAAAAGGACAGAGCAAGAGATACGTTGCTGAAGAGGATGTGGAAGAGTATAAAGAGCTTTTTTGGAGGTTCAGACATCAAGGATTATGAAAATGATGACTCCACGACACACGGCGAGGGTGGTGCCCCAGCGAGCCCTCTTTATCTACATCTCAAGGTGCTCCTCAAACTACTTTCTCTGTATTTCATTTAGGATTTATGCACTAAGGGCATTGCAGTAGATTTTATTTAGGGGTGGCGACAGTTGGGTTGTGCTTATGTTGGATCTTGATAGTTGTTTTGTGCCCTTGTTGGGCTTGTTTTGGATATTGCACCCTCGCCGGGATTATTCATTCTGTTTTGGATATTGTGCCCTCGTCAGGTTTGTTTGTTGAAATTTTTTTGGATTAGTCATTTTATTATTTCTTTATTCCTTTATCTTAGCTTCTTTAATTTCGTTTGTAGTTGGTTTGAGTGACGGTTCGCAATGATAGATTGAGTGATGACATTCTTAAGGGTAACCATCGCTTTATTTGGTGTGTGGAGCCAGAGGAAGTCTGAGTACTCGTTAGGCTAGATGAAATTGCATGAATGTTGGGGTGTATACATAGGTGAATTCGAAGTGCCCATATCGATCTAGATTGATGATTTAGCCCTATGATAGATTGGGTGACATCATTCTTAAGGGCGAATCGTCATCTTTTGAGATAATTATGTATCATGACTTATTTGGTACTAATGGAGTTATTCTTGCATGCAAATCGAAATGGGCATACCCCTCCAAAAAAATTTATGAAAAATGCATGACAAAGAGTGATTTTGTGACAACTCTTTTGATCTTTTTGTGACTCTTGACTCACACTACAACATTTTAGTCTTTTGTCCACCCTTGTAAAGTGTGGCCTAAAGTAGAAAAAAGTGTCACATTTGATCAAAGGCTACATTTTTTGCCTTTAGGCCACGCTTTTCTGGGGGTGGAGTAAAAAGGCGTAACCATTGACTTTAGACCACACATTTTAAGTGTGGACTATGAGTTACAAAGGCCATGCTTTGTAGCATTTCATTGGCAACAGTTTTATTTGATAAGTCTACGGTTAAAAAGAGTGGCCTTAGCTTTGTTATTGGCCATGCTTGTTAAATGTGGCCATAGAAGCTACAATTATAAAGCGTGGCCTTAGCTTTGTTTTGGCCACACTTTAAAAGTGCAGCCTTTTATACCTCTTCTACAACAACACTTATAAAATGTTACCTTTTCTTATGTATATGCACACAATTGACAGTTCTATAGCCATACTTTTAAAGTGTGGCAACATTGTATAAATAGAAAATAATGATTTTGGGTTGCATATATATAGCCAGAAATATATATATATATATATATATATATATATATATATATATATATATATATATATATACACATACATATATAAATGATCTCAAACACAAATTATCTAATAAATTTCAAATATATAGTCCATTTGCAACAAACTTTGAAAATAACAATGTATTCAAAATGCACCAACACATTCCTAGATTAGTACTAAATATAAATTTCATTACACAAAACAAAATGTATTTAAACATATATCACAATAGTTCAAAAACTCTTTATCATTCACTTCAATAGGTCGAGTTGACTTGTGGCCACAATTCAAATTCGATCACCGGCATTTTCTTATACATTCAAAATAAAATTTAAAGTTAGAAAAAATCATGTTCAATGCGACAAGACCAACAAGCTAGTGATAACATGAAAATTATACAAATTCATCACATGGGTCATCCATATGATCATCAACATCAAACCAGATTTCCCATTCCCCGTGATTGATCCATCTTTTATAATTTTTAACAAATCCATGGTCTATTAGATAATTATGCACTTCATTTCTTTCCCTTCAACAGATATTACCACACCGATCACATGGACACTGAATTTGTTTGCCTTGAGGTTCTCCATAAGTGTAAGCAAATTTTAAGAAAGATCAAACACCATCAATATACTCTTGGGAATACCTAGGTAAATCCATCCAATCCTTGGATGGAACATTTGACTTCCTAAAAGCCCAACATTAGTGTTAGATATTTCAATATACAAAAACATTAATGACTTCACACTTTAATTCTAAAAATCACAAGCAAGTTATCAGAATCATGTGTTGGCAGAAGATAAAAAAAATTACCTAGTCATAGCCTTTATGCTAAGCCAAATCCAAGTTTAATTCCGCAGCAGATCTAATTTCCCTTCTCCTGCATATAAAAAAATTAAGTATGCATGCTACATATTTTAAACAGTTTGACAACTGCAGATACCTAACTACTTTCCTTTATTTAACTAACTATTCATACAAAGTTCTTTAAATTTACACCAAACTTATACAAAGAAATTACTAAGTTTAAACAGTTTAACTACTTCAGATACCCATCAACACAAACACACATGGACACCAAAAGAAAATCACAATATAGGTTTAGACAAGATAAAAAAACTTCAACAGATTTCAGAAACTTCAACTTGTATATAATTGTAATTTATAAGCATATCTTCAAATAGCAATCTAAGTCTAATGACTTGGACAATCTTTTACTGTTTTCAGGGGAGCCAAGCAGTCTATTAAAATTCTATTTGATGTATTCTTAATTTCTCTAAGGTGTCTGATTTAGAGGCAAACAGTGATAAAAGCTTAGTGTTTTTTAAAGGGAGGGTGTACAATAAGATATTTTGCAAACTCTAAACTTTGCGAAAGGGGAGCTACCCATCAGGTACCTTGTTATAATATTATCAAGAAACTATCCATTATGCAATGCAAACCCCTGCTAGAAAACATCCTAGGTAGAATTACTAATTGGACTTCTAAGTTTTTGTCATACACTAAATGGTACAAAAGGTCCTCAAAGCAACAACTTATCTGGATCAACTGGGAATGTAGGAAGAAGGACTCACACAATTCAATATTTTTCAATCAAGTGGATGTACAACCAGCTTAGAGGTGAATTTCCAAAAGCAACTTGGAGGAAAATTGTATGTCACAATTATGGGGCACCTAGATTGATCTTTATCTTGTATCTTTCAATCCATGGTAGGCTGCAAACTTAGGACTGATCAAGTGGCTAAGTGGACAAATATAGATGATCTTACATGTCCTTTATGTGCTACACAAAATAAGACGCTGGACCATTTATTCTTTTTCTATCCAATATTAAATGCTATATGGAGCAAGGTGTTACAATAGCAAGGGATGCAGAGAAAGCCTAAAGATTGGCGAGAGGAAATAACATGGGCCATCAACAAAGCTAGAGGGAATTCAATGGGTGTACACATATATAGAATGAGCCTAGAAACAGGGGTTTATATGATATAAAGGGAAAGAAATATGTGTCAATTCCATAGAAGAGCAACAATATATGCAAAATGATTTGCACAATTGTTCAAGAGGTTTACTACAGTGGAGCTATGCAAAGGAAACTGGCCGACAAGATTCAGCATCTTGATAAATGTTATCATTAGACTGTTAGAGGAATTAACATATTGTATGAGCCAAAACTTATTATGTAGTATATAGTTGAGATGGAGGGTAAAAAGATAATAAAATAGTGTGAGATAATGCAAATCCCGAAACTTCTATCTGAGTCTATATTATAATGTGTATACCAGTAATACACTAGTGCGAGGGGGCAAATTTCAGAAGAAAAAAAAAGGGAATCCCCCAGTGTAAGCAATATATATCGCCAAACTAATTTAGTACTATCACACACTATCAAATTTAACTAAATAACATCTGATTTACACACTCCAGGAAGTTCCAGCAGTTCCCCAAAAATCAAAAGTTTCAGCAGTTTGATAACATACATTTTTAGTCTATTCTATACCATCTTTTTGTACAAGGAAGCTTATAAAGCTTAAACTACAGCCAGTTTATACATCATTCAACACATTTATTTAAAAATTACTGTCACAAAATGCTATAAAAATAGTAGAAAATTAAAAAAATCAGATAATTACAGAAAGAAAAATACCCACAGATGCTTTTCAAAAAATCACAATGTAAAGTAGACATGCAATAAACCCACAAGCAATAAACCCAGATGCAAAATAGATATGCAACAAACCAAGATGCAAAATAGGCATGCAACAAACCCAGATGCTTTTAAATGGAAGCTTAAAACATACCTTCTTTAGCTCACACAAACTGAAATCTCCACTGAAATAAGGTAAAATTAGAAGAAATTTGAGCTGAGCTGAGCTAAAATCTCCACTGAAATAAGGTAAAATTAGAAGAACTTTGAGAGATTTGAGCTTAAATAAGTAGAAATTAGTTGAAACGGAAGCTTAAAACATAAAAATCTCTACCTTCTTTGACAAATTTGGGAGCTATGATCTTTACCATACAACAAACCCAGCTGAGAGTGAGCTCAAATTAGAAGAAATTTGAAGGTTTAAGAGCTTAAAGCTTTGAAGACAGCAGATTTGAGAGCTTAGAGCTTTGACGATGGCGGCAGCTCAGAGCTTAGAGCTTTGACGATGGCGGCAGTAGATTTGGAGAGTGAGAATGCTTTTTGCGGTGCATTTTTAGAGTTAGAATGTTTTTTGTGGTGCATTTTTAGAGTGAGAATGTTTAGAGAGTGAGCTGAGAGTGAAAAATATTTACTTTTGATCTACTTTTGTTTTACTTTTTGGCCAATTAGAAATTGGAGGGAGAGTAAAATATTTTGGAGGGAGAGCTAAATTTTTTAATAAAAATTTTAGGCCACACTTCTAAAATGTTGTATTTAGAATTATAAAAATACCATGCTTAATAGTGTAGTTGTATGTATAAATAAGTGTTGCCAATTATATCATGATTTGGAAATGCTTATAAAGTGTGGCCTATACCATCAAAGGCCACGCTTTAAAAGCGTTGCCAATATTATTGTGGCTAGAAGCTAAAAACAATAGCTACGCTTTAAAAGCGTAACCAAATATGTTTTAGGAAACACTTTTCAAGCGTGGTCCAGATTTAGTGTGTCCAAAAGACTAAAATGTTGTAGTGTCATTAGCGTTGTTAATGGAAATGTGGCTCCTACTTGTTCTTGCTTAGGAAGTTAAAATTGATCCTTCTTGAATAATTTGCATGTCATGTGTGGTGAGGTTTAGTTGAATAATTCTTGTGTATAAGTGTCGTCTAGGACTTGCCCCGAATGTGATTCAAGGCAAAATTCTAGGTGTGACTGAGCTTTGAAGATAACCTTAGGCCCTTTTTGATAGCCACTTCACCCAAATGATTTCCCAATGAAATCAAATCCTAGTGAACCCCTTTGAGCTTGTGACCGTTCTTTGGAACTTTGTAACACCTTGACCTTCTTGGAACCTCTATCTTGACACCCATCCTCCCTAATGGGTTGAAAATTGAAATGTAGGCTAAAATCCTAAGTTTGGAGGGGGGAAACAAAAGATAACATAGGCAAATGCCTAAGTTTGAGGGTGCATATGATCAAATGAGGAGAAGAAAAGAAGTGCACTTCAAGTGCAAGGTAGAACCTTGACTCCAAATTGAAAATTGCTCCAAAAGATCAATCCAATGAGCAAAATGAAAAGCAAAAATAGGTGCTACCAAGTGAAGGTGATATAAGGAGTTGAATGATCATGAGTTAAAAAGGAGAATCTTGGGTTGTGTTAGGGAGAAATAAGGTGAAGTTGAAATTGAAAATGTGAGCGGTGTTCGAAATGAGTGCAAGGAGCATTAGGGAGGTGTATTCACTTGAACCAAATGAGATCCTCACCTAACCCTAGCCAACATCATAACTCGCAAGTACTTTGTGATTCCAAGCTTGGCTACCCTACATTAGTGGCGATTTACATGAAGGGCAAGCCTATGGTTTGACATGTGTGCAGTTGAACTTCCTTGTGAGTGTGAATATTTGTATTTGTCCCTTGTGATTGTTTGTGTACCTAATGTGTTTTTGGGATGTGCATTCTTGTGAGGGCATGCGAATTAGGATAGTTGGTGACGTTGATAAACTCCGAAAAATGAGTCAAGGAGCATGTTTGGTAAGCTAGTGGTTAGAGTCGCATCATGAGGATTGGTTGTTGTCACTTTGTTTCCCCAATAGTCCATTGCATCCTTGTATTGTGTTTTGAATGAAGGGGAATGCTTATATAAAATTATCATGTGATTGACTAATTATTAGTACCAACCGAAGTCATGCTTGGTGCTTGAAATGGGTTTCCTTGGCTTGTGGTATTGTCTTTTGCACTTGTGTTGTATGCCTCTTGAGTTAGAATTTTTAAGTTGCTTGAGGATAAGCAATAGTTCAAGTTTGGGGGTTTGATAAGTTGGTATTCTACCTACTTATTTAACTCTTAACCTTAAGCTTTTGCTAATAATAAGTGAAAAAATAGTGCAATTGACGCGAATTACTTTTATTTTGTAGGATTATCTGAATTAGAAGTGATCAGTGCAGAATCGGATGAAAACAAGTTAAATTGGAGGAAATTCTGAAATTCTGGGCAACTCAGTGTAATCGTGCTGCATGAGCGCCAATGGCACTGAAGGCAGAGCACGGGCTTGTGCGTGATGGCACTGGGACGGCATGATAGTGTTGTATAAAGCATGGTCAACGTCAATTAAAGGCAAGGGCGTGATCGCATCCTCTCAGCACGATAGCGCTGACTAGTGTGATTCCCTTAAGCACGATAGTGCTGCATTAGCGCAATCGCACTTCACTGTACCTGAACGTGAAAATGGGAAGAAATGACATTTCACCCGTGTTGAAACCCCAATTGATACAAAAGACTCCTCAGACATTTTGGAACACATCTTTGGCTAATCTATGGAACTTTTGGCAAGCTTGGAGAGCAAGTTCATCAACCACCACCATAGGAGTGAAGATTTGGATGCTCTTTATTGTAAAATCTTTAGTTTTCGTTCTTGCACTCTTGTTCTTAATTGCTATTTTATTAGTGTATTATTGACTTCAGATTTTGGGTTTGTATTAGAGATAATACTTGTTGGGTTATTGAATTCCTATATATATTTTGCTCTTGTTTGATTATTTGGGTATATTAAATCCTCTATGCTTGAATATATAGTCAATGGTTGCAAACATGACTTAGCTTGCCTCTTCTTCGTGGATGCAGTGCACCTCCTGCATAGGGGAAGGGTTGGGTACTACTGCAATAGCAACCAACAGTTTGCAACTTCAAAAAGTCACAAGATAGACCCTCGGGATCCAGTTGGAGTCTCACACATGAAAATGAACTATGCTACCCTACCAAAAATGACATTCTGGACTCAACAGAATCAAAAAAATTCCGAATGGAGATCAATTTAATGAAAAGTGGGCCCATGCCTAAAAACTAACTTTTAACCAAAAAGAAC
This sequence comes from Jaltomata sinuosa, assembly GCA_003996215.1. Lineage (NCBI taxonomy): Eukaryota > Viridiplantae > Streptophyta > Magnoliopsida > Solanales > Solanaceae > Jaltomata > Jaltomata sinuosa. The sequence goes on along the minus strand of QJPP01001985.1, from coordinate 227,299 downwards.
CCAATAGCCCCAAAACGAGTCCAGAAGCCTTGAGACCTGATCCAAAGGTCCCTCTAGCTGAAAGTAAATGTTTCGGAGCTAACACCATTGACAAAATTCCCATACAAGGCTGTTTTCTCTGAATGTTGACCAAAGTCAACTCGTTCAGCTTTAAAATTTTCAAAACAGTGAAATGGGCTTAAAACACAAATGAACTTCCTGGGAAACGCACGGTCAGTCCCGGCAAGTCATAAATGACCCATAGCCTATGTGGGAGGCTTGAAACATAAAAAACAAATGAAAATAGAGAGAATGACCTTGAGGGTCACTACAACATCCACTACTAAAAAGACTTTCATCCTCAAAAGTTAGAAAAAGGGAAGTACTTGAAGGCTCGAAAAGACTAGGATAATGGGCCCGTATATCATGTTTGGTCTCTCAGGTAGCCTCCTCAACGGGATGATGTCTCCACTGCACCTTAACCACTGGAATTTCTCTAAACCTCAACCGCCTAACATACCAAGCTAAAATAGCTATTGGTTCCTCCTCAAAAGTCAAATGATCATCCAACTGAACCAAATCCCAATAAAGCACGTGAGACACATATGGAATATAACGATAGAGCATCAATACATGGAAAATCGAATGAATAGTAGAAAAGGCTAGAGGCAAGGCTAACTCATAAGTAACATCACCCACTCCCGAACCTCACCACTCCCTTCATGGGAGATACACGAAGGAACACACGATCACCAACCTCAAAATCTAGGCCACAATGCCCATGGTCAGCATAATTCTTTTGTCTACTCTGGGCTGCCTGAAGTCTATCCTGAATCAACCAAACACTATCCAAAGACTCATGCAATAAATTTATACTCTGCGGCCTGACCTTGAAAGCATCAAACAGGATCGTGGTTTTGGTTTGGGTCTTTTGGGCAGGTTGACCTAGTTCATTCACTTTCAGTTGATTCAGACCTGGCACGGTTCAGTTAGCAAGTTCGATGTTAGCAAAAGTGTTCGTTCGTTGGTTGGTGGTCAGTCAAGGCATGTAACTTTAGTTTCAATGATATGCTACGGGTTGTTATCTTGGACGGCGAAGGCTAGTAGCCTATATCTTGGCTTAAAACGCATTTGTACAATGGGTGGCTTTGTTCATGGTAAAGTATAAGCAGGAACGATGGATCTCTGGTGTGTCAGTTGATGCTTCGAGGGTGGTTTAAGTGTTCAGCTTGTATGCAGATTCTTTTTTGTTGTGCTAAAGGATTCAGTTCAGAATAAAAAAAGGGGCTTTTGCAGAACAGCGGGTTCATGAGTTAGAGTTTTGGGTTGATGGATTTTCTGGTAAACTTGGTATGGTTTTGAGGATTCGAGTTTTGTGTGTTGGTAGCCTTAGTGCACTGGTTTCGGTGTTGTGTAGGTGCTTTTTGGTTAAGATTCTCGAGGTTTAGTTTGGGTTGGCAGATCTTTGGAGGTTGAAATCTAGCTTGGCTAGTAAGAAATTAAGGCTTGGTTGCTTTCCGTGGTTCTGTTATATTGGGTGTCGTCCGGTCGCGGAGATTACCTGGGTTGTCTGAGAGAGTAGTGCGGGCGTTGTATCCACTATCCTTAAATCTCTGGTATTTTTTCCCTTCCTGACTTTCGAGGACGAAAGTCTTTTTAGTAGTGGATGATGTAATTACCCTTCCGTTCATTTACACGTTTTCGCCTTTCTTGTACCATTAGAGCTTACTTGTAGCGGCCCAAGTCATTTATGGCTTGTCGGGACTGGTAGTTCGGTGCCCGGGCCGTTTGTTTGGTATTTATGGTCGTTCCTTATTTTAGAGCTTCAACTTTGGAAATTGTTGACTTCCTTCAACATTCTTGGTAATATCAAAGAATTAAACCAAGGTTCTAGGTCAAAGGAATTCCTTACTCGAAAGTTCGAGTTAAAGAAATGCCTCGTGTAACACCTCACCCGTTTGGAAGGTTTAAAGTAACCCGTGCATTTGGGGTAATACTAATAGAGTCTAATATACTAAGAAGGATGTTTTATGAGGTATTATAATCTCAAAATGGTCGTATGATGAGTTTTGAAGTCAAGCAAGTTGCGAAACAAAAGTCGGAAAAAGTTATTGTAAATTCCTTTAAGGAATTCTCTTCAAATTTGGGTTAAATGTCTTGGGGTGTTTCTCCCTATCTATAAAGATTTAGTGGGCCCCCAATATACCAAATCGAAGGTCTATGAGTCTAGTTTCCAACGCACTAAACCGTTCATCCATACGACTTCAGAATAGAGAGATATTCATATTTTTGTAAGACTGCGCAAGCTGACACGTCAAAGCGGGGCCCACGTCCTAAGTCGGTTCAGCTTATAAAAGCTGATTTCTCCTTCGTTTTAACTCATTATTTTCACCAACAATTCACAGAAAATCAGAGGTAAGGTCCATAAATAATCCATGGACTTTGATCCTTTCAATTCGGAAGTTTAACGGAAGTTGCTCTACGTCGCGAGCTCGTCATTTTGGTATAGTTTTCCCCGTCGATTTCATGGCGTATCTTTGTGAGTGTTGATGCAGCGATTCATCAGGTGTTTTCTGAGTATTTGGTAGTAGCTACGGAGTTATATTGGCGAGGTATGGATCCCGTACACTTATCTATTTGTTGAATCAAGATTCTAAGTTTCTAGTCACGAAAAGTTGTATTTTTCGATAACTTGTAGTAGTTTCTTGTTGGATTTGGACATGTTTGTTGTTCCTTCAAGGAGGCAGGTGGTTAATCTTGGAATATTGAATATTTTTGTCAAGAAAATCTCTCCCCTACGACCCTCCTTCGTTATTATATGTTCTAGTATTGTTTTATGGATTTCTGAGCCCCGAAATGGTATTTTGGATTTGTGGCTTTGGAAAGCCCCTTTATCTTGTTATGTTTTGTTATGGTTGTGGTGTTCTGGTTATGGTAAGGTGCTGGAGGGATTGGCAAATTGTGCGATTCTTTTTGGGATCACATACGATAGTGATTGGATTGGACAAACGTGAAGTATGCCTTGAAATAGTGCCTCGGGAGCTCGTCGCTCCTTGGAGATGTGGTTAACGTATTGTTGTTGGATTTAGATGCCATTTGTTATTGTTACTGGCCTCATTTTTATGCTTTGGAGTTGGCTGGTCGCGAGTGTGACATTAACACCTTATCAATTGTCTATGGATCGTTCTTGCAGCCTTGTCGATTCTCGCAATTGTTCCATTACCTTGGTTGGTCAGGCTTCATAGAGACGCCTTTGGGACTTCAGTTGAAAGTATTTGTTTTGTGTGATTCAGAGCTTCCTGGAGCTGTTCGAGTCTGGACGATGTCGTTCTCGCAGCTAGTCATTGGATGACAGGTAGGTTATGGTTTTCCCCTATCTAGACTCTGCGTATATAGCCTATAACTGCATTAATTAGCATCCTTGGATGGGTTATTATAGGTTGGTACCCCAGACCTTGTCCACCTTGTTCGTCCGTTATTTCATGCGTTGTTTGTAGTATTCGCGTAGTATTGTATATTACCCTTGTGGTCCTGTGTGGCCATGTATTGACTCTGCAACATAGATGGTGGGTTATTGGGGAATGTCCGTGAGTCTCGGACATAGAGATTATCCTTTTAGGCTGGTTATGTCTGCTGAGTAGCTATTGGGACGGTGCAGGGCTGATAGGAATTGTTGTGAGCCGTTGGGCTACTTTTATATTTGTGTGCGAGCATATCATCCATGAAAAAGGTTTACCCCTGCATGTTTTACTACAGTTTTGGCTGTGAGCCACTACTGACAGTTTTCCTAAATTTGCATGGCCTTGGTGGCCCGTTTTTGGTACTGTTGTTGATAGAAAAGGGGATTTTTGGATGTTTTCGCACTGATTTTATTACTGGTACTAGTCTCTGCGGGGCAGAGCACCAGACTTGATTTTATTACTGATACTAGTCTCTGCGTGGCAGAGCACCGGACTTAATTTTATTACTGATACTAGTCTCTGCGGGGCAAAGCACCAGACTTGATTTTATTACTGATACTAGTCTCTGCAGGGCGGAGCAATAGACTTTATTTACTACAGTTTTAGACCCGGATACGCCTGGGCACCCTTTGGAGGGGTTTTTGAGGCATTTTATACTACTTTAGTCTGGACAGGGTCTGGGCATGCATATTTGAGACTGGGTCTCTATCTTGATCCCGGACTTGCTTCCGGATGACATGTCTTGATAATGACTTTTAGTATGGGTTCGGGGACCTCCATGGACCTTGCCGCTCCAGGCCTAGGGCTTCGGGCTGCATGCGCCGGAGGGAAAGGTATACGGTGGAGTAGAGGTATACAGGCTGAGTCCTTCCATGAAACCTGCCTGCTGGGCCCAATTGGCACCGCAGGAGGTACATACAGAGGTTCTATTTCATATCATATCATATCATGCATTGGATTCCACCCTTGTTTGCTGTGTGTTCAGTGTACGCTCCGGTAGTATGGGATGCCAGAGGGTTTGCTTTCACTTGATTGTGTTCCTCGGTTGTATGGACGGCCGTTGGGACTGTAGGTAGACTATATTTACTTCTGTTTTTACTTAGAGCTTGTCTTGGCACCCGGTTCTTGAAAGATTAGTGATGGCTAGCCTGTTGAGGCTTTGGTTGTGGGATTTTTGATTATTGAGAGGGCTTTGGAGTCCTATCTTATTGAGGCACTTTTGTGTGGCCTTCTGAGCAGAGTGTGAGACTCTGGTTCTATTCTTGTGGGAAGTTGAGTGGTATCTCTCGGTTATTGTGGCCTAGTTATTTCAGCCTGGGGTTGTACTTGCGAGGTGATTCCCTGGTTATGCTATCATATAATTGGATTGGTGTTATGATTTCGTTATACTGGTTGATTCTATTTTGAGTATGTTAGACTGCTCTCCGTCTTTTCTTTCCACTTGAGGTTACCGGTATACCGCTATTTTCTCAACTCTCTCTCTACTTTCTTATATTGTTGTGCAAGGACTCCAGGTGCGTTCTCTTTTCCTTCACCTGTGATTCTGAGTAATTGTATCTCTGTGCTAGCATGTGTTACTTGAAGCTCTTGGTCATGGATGATCTGTGGTAGCTCCTTGTGCCTTGCTTATTGCTTTAGTGGCTGCTTTCTTGCTATCTGTTACTTACTGCTTTTATATCTTATATGCGCTCAGTCGGCCTATGATACCTACTGAGTACCCGTGGTTTTGGTGCTCATACTACACTTTTTCACTTTTTTGTGCAGATATTAGCTGAGCTTTCGCCATTGATCACGTTGGAGACTCGTGCAGCTTTTGGATCTTTGAGACTAGGGTGAGCGCCTGACGGTCGGGGCTTGTCTACATCTCATCTATTGTACTGTTGCTCCTTGTACTTTCAGAGGAAATTTATGTTGTATTTTGTTACTTCTAGCACTTGTATTCTATTAGAAACTTCTGTACTGTCGATACTAAGTCTTGGGGTTGGTGTAGTTTCCTTTATGTATTTATATTCGAGTTTTGCTTTCGCTTATTTCTGCTTGCTGTTGTGTTTTGGTTAGGCAGTAGCCCATTACTAACCGTTATGGGCTACGGGAATTGGTTCGCCTACTGGGGATTGTAGGTGCCATCATGACTTGAGAAATCGGGTCGTGATAGCTTGGTATCAGAGCTCTAGGTTCACCGGTGTCATGGTACAGAAGCAAGTGTCTAAGTAGTGTCTCGTGGATCGGTACGATGACGTCCGTATCCTATCTGCGGGAGGCTACAGGGCATTGTTAGGAAAAGTTTCATCTTTTTTGCTCCTCATCGTGCGTTCCTGGCTCTATTGACTTCTAAACTTCGGTTGTTCATTCATTCTGAGATGCCTCATACAAGTGCGATAGCGGTTGGTCTCGAGGCTTCTTTGCTTGTTGCTTCAGTGCTTTTGTTAGCACCAAGACTTCAGAGTGAGAGTTTACCGCCTCAGATAGGAGGTGTGGGGTCAGCCCTACCTTCGATTGGATTTATAGCTACCCCAGTTCTTCAGGACACCGTGGCTAGGACTCTGAGTCCTCCGGTGAGTGTTTTAGTACCTGGTTCTGTGAGTGATGCTTCAGTTATAGTTGAGCTTCTAGTTCTTCAGCAGGGTTGTCTATCGGCATTGGAGTACGAGGCGAGATTTTCCCATTGGATTTCATCTGGTATAAGCTATTTTTGGTGTGGTGAGCATGGGAACTTTGCTAGGAATTGCCCCAGGATTGTGTATCCCAGATGGTTGTTATCATTGTGGAGAGATTGGTCACCTTTATTGAGTTTGTCCCCAGCGAGGGCTGGTTGGGGCTTCAATTTTGACCACTCAGTCCAGAGTTAGACCCCATCAGCTTGATGCTCCTCTTGGTGGGCCAGAGGTAGAGGTTCCTAACATCGTTACTCCAGGTCAGGCTTTTGCTACCTTTGACTTATGTTAGTCCCGCTCGTGTTGCGACTCTATAATTGCTTCTATGCCTACCTGCTACTTGTTTAAGTTGTGTGGCTACCCAAATTATCGTATCGATGCGTTGTTTTATTGGTAGTTTATTCTTTAGTAGTGGATGGGGGTAAGTTAGCCTTGAGAGGTGTTTTCCCGGAGTTGTAGCTCGTGGGTAGTTCTTGTTAGTCTGTTTCAATTGGCTTACCCTGTTTCATTGTGATTCTGGACTTTTGGTTGGGTTTCCCTTGTTGAGCGGTCCTAGATGGTTATTGCCTAGGCCGTTATCTAGCGTGGCTAGAGATCCATGTGATGGTTCGGTGTATTACCAGTAGTTGGGCCGGAGTTGAGATTTTGCCTCAGTTGGGAGATATTGGTTATGCTAGTGTGCATAGATTGGTTTGGTCTCCTGAGTGTCTAGAGTGGATCCTCTTTGTTGATTAGTTTAAGAGGTTGGCAGGTATGTGGGTTGTTCCCATAGTCTCCTCCACTTCCTGGTCCGTTGGGTGTTCTATTGTATCCCTAGCTCCAGTTGAAACGAATCTTGATCGTAGTTCTTTCGATGAGCTCTGGATGTTGGCATCATGATTGGGTCTTGACTTTAAGCACTTCCGACTAAGTGTTGATCGTAACCTCATGGTAAGGCTTGTATTTGTAGGCATTTCTGGTGAGTTGGGCATCTGGCCCACTCTTCTCCTGCCTTATTGAATTTGACGTGTAGCTATGAGTAGTAAGGTAATGGCTTCAGGTTCTTATTCGAGAAAGGATTTGTAAGGTTTAGTATGTGCTAAGGAAGCATTTTTGTTTAGTTGAAAAAGAAGGGAGGTGACTCTTTGTTTGTGTTTAAGTATCCATGTAGTTGCCTGAGGTGGCGATGAAGGTTTGCTTTGGGATTGTGTGTTGGTGATTTGATCCAGCCGTCTACACATTACCGTGGGTTTTCCATCGATTGGTTTTTTCAGTAGCAACTGCGGTGTTGGCAATTTGCATATTCAGGCCTAGTTGGCTTGGGTTCTTACGGGTTCATTGGCAACATCCTGGTTCGACCAAGGCTTTAGTTGGTAGTTTTGAAAGTCGGTGTTCAGAATCATAACTTGGCAGGTTACATCGGATAGTTTGTGGCAGTTTCTATTTGGTTGCAGCATCCTAGTACCGGGAGGCAGTGGGTGCGGGCAACTTAGCTTCTTTACTTTAGTTGTGGATGCGGCTATTGGCCTTGGACACCTAGTCCTTGGCTAACCTCTGCAAGAGGCAAGATATTCTAGATTTCAGCAGTGTTCTAGTTAGTACGAGGTTCTTCTACCATGGTTGGACAGACTCAGCGGGGTAAGTTTGAGCTTCAGCAGTGGCGTATGCTTTATGTGGTCAGCTTGTGCAGGTTAAGACTAGCGAGGCTATTTTGAGCTCTGATGATACGTAGAGACTGATAATAGCCATTCGTTTACCCGGGATTTGAAAGCTTGTTTAATTGATTCCTCCGGAGTTATTGTTTATGTGGGGTTCTAGTTTTGGTTAGACTTGGCCAGTATGGACGAGAAGTTTATTATGATATATGCTTCGAAGTGGCTGGTTGTTTGCAGAACCAGTAGAGCAGTTGATTCGAGCAAAAGGAATGAGTTGAAAGTATATGCAAAAATTTCTATGGCTAGATGGTAACTTTGAACCCCAGGAACCTTTTTCCTTTGCCTTCGGGGTGTTTGTACTTGATATTTGTGGCATGGTAGACTTCTTCCTTAGGTGAGATTCGTAAGGCAATTTCACATTCAAATGATGTTCGAGTGTACGGAGTAGCAGTAGTGTTTTCTAGAGTTGGGAGCTTGGCTCATGGTTACAGACTTCGTGGTAGGCTTACCACACTTCCTGCAGGATCTTGGTTTTGGTTTGGGTCTTTTGGGCAGGTTGACCTAGTTCATTCACTTTCAGTTGATTCAGACCTGGCACGGTTCAGTTAGCAAGTTTGATGTTAGCAAAAGTGTTCGTTCATTAGTTGGTGGTCAGTCAAGGCATGTAACTTTAGTTTCAATCATATGCTACGGGTTGTTATCTTGGACGGCGAAGGCTAGTAGCCTATATCTTGGCTTAAAACGCATTTGTACAATGGGTGGCTTTGTTCATGGTAAAGTATAAGCAGGAACTATGGATATCTGGTGTGTCAGTTGATGCTTCGAGGCTGGTTTAAGTGTTCAGCTTGTATGCAGATTCCTTTTTGTTGTGCTAAAGGATTCAGTTCAGAATAAAAAAAAGGGCTTTTGCGGAACAGCGGGTTCATGAGTTAGAGTTTTGGGTTGATGGATTTTCTGGTAAACTTGGTATGGTTTTGAGGATTCGAGTTTTGTGTGTTGATAGCCTTGGTGCACTGGTTTCGGTGTTGTATAGGTGCTTTTTGGTTAAGATTCTCGAGGTTCAGTTTGGGTTGGCAGATCTTTGGAGGTTGAAATCTAGCTTGGCTAGTAAGAAATTAAGGCTTGGTTGCTTTCTGTGGTTCTTTTATATTGGGTGTCGTCCGGTCGCGGAGGTTACCTGGGTTGTCTGAGAGAGTAGTGTGGGCGTTGTATCCGCTATCCTTAAATCTCTGGTATTTTTTCCCTTCCAGACTTTCGGGGACGAAAGTCTTTTTAGTAGTGGATGATGTAATGACTCTTCCGTTCATTTACACGTTTTCGCCTTTCTTGTACCATTAGAGCTTACTTGTAGCGGCCCAAGTCATTTATGGCTTGTCGGGACTGGTAGTTCGGTGCCCAGGCCATTTGTTTGGTATTTATGGTCGTTCCTCATTTTAGAGCTTCAACTTTGGAAATCGTTGACTTCCTTCAACATTCTTGGTAATATCAAAGAATTAAACCAAGGTTCTAGGTCAAAAGAATTCCTTACTCGAAAGTTCGAGTTAAAGAAATGCCTCGTGTAACACCTCGCCCGTTTGGAAGGTTTAAAGTAACCCGTGCATTTGGGGTAATACTAATACAGTCTAATATACTAAGAAGGATGTGTTATGAGGTATTAAAATCTCAAAATGGTCGTATGATGAGTTTTGAAGTCGAGCAAGTTGAGAAACAAAAGTCGGAAAAAGTTATTGTAAATTCCTTTAAGGAATTCTCTTCAAATTTGGGTTAAATGTCCTTGGGTGTTTCTCCCTATCTATAAAGAGTTAGTAGGCCCCCAATATACCAAATCGAAGGTCTACGAGTCTAGTTTCCAACGCACTAAACAGTTTGTCCATACGACTTCAGAATAGAGAGATATTCATGTATTTGTAAGACTGCGCAAGCTGACACGTCAAAGCGGGGCCCACGTCCTAAGTCGGTTCAGCTTATAAAAGCTGATTTCTCCTTCATTTTAACTCATTATTTTCACCAAAAATGCACAGAAAATCAGAGGTATGGTCCATAAATAATCCATGGACTTTGATCCTTTCAATTAGTAAGTTTAACGGAAGTTGCTCTACGTCGCGAGCTCGTCATTTTGGTATAGTTTTACCCGTTGATTTCATGGCGTATCTTCGTGGGTATTGATGCAGAAATTCAGCAGGTGTTTTCTGAGTATTTGGCAGTAGCTACGGATTTATATTGGCGAGGTATGGATCCCGTACACTTATCTATTTGTTGAATCAAGATTCTAAGCTTCTAGTCACGAAAAGTTGTATTTTTCGATAACTTGTAGTAGTTTCTTGTTGGATTTGGATATGTTTGTTGTTCCTGCAAGGAGGCAGGTGGTTAATCTTGGAATATTGAATATTTTTGTCAAGGAAATCTCTCCCCTACGACCCTCCTTCGTTATTATATGTTCTAGTATTGTTTTATGGATTTCTGAGCCCCGAAGTGGTATTTTGGATTTGTGGCTTTGGACAACCCCTTTATCTTGTTATGTTTGGTTATTGTTGTGGTGTTCTGGTTATGGTAAGGTGCTGGAGGGATTGGGAAATTGTGCGATTCTTTTTGGGATCACATACGATAGTGATTGGATTGGACAAACGTGAAGTATGCCTTGAAATAGTGCCTCGGGAGCTCATCGCTCCTTGGAGATGTGGTTAACGTATTGTTGTTGGATTTAGCTGCCATTTGTTATTGTTATTGGCCTCATTTTTAAGCTTTGGAGTTGGCTGGTCGCGAGTGTGACATTAACACCTTATCAATTGGCTATGGCTCGTTCTTGCAGCCTTGTCGATTCTAGCAATTGTTCCGTTACCTTGGTTGGTCAGGCTTCATAGAGACGCCTTTGGGACTTCAGTTGAAAGTATTTGTTTTGTGTGATTCAGAGCTTCCTGGAGCTGTTCGAGTCTGGACGATGCCGTTCCCGCAGCTAGTCATCGGATGACAGGTAGGTTATGGTTTTCCCCTATCTAGACTCTGCGTATATAGGCTATAACTGCATTAATTAGCATCCTTGGATGGGTTATTATAGGTTGGTACCCCAGACCTTGTCCACCTTGTTCGTTCGTTATTTCATGCATTGTTTGTAGTATTCGCGTAGTATTGTATATTACCCTTGTGGTCCTGTGTGGCCATGTATTGACTCTGGAACATAGATGGTGGGTTATTGGGGAATGTCCGCGAGTCCCGGACATAGAGATTATCCTTTTAGGCTGGTTATGTCTGCTGAGTAGCTATTGGGACGGTGCAGGGCTGATAGGAATTGTTGTGAGCCGTTGGGCTACTTTTATATTTGTGTGCGAGCATATCATCCATGAAAAAGGTTTACCCCTGCATGTTTTACTACAATTTTGGCTGTGAGCCACTACTGACAGTTTTCCTAAATTTGCATGGCCCTGGTAGCCCGTTTTTGGTACTGTTGTTGATAAAAAAGGGGATTTTTGGATGTTTTCGCACTCATTTTATTACTGGTACTAGTCTCTGCGGGGCAGAGCACCAGACTTGATTTTATTACTGATACTAGTCTCTGTGTGGCAGAGCACCGGACTTAATTTTATTACTGATACTAGTCTCTGCCAGGCAGAGCACCAGACTTGATTTTATTACTGATACTAGTCTCTGCAGGGCGGAGCACTAGACTTGATTTACTACAGTTTTAGACCCGGATACGCCCGGGCACCCTTGGAGGGGTTTTTGAGGCATTTTATACTACTTTAGTCCTGGACAGGGTCTGGGAATGCGTATTTGAGACTGGGTCTCTATCTTGATCCCGGACTTGCTTCCGGATGACTGACATGTCTTGATACTGAGTTTTATTATGGGGTCGGGGACCTCTATGGACCTTGCCGCTCCGGGCCTGGGGCTTCGAGCTGCGTTCGCCGGAGGGAAGGGTATACGGTGGAGTAGAGGTATACATGCTGAGTCCTTCCATGGAACCTGCCTGCTGGGCCCGATTGGCACTGGAGTAGGTACATACAGAGGTTCTATTTCATATCATATCATATCATGCATTGGATTCCACCCTTGTTTGCTGTGTGTTCAGTGTACGCTCCGGTAGTATGGGATGCCGGAGGGTTTGCTTTCACTTGATTATGTTCCACGGTTGTATGGGCGGCCATTGGGACTGTAGGTAGACTATATTTACTCCTGTTTTTACTTAGAGCTAGTCTTGGCACCCGGTTCTTTAAAGATTAGTGATGGCTAGCCTGTTGAGGCTTTGGTTGTGGGATTTTTGATTATTGAGAGGGCTTTGGAGTCCTATCTTATTGAGGAACTTTTGTGTGGCCTTCTGAGCAGAATGTGAGACTCTGGTTCTATTCTTGTGGGAAATTGAGTGGTATCTCTCGGTTATTGTGGCCTAGTTATTTCATCCTAGGGTTATACTTGTGAGGTGATTCCCTGGTTATGCTATCATGTGATTGGATTGGTGTTATGATTTCCTTATACTGGTTGATTCCATTTTGAGTATGTTAGACTGCTCTCCGTCTTTTCCTTCCACTTGAGGTTACCATACCTCTATTTTCTCAACTCTCTCTCTACTTACTTATATTGTTGTGCAAGGACTCCAGGTGCGTTCTCTTTTCCTTCACCTGTGATTCTGAGTAATTGTATCTCTGTGCTAGCATGTGTTACTTGAAGATCTTGGTCATGGATGATCTGTGCTAGCTCCTTGTGCCTTGCTTATTGCTTTAGTGACTGCTTTCTTGCTATCTGTTACTTACTGCTTTTATATCTTATATGCGCTCAGTCGGCCTATGATACCTACTGAGTACCCGTGGTTTTGGTGCTCATACTACACTTCTGCACTTTTTTGTGCAGATATTAGCTGAGATTTTGCCGTTGATCACGTTGGAGACTCGTGCAGCTTTTGGATCTTTGAGACTAGGGTGAGCGCCTGACGGTCGGGGCTTGTCTACATCTCATCTATTGTATTGTTGCTCCTTGTACTTTCGGAGGCAATTTATGTTGTATTTTGTTACTTCTAGCACTTGTATTCTATTAGAAGTTTCTATACTGTCGATACTAAGTCTTCGGGTTGGTGTAGTTTCCTTTATGTATTTATATTCGAGTTTTGCTTTCGCTTATTTCTGCTTGCTGGTGCATTTTGGTTAGGCAGTAGCCCATTACTAACCGTTCTGGGCTACGGGAATTGGTTCGCCTACTGGGGATTGTAGGTGCCATCATGACTTGAGAAATTGGGTCGTGACAATAATAGACACCAGAACAGCATACAGACAGACTATCTCTCGCATGTAGATCTGAGCTAACCTCTCAGCACTGAAGGAAGACTGAATGAATAGAAAGTGAGAAGAGTTAGTCAATCGGTCCACAATGACCCAAATTCTATCAAAACCATGAAAAGTCCATAGTAAGCCAACTATTAAGTCTATGGTAATCCACTCTCACTTCCACTCGGGAATGGGAAACCTCTGAAGCAAATCATCAGGTCTCATGTGCTCGAACTTCACCTACTAACAGTTCAAGCACTGAGATACAAACTCTACTATATCTCTCTTAATCTCGCTCCACCAATAATGTTTTCTCACATCCCTATACATCTTAGCTTCACCGGGATAAATGGATTATTTGGAGAATGAGCCTCTTACAATATCAACTGGATCAAGTCACCAACCCTCGGAACATATATACAACCCTCAAATATCAAGACACCCTCTGAATCTAAGGTGGCCCTGTTGGCCTCACCACTTAATACCTAATCTTGGAGCCGACAAAGTTGACTGTCCTCAAATTGGCACTCTTGAATTTGCTCCTAAAAAATAGGTTGAGCCTCAACTCGAGAAACCTATTGGCTGAGGACTGAAAGTACAAAGACAAAGGTCTCTCATAAACTGATAGGAAGGATAAACTACCCATACTCGCTGCCTTTCGACTCAAGGCATCTGCTATAATATTTGCCTTCCCTGGATGATAAAGAATAGAGGGATCGTAGTCCTTCAGCAACTCTAGCAACCTTTGTTGCCTCGAATTAAGATCCTTCTGGCTCAGAATGTACTGTAGGCTATGATGGACAGTGAATATTTCACAATGAATGCCATATAGGTAATGCCTCCAAATATTAAGCGTAAAAACTATCGCCGCCAACTCTAAGTCATGGGTGGGGTAGCTGCGCTCATGTCTATCCTCGAGTATACAAGAATGTTATTGATGAAAACTATCATGAAGGAGTCCAAATACGGGCTGAACATGCAGTTCATCATGTCCATGAATGCGGATGGGGCATTAGTCAACCCAAAAGACATCACCAAAAACTCGTAATGGCTGTAGCGAGTCCTGAAAACTATCTTAGGGATGTCTACTGCCTGAATCCTCAACTTATTATAATCGGATCTCAAGTCAATCATAGAAAACATAGTTGCACCCTAAAACTGGTCAAAAAAGTCATCAATAAGTGACATCAGATACTTGTTCTTAATAGTCACCTTATTCAACTGCCGGTAATCTATACACATACGCATAGTGCCATCCTTATTCTTCACAGAAAGGATCGGAGCACCCCATTGAGAAAAACTCAGCCAAATGAAACCCTTACCCAGTAAGTCCTGAAGCTGAACACTAAGCTCCCTCAACTCGGCAGGAGCCATACGGTAGGGTGGAATAGAAATGGGCCTAGTACCTGGCTCGACATCAATAGAAAAGTCTATATCATGCTCATGCGGGAGGCTAGGTAAGTCAGCAAGAAATAAATTGTCAAACTCTCATACTACAAGAATAGAATCAAGAAAGGGAACCTCGGCACTTACATCACGGACATAACCAAGGTAAGCTAGACACACCTTCGACATCAAACTCCTATCCCAAATATATGAAATGATCCCCATTGGCATATGACTAACAGAACCCTTCCATATAACCAGGGGCATACCATGCATGTCCAAGGTAATGGTGTTGTCAAAGCAATCTAAGACCGCATGATAAGGGGATAACCAGTCCATCCCCAGGATGGCGGTCAAAATCTAACATATCAAGCACAACAAGATCTACACTAGTGTCATACTCCCGAATAGTCACCACACATGATCTAAATACCCGATCCACAACTAATGAATCACCCACAGGAGTAGATACATGTCACAGAACATGCAAAGGCTTATTATACAATCCCAATTAAGAAGCAAAGTATATAGACATATATGAATGAGTAGCGCTTGGATCAAATAAAATAGATTCTAGCTGGTGGCATACTGAAATCATACCAGCTATCACTGAGTCTGAAGCCTCTGCATTAGTCCTATCAGGAATGACACCTCTAGGCTGAGTACCTGCATGACCACCGGTCCTACCCAGCTGAGCACCACCACGATTACATTTACTACTCTGAGATCCTCCTTTACCACTCTCGGAACCACCTCTGGCCGGTGGCACTACTGTCTTAAGAGGTTGGGCAACTGTTGAAGTCTTGGTCATCCCATGCTAGAGACAATCTCTAGCATAGTGACCAAATTCCCTGTCCTCAGAACAACCCTGAGGAGCCCTGTCCTCAGAACAACCCTGAGGGGCCCTGCCCTGCTGTGTAGTACCCACTGAAGCGAAACAGCGACTATGGCCTGAAGACAAAGAATATAAACCATGTGAATATTGATTGGAGCTCTGGCCACTAAACCCTAACTGGTTTCTACTACCGAAAAGTTGAAGTGAGGCCTGAATGGGCCTAGTAGGCTGAAAGTACCTCTCCTACTACCCTATACCAAAAGAACCCCTACCATAAAATTGGGAACCACTATAACTACCCTGGTGTTGGGGCCTCTTATCGATGCCCCCATGGGCCTCACGATGAATAGACTCAATGGTACATACATAATCCACCACCTCTAGAAAGGACTGGCCCGAAGACACCATACTCTCTGTAGCCAAGCAAAGTTGTAACCTCAACCCTCTAACAAAGGACTGCACTCTTTTGTGCTCGGTAGGCAGAATCATAGTGGCATGTATGGATTACTCATGGAACCTTGACACATACTTTGTCACACTCATAGAACCCTTCTCCATCCTCAAGAATATATCATGAAGTCTCTCACACTCACTATGAGGCATGTACTTCCCAGGAAGGCCTCAGAGAACTATGCTTAAGTTATAGAAGCGGACCCAGATGGTCTAATCTCTGAATATGCTCTCCACCACTGTCTTGCTGGACCGTCAAGTTGAAATACAGTGTAGTCTTCCCCGTGAGAATCTACTAGACCGGGTTATACAACCTCTCTTGGCAACTAGCAAGAAACTCACGCGCATCCCCTCCTAGAGCGCCAAAAAACCTCAATGGGGCCAATCTGAGAAACCAACCTAGCATCTTCTACTCCTCAGAAGTCATGACTGGTTAGGCTACCAGTGGTGGGTTAGCTAACGAAACTGGCAGTACCTCAACCTGTGGAGCTGCAACGGCAGGCTACACTCCTAGATCTTGAACACCCTACACCGCTTGCTCAGCCAAAGTCTGAGGTATGCCTCCCAAGGCACTCAATAACTAAACTATAGCGACCTGAAGTGCCGGTGTAACTGTAAGTACAGGTGGGGGCTGGGCTGGTCTCTGCCCCATTGGCTGCTATGTGGCGGATCCTCTAGCACTAACCGTCGAGCAATCTTAGCCTCCTGATCATGTACAGGCTCTAGTGATGGCTCTCTCGCCTGGCCCCAAGCTAGTGTAATGGTCATAACCGACCTCGACCTCAGGGTTGACCTATACCTCCGCCCTGTCCTGGGTCTCTAGCTGCCAGCGCAAGGGGCTTGCCCTCGGCCTCTAATGATTTTATCCTAACTATCTGAGAAAGAATGAAACAACCATTATTTAGAAGTTGATAGGAGTCACAAATGCATAATAGAGAATCAGAAAGATGGAATGTTTCCTATGAATGCCTTCTAGTATCACAAAGATAAGATACAAAACGTCATCGTACCAATCCATGAGCCTCTACTAGGTATTTGATCTTGTTCAAATGATAGGGGCAAACCTAGAGCTCTAATACCAATCTGTCATGACTCGATTTATCAGATTGTGATGGCACCTACTATTCCCCACTAGTAGGTAAGCCAAAACCTTGGCTCGGAATAGCGAGTAGCGGGATAATATGAGACACACTTATAAGAGAGGATCAAGCAGATACTTGATTGGGATAATAAAATAGAAAATAGAATAATGCGGAAAGGAAGAAGTAAGTCATATAGAAAACCCCCAAAATTTAGTATCAGTCGGTACAAAAGCTTCTATAAAATAAGGAGTACTAGATAGATACAAATATACACTATAGTCTCCTGAAATACAAAAGACGAGACTAATCCCAAAGTAGAAGAAGACAAGTCAGCTCCAGATGCCAGAAGCTCACCCTAGATCTTTAAAATAGCAACTCTGCACCAGGAAAACACCAATGTTGATAACTCATGCTAGAGTTTGCATCAGGGAAAAAAAAGTAGAAGTGTAGCATAAGTACCAAAACACACAGTACCCACTAGGCATCATAGGCTGACTAAGCTCAAATAAGATAAAAAGTATAGAAAATGTGAATATACAATAGGTAATATAAAGAGGGAGCTAGTATAAAGGTACATGTCAAAGCTAGAAAATAATAAGACAGAGGATAATGAGCTGAGTGAAAAGTAAAGCATAAAAATTAGAGCAATGTGAGGTAAAGTAAAGTAGATCAGTCTAGCTACAACCTAATCGAGCCCCCATAAGTTTAGATGGTACAAAAAATCAGAGAATAACCTAACTGAACCCCCATAAGCACAAAAGGTACAACCAACAAACAATAGACCCAACCGGACCCCCCATAAGTTCAAAGGATGCAAACAACAGAATAATAGTGGCTATCAATCAACCTTATAGAGTAATGCAGGTGGAATTGTGCCATTATATGCCATATGATTCATGCCAAGTGACAATAGTACCATATACTCCTCATTCAGCCATAGCTTGCAAAGGCAGGACCTATTGGGGACTCACAAAATCCATATACTAATTTCAAACCATATCTAAATAACCATGCCATGATAATAATCAGTAAAAACCATCTTGAACACTTTTCCTCGGGCATGCAAGTTTAATTCAAAACAATACTTCATAAAATATACCAAGTTTTTCATGGGAAAGTTAAAGTACCAAAATTGTCCTTAAGAATCCATTTTTTTAAAAACAAAAATAATGTTTTAAACCAAGTCCTTCATATGCCATGCAAAGAAAAACCATAATACTAGAACACAGAGGAATGAATATGCCTAGCTAATCCGCACTATAGCCAATATGTCCATAAGTCTTGGGTGAGGTCAATCTTCTTAAAATAGCACCTAAAGGAACTAAACTCTTAACAACCTCCTACAAGAACCTACCCTAATGCAATAACTACACCAAATCTAACTAACTCAAATAATTCGTACTAAATAGTCTAAAAAAATAAACAGGCTGAAAGGAGATACAGAATAAATAAACTGGCCAGGTGTCCAGCAATTCAAATGCATATGATCTCAGGCCCATAAAGACATAATTACGTATAAACAATACAAAAATAAGACGGTTAAGCAAAAACAAATAAATAAGCTTCTAACCTAACTCGGGAACTACTGGAAATCCTAAATGATTGATATCTAAAGTAACCACTCTAACCACTAAGACCGACTAGCTAAGCTAAGGCAAGCAAGGATATATAAGCAAAAGCGCTAATAGTACCACAGCGACTACACTAAGCCCCACCAGTTCAAGCAAGGGTAATACTAAGGATCTCAATCCTCGATTCTAAACTAAAGCCCTAAATAGACTAGGAGAATCAAAACCCCTTAATAAACACTATTCAATCCATAATTTTCCATCAACAATTAGCACAAACCATACTGTCATCTTATACAAGCTAAGTCTAGAAGTAAGTAAGTTGTAGCCTACCTCAAAGCAAATGACGCATGCTCGCACCCACTAGACCAAAGCTTTTCCTTTTTGAGAAGCCTTCGACTAATACCACAATATCATAATAATAATCTATTCATTAAAATACGAACAATGATACCCATATTGCAAAATAACAATTCGGGTCAGAAATTGGGTAAAAACTCACACGTGGGGCCTGCATGCGAATTTCAAAAATGAAACCAGGAAAAATGTCCTTTGTGGGACAAGGATCGCATTCTCAATTTATTGAGCAAAATCAGGCTAAAAATAAGCCCACATCAGCCCCTCAAAACCAAGAACAAATTGAGAATTAAGAAGTAAAATGAACAAAATTAAAGGGCCAGAAAAACTTACAATTTAAATGAAAGAGAAACAACTATGAACTAGGAATTATCACCCTCAATTCTCCTCTATAATCCCACACTAAATTCTGGATTTGGAGCTCTTCAATAATGGAGGGAAAATGGTTTTGAATGTTTGAAAAATGAAGGAGAAATAATATATAGCTGTCAGGCACTGGCCTTCATGCATGTGACCAGGATAGCGTGTATGCAGCCTCACATGGGTGGCCAGGCACTTGCGTATGCAAAAGGAAAGTAGAGGAAAGGCCCAGCGCCCTTCGTACATGGCCAAGGCCATGCACATGCAAAGGGAAAATGAGGCAACGCCCAGTGCCTCTTCTATGCGGATGCAGACTACCCTCTGCGTAGGTGAAGATTGGGTACTGCTGCAACAGTAACCAATGATTTGTAACTTCAATAAGTCACTCAATGGACTCTCGGGATCCAACTGGGGTCTCACGCATGCAAACAAACTATGCTACCTTACCTGAAATGCATTCTCGATTTAACGAAATTGACAAAATTCCCAACAGAGATCAATTTATTTAAAAGTGGGTCCCACGCCCAATAACATTTTACCAAAAAGAATCTAATAGCCCAAAAATGAATTTGAAAACCTCGAGACCCAAACCAAAGGTCCCTATACCTCAAATTCATCATTCTTGAGCTAACAGCGCTGACGGAATTCGCATATGAGGCTATTTACTCAAAATATTGATCAAAGTCAACTTTTTCAACTTTAAAAGTTTCAAAATAGAGAAATGGGCATAAAACACAAACGAGCTTCTTGGGAACTACATTGTTAGTCCTGGCAAGTTATAAATGATATGTAGCCGTTGTGCAAAGGATTAAAACACAGAAAATGAACAAAAATAGAGAGAATGACCTTGAGGGTAATAATACCTACGCATGGCTCTGGACGTCTATGCATTCCTGCATGTGTGGTGGCTATCCCACATGCATGCAAGAGGGGCATCAGGCCTTGACTTCACTTGCCTTTTGCATGCATGAGTGCCAATCTGCGTGTGCTATGGCCTAAACACGTGATTGAAGGCCTGCCCCTGCAACTATGTATCCTAGCCATGGGAACTTGATGATTGGTGGATTTTATCTCTTCCCTCCTCATTTTGGTAAGTTCTTCCCCAATTTCTTCCATAGCCATGTCTAAGATTCCATGGATGGTTCCTAACTTATCTTGGGGTTAATTCTTATGTTATTGCTGCTGGTTGGGTCTGATTGTTTGTTGAGGCATGAGTTTCACATTGTTGACCTTGTTCCCTTCCTCTGTGGTAAGTAATTCTCCGTTTTCATCTTGATTATGTAATATTTTTGCATATTTATCTCTCTTCTTCTCCAAACTACTTTAGGCCCTTCCTTTTCCTATTTTCTTCTCAATTTTTGAGCATGTGTTCCTGGCAAGGTTTGGAACATCATAGTAGTTTTTATTTTCAGTTTTGGATTGTGAGGTCCATGGGCCCTCTTTTGACCTGGATTTCAACCTGGCTAAATTATTAGCATTATGGGTATCGTTAACGTTGTATTGATGAGTAGAGTATTGTTTTGATAGTTACTTTTCTATTCAGAGCTTTTCGAAGCAGTTCAGGCTAAAGCTTTGGCCTCTCAGCAGCTTGTTGTCGGATGCCAAGCAGGTTACGACTTACCTACCTTAGATTTTATGTATATATAATATAATTGTATTATTTAGCATCTTTGGGTTTGGTTTACTAGGTTGGTACCCCAGACCTTATCAAATTTTCTTTCTGTCCGTCTTATTTCCTACGTTGGATTTAGTATTTGAACTAGTATTGTAGTATTACCATTGTGGCCATGTGTGACCTTTGAATATGCCTTTGGACAACATATGGTGGGATATTTAGAAAATGTCTGTGAGTCCCAGACATCAGATTATGATATTGAGTTGGTTATCTTTGTTGTAGAGTAGATTGAGCATGTGTAGGATCGATAGGTTGATTATGAGTTGTTGGGATATTGATTGTACTCGAACATATCATCATTATCATACAAAAGGGGGTTTTGCATCTATTTATTACTGGTATGGCTGCAGGCCTAACTATCACCAGTTTTCTAAACCTTACATGGCCTTGAGGGCCTATTTTCAGTATTAATGGCTTAAAATGGATTTAAAATTGGTTTTTTTGGTTTCTTTAGATTAAATAGATTATCTAATGATTTTCACACTAACTTTGAGGCGATACTAGTCTCGGCCAAGCCGAGTTCTAGACAAACTTTGTTACCAAATTTAGACCCAGATAGACTCTGCGCACCCATATTAGGATTCTGTGATTTACTGATTTAGACCCGGATAAACTCTGGGCAATCATATTGAGGTTCCATGATTTACTAATTTAGACCCAGATAGTTTTCGGGACTCACCTTGGGATTTTGAGATTTTGTATGTGGTCGCGTAAACCTCCATGGACCTTGTCGATTCGAACCAAGGTCTATGAGTTGTGATTGCCGAGGGAGGGGCATACGATGTAGTAGAGGTATACGGGGGATTCCTTCCATGGATCCTACCTACTGGGCCTATAGGCACTAAAGGAGGTACATACGGTACTACTAGCACACCTGGTTTCATCATATCCTTTATCATGCGTATGATTCCACCATTATTTGATATTTGATGAGTGTCCGCTCCAGTAGTATGGGATGTCAGAGGGTCTGTTTTCACTTGTATGTGTTCCTCAAGTGTATGGGATCCTGTTGGACATCCAAAGCTAGGGTGAGATCCTTACAACCGGGGCTTGACCATATCTCTTCTTTTGGAATTGTTTACTCTTTTGTTTATTCAGAGATAGTTGTATATTCTTCTTTTGCACCTTCTAGTACTTTGTATATTTTTGTAGTAGCTCATGTACTTTTGATACCAGGTTGTGGGATGTTGTAGTTTCTTTATATGTATATTTAGGTAGCTTTCCTTCCGCGTTGCTTTCTCTATCTGCTTCCTCTTATGTTACTTCTTGTACGTGTTTGCTTAGATAGTAGCCCATTACTAACCAATCTGGGCTACAAAGATTGTTTTGCCTACAAAGGTTGTAAGTGCCATCATGACCTGAGAAATTGGGTCATGACAGCTTGGCATCAGAGCTCTAGGTTCGCCAGTTTTATTGGTACAAGAGCAAGTGTCTAGTAGAGTGTCGTGGATTGGTACGCAGATATCTGTATCCTATCTGCAGAAGGCTACATGGCATTGTTAGGAAAAGTTCCCTATTCATTTCTCCTTATCGTGCGTTCTTGACTCTATCAACTTCTAAACTTCATTGTTCCATTCCTTCTCAGATGATTAGAAAGAGTATGACAACGGGTGATGACGAGGCTCCTACGCCTATTACTATAGTGCTTCCTCCAGTGCCACGGGTTCAGAATTAAAGCATACCACTTCAGGTAGGGGGTTTGGGGCCAGCCCAACCTCTGGTGGGATTTACGGCTACCCCAGTTCTTCAGGTCACCACGACTAGGACTCTAAGTCTTCTAGAGGGTGTGTCACAGGTAGGGGTAATACCAGTTCTTCGAGCAGTTCTTCAGCTAGGTTTGAGGTTACATGTCTCCAATAGGGTTCTATGATGGTTTTGGAGTATAAGGTAAGGTTTCACGAGGTGACTAAGCATACACCTAGGATTGTGCCTATCGAGTTCGAGAGAGTACAAGGTTTTGTTAGGGGATAGATTTCACTACTTCATTTGGCGATAGAGTAATTAGTGACGGTAGGGACTATATTTCTTTAGGTGTTTGATTATGCTTAGGCTATAGAGGGGTTACATCGCAAGGCTTATGGAGGAATAGGTAAGAGGTATCACTGTCGGGGAAGTTTTTATGTTTTTCAGTCTCGAGGTAGGGGGATCTCTGGTAGAGATTGGTTTCATTGCTTTCTATTTAGTAGGCCAATTCTGGTGGCTCTACAGGATTCAGAGGGCGCTTGTAGAGGGCATGTCAGGAAGATCAGACATGGTACAGGTTAGGTCTTCCAAAGTTTTCCATTTGGGTATATAGGCTGTGGTGGACAGTCAGGCTCAGCGAGATATTCATGTAGGACTTTATCTGGTAGAGGTTGCTTTAAGTGCGGTGAGTTTGGGTACTTTGCTACGGATTTCCCCACGATGATGAATTATAATTAATAAAGTTAGTAGGCTTTATCTCCTAAGGCTCCAGTGCCACTGGCTAGAGGTGGTGTGAAGGGTAGTAGGGGTGGTCGCCAGATGGTTAGAGGTGACTTTTAGCTAGACAGTGAAGGTAGCCATCTCGAGTCAATATGCACTATGCATCAGAGCAGGACATCTTTGGGTTGCTATGGTTCTGGAGTGATTGGCCATATTTATAAAGAGTGTCCCCAATGCGGGATGATTGAGCCTTCTGTATCGACTACTCAGTCTAGGGATAGGCACAGATAATTCGAGGCCTCTCTTGGTAGACTAGAAGTGGAGATTCCAGATATCATTGCTACAAGTACAGTCTTTGTTATCATTAGCTAGTTCTAGTATTGCTTGCTTTGAGGGTCTATATTTTTCTTATATATACATATATCTCTGCCTAACTGCTTTTTGTCAGGAGGTACTATTTGAGTTTTTAGTGATATTGTGTGTGACTACCTTGTAGAAGGATTCTTTTATTAGTGGATGGGGTATGTCGATTATAGGAAGTGACTACTTGGGGTTATAACTCGTAGGTAGGCATTGTTAGCTTAATTTCTGGTCTTCACTGTGATTTGAGAGTTGGTTGAGTATCTCAACTTCTAGCAGTCTCGGGTGGTTATTTCCAAGACTATTCTCCAATGTTTGTTTGGAACTTTTCAGTGTGTATAGTGTGGTACCGGTAGCTATATGCTAAGGGAAGTTATTTTGTCTTAAGAATAGTAGTGTTGGACAAGCAAGTGGGTATCATGTGGTTTTTCTTATTACTCGGAAGTCTAGAGTCGAACATCTTTACATAATCAGTTTAGGTGGTTAGTAGGTGTCTGTGTTATTTTCTCTATTTTTCTCTGTTTCTAGTTTGGTCAGGTTTGGACTGTAGCATTGCGGTTGAGTTGGGTACTCAACCTATTCTTTTACTCGCCTTATCGAGTGACAGCAGCAGAGATATAGGAGCTAAGGGAAGTGCCCCAAGAACTTATGAAAAAGGGGTTGTCAGGTCCAGTATATCTTTGGAAAGGTTTTCATTTGGTTTGCAAAAGTAGGGAGATGACTCCTTGCATATATGCATGGATTGCTGGTAGCTGGCTGAGGTGATGATTGAGGGTATGCTTTGGTTTTGTATATTGATGACTTGTTTAACCAACTACACAGTGCAGTGGCATTTTTCTATGATGAATTTGAGGTCAGGTTCTATCTAGTACAGATCGAGGTGTTGGCCATTCCCAGGACTACATTTAAGACTTGTTGCACCCATTATATTTTTTCTTGTTATGTCCTTTGGTTGACCCTAGTCTCAGCAGAATTTACAGATTGGGCAAGCTGTATATCCAGAGCCTAGTTGGATTAAGTTTCTATAGTGTTCATTGGTGATATAAGAGTCTACTCGAGGATTCAACATAAACTTGATCAGTTTTGGAGTTAAGTTTTAGAGTCATGGGCTATCATGTTACTTTAGATGGTTAGTGGAAGATTCTCTTTGGTCACGGCATACTTGAGATGGAAGGTAGTGAGTATGGACAGCTTAACTTCTCTTTTAGTTTTGGAGTAGTCGTTGGTCTTGGACATCCAATCCTTGGCTAACCATTAGCTTAGGCTTGATTTGTCAGATCCCAGAAGGATTCTTACTAGTGTTGAGATTCATTCTTCTCTGGTTGATCAGATCCAGCAGCATCAGTTCGAGGATCTACAATTGTGTGATATTCGTGGTCAGGTTGTATGGGGTGAGGCCAACAGGGCTACTTTAGATTCTGATGGTACTTTGAGATTTGATGGTCGCCTTTGTGTTCAATATTGAGAGGTTATCTATTTACATGGGATTCCAGCATCGATTAGGCTCTGCTTATGGTGGGCCAGAGGTTTTGGTATATTGAAATGATTTTGGAGTTGGTGGTTTGTGTACTGGTACATTAGGGTGGATTTTTTGAGCCATAGGGTTGTGAGTTGAGATATTATGAGCTTTTTGATGGCTAAGCGGCGACCTTGGACTCCAGGCATCCTTTCCTTTTCCTATAAGTTGGTTTGACTTGGTATTTGCATATGACATACTTCTTTTTAAGTGGCGAGGCTAGTAAGGCATCCATAAATCTGGGTGGTATTTTAAGGATTTAAAGCAACAACGGTATTCGTAAAATTTGTAGTTTAGTTGATGGACACTAACATCGTAGTAGGCTTTCCACACTCCTTGCAGATATTGGATGTTGGTTGGGTCTTCTTTGGAAGGTTGCTCTAGTTCACTCACTTTTAGCTGGTTAAGACTTGGCACAGTTTAGTGAGGTTAATTTTCTTCTACAGTTGGGACATTGTTCTTCCACACAGGGTGTTCATCCATGTCATTTCCCGACCCTAATATGCCAGTTGCGGTTGGGTACCGATTGTTGGTTCAAAAGAGTTTGGGTATTGAGGTTGATCTTAGAGTAGATGTGCATTCGTTGGTTGATGACCAATCAGGGAAGAGTACCCCAGTTCTCAAGGGTATGCTACGGGTTACTATTTTGGGTGTCAGAGGCTCTTGGACTATAGTCTGGCTTGGGCAGAGTTTGAGTTTTTAGGTGACCTTATTCGAGGTTAAGTGTTGCAGGAGCTATAGACCTCCAGTGGGTTAGTTGAGGTTTCAAGGGTATCTTAAGTGTTCGACCTGTGTGAGGCTTCATGGTTAAGATGCAGATGATTTAAGATAGGCAAAAGGTTTTGCAGATCAAGGGATTCATGAGTTAGAGGGTTGAGTGTTGGCTTTCTGAGTTAGCCTGGTTGTGGTATCAAGGTTACTAGTTCCGTGTGTTGATCGCCTTGGTTCCTTTAGTCTCTGTGTTGTGTCGGTGAATTTCGATTGAGTTGCTTGAGGTTCGGTTCAGTCGATAGACCTTTGGAGCTACTTGAGTTAGAGGTTGTGGTCTAGTTTTTCTAGTAAGGAGTTAAGGTGTTAGTAGTTTTCCTTTGGTATAGCTCTGTGGGGTGCTGTCTGGTCGAGGAGGCTATCTGAGAGGCCGAGACCGTGATGCGGGCTTAGTATCCGCAGTTTTTGAGCCTTCAAGTGTTCCCTTTTTCTTGATTTTCAGAGACAAACCTATTTTTTAGTAGCGGATGATGTAATGACCCTTTCGGCCATTCCTGCATTTTCACATTCCTTGTATTATTAGAGCTTACATGTAGCACCCTCAAGTCATTTATGACTTCCTGGGGCCGGTGGTTTGGTGCCCGAGCTATTCGTTAGGTCGTTATGGCCATTTCCCTATTTTAGAGCCTTAACTTAGGAAATCATTGAATTTAGTCAACATTCTTAGCTAGCATGGTTGGAATTGAATTCTGACAGGTCCTTTAGCTCTGGAACTTGGAGTTTGGTCTAGTTGGACCTTTAGTCGTGGCCTGAGAACTTCCGGTATGGTTCTATCTAACTTTTTGAGATTTTAGGCTAGTTGAAGTTAGAAGTTGGACTTTGGTTAAATTTTAATGATCAGAGAGTCAAATTTGAAATTCGACAATTCCATCATCTTTATAATGTTGAGTTTGAGTTAGGTAGGTGGTTGGTTTGGGTCTCCGGTGAGTCGAGCTCATTTTAAGTGGTTGGTTGGATTTGTCTTGAGTTGACTTGGGTCAACATTTAATTGAAACAACCTCGTATGGAAGTTTTGTTGATTCTGTTAAGTCTGGAACATCGTTTCCACTCTAGTTACATGTTTGGTTTGCATGTATCGGGTTTTGATTGTACCCGGAACCCCCGAAGGAGTGTTTCAAAAATTATAGATTTTCTACAGCTGAGCAGTGCTCAGCACGATTGGTCAGGGCCATAACAATCGCGCCCTTGGCACTTTTCCCCTCCAGTGCCATCACACCTGGGCACCGTGATCGTGTTGGTTCTTGTGTTGCTCCTTCAGCGCCACCAGTACAAGCAAGGGTAATACTAAGGATCTCAATCCTCAATTCTAAGCTAAAGTCCTAAATAGACTATGAGAATCAAAATCCCTTAATAAACACTATTCAATCCATAATTCCCCATCAACAATTAGCACAAACCATATTGTCATCTTATACAAGCTAGGTCTAGAAGTAAGTAAGTCGTAGCCTACCTCTAAGCCAATCACACATGCTCGCACCCACTAGACCAGGGCTTTTCCTTTTCGAGAAGCCTTTGACTACTCCCATGCTATCATAACGATAATCTATTCATGAAAATATGAACAATGATACCAATTATGCAAAATAACAATTTGGGTCAGAAATTGGGTGAAAAATCACCCTTGGGGCCTGCATGCGAATTTCAGAAATGGAACCAAGGAAAATGTCCCTTGTGGGACAAGGATCGCATGCTCAATTTATTGAGCAAAATAAGGCTAAAAAATGAGCCCACATCAGCCCTCAACACCAAGAACAAATAGAGAATTAAGAAGCGATTTTAACAAAATTAAAGGAATAGAAACTTACTATTTAAATGACATAGAAACAACTTTGAACAAGGAATTATCACCCTCAATCCTCCCCTACAATCCCACACTAAATTCTGGCCTGGGGGCTCTTTAACAATAGAGGAAAAATGGTTTAGAATGTTTGAAAAATGAAGGAGAAATAATATATAGCTTTCAGGTGCTGGCCTTCATGCATGCGACCAGGATAGCGTGTATGCAGCGTCACGAGGGTGGCTAGGCACTTGCGTATGCAAAAGGAAAGTGGAGGCAAGGCCTAGAGCCCCTCCTACGTGCACGGGGGTGGTCCACCATGCACGTGGCCTAGGATATGAGAATTCAAAGGGCAAATAAGGTAAGGACCGATGCCTCTTCTATACGGATGCAGCCTACCCTCCACGTTGGTGAAGGGTTGGGTACTGCTGGAATAGTAACCAGTAATTTGCAACTTCAATAAGTTACCAGATGGACCCTCGGGATCCAACTGGTGTCTCGCGCATGCAAACAAACTATGCTACCCTACCTGAAATGGCATTTGGGATTCAATGGAATTGACAAAATTCCCAATAGTGATCAATTTAATGAAAAGTGGATCCCACACCCAAAAACTAACATTTTACAAAAAAGAACCCAATAGCCCCAAAATGAGTTTAGAAGCCTTGAGACCTAACCAAAGGTCCCAATAGCCCAAATTCGTCATTTTGGAGCTAACAGCACTGACAGAATTCCCATCCGAGGCTGTCTACTCTGAATGTTGACCAAAGTCAACTCTTTCAGCTTTAAGAGTTTCAAAATAGAGAAATAGGCTTAAAACACAAATGAGCTTCTAGGGAACTACATTGTTAATCCTGGAAAGTCATAAATGATATGTAGCTGGTGTGCGAAGTCTCAAAACACAAAAAATAAACAAAAAACAGAGAGAATGACCTTGAGGGTCATAATACCTACGCATGGCCCTGGCTGCCTATGCATGCCCATATGTGCGGTGGCCAGCCCACATGCATGCAAGAAGGGCACCGGGCCTTGCCTTTGCTTGCCCTTCATATGCATGAGTGCCAGGCCGCGTGCCCTATGTCTTGACCACGTACTTAAAGGCCTGCCCTTGTAGCTATGTATCCTAGCCATGGGAACTCATCAATTAGTGGATTTTATCTCTTACCTCCTTATTTTGTTAAGTTCTTCTTCCCCAATTTCTTTCATATCCATGGCTAAGATTCCATGGGAGGTTCCTAGCTTATCTTGGGGTTAATTCTTATGTTGTAGCTGCTTGTTGGGTCTGATTGTTTGTTGAGGTGCGAGTTTCACATTATTGACCTTGTTCCCTTCCTTCGTGCTAAGTAATTCTCCGTTTTAATCTTGATTATGTAAAGTTTTTGCATGTTGATCCATCTTCTTGTTTGGGATACATTAGGCCCTTCCATTGTCCATTTTCTGCTCAATTTTTGAGCATGTGTTCCTGGCAAGGTTTTGAACAGCATAGTAGTTTTCATTTTTAGTTTTGGGTTGTAGGGTCCATGGGCCCTCTTTTGACCTGAATTTCAACCCGGATAAATTATTAGCATTATGGGTACCGTTAACTTTGTATTGATGAGTAGATTATTTTTTTGATAGTTGCTTTTCTATTTGATGCTTCTCAGAGCAGTTTGGGCTTAGGTTTTGGCCTCCCAGTAGCTTGTCATTGGATGCCAAGTAGGTTATGGCTTACCTACCTTAGACTTTACGTATATTGAATATAAATGTATTATTTAGCTTCTTTGGGTTTGGTTTACTAGGTTAGTACCCCAAACCTTGTCCATTTTTCTTTCTGTATGTCATACTTTCTACGCTGGCTTTAGTATTTGACCTAGTATTGTAGTATTACCCTTGCCGACCTGTGTGGACTTTGAATATGCCTTTGGACTATAGATGGTGGGATATTTGGAAAATGTCTGTAAGTCTCGGACATCAATTTATGATATTGAGCTGGTTATCTTTGTTATGGAGTGGATTGAGCCTTGCAGGGTCAATAGGTTGATTGTGAGCTGTTGGGATATTTGTTGTACTCGAGCATATCATCATTATCATACAAAAGGATTTTCTACATTTATTTATTACTACTATAGCCACGGGCCTAATTATCACCAGTTTTCTAAACCTTACATGGCCTTGAGGGCCTATTTTCAGTATTAATTGCTTAAAATGGATTTAAAATTGTTTTTTTTGGTTTTATTGAGATAAAAGAGATTATTATATAATGATTTTCACACTAATTTTGAGGTGATACTAGACTCGTCCAAGTCTAGCACTAGACATATTTTGTTACCAAATTTAGACCCGAATAGACTCCGGGCACCCATATTGGGATTCTGAGATTTATTGATTTAGACCTAGATAAACTCCGTGCACACATATTGAGGTTCTAAGATTTACTGATTTTAAACCCAGATAGTTTCCGGGCACTCACCTTGGGATTCTGAGATTTTTTATGTGGTCGCATAAACCTCAATGGACCTTGTCAATCTGAACCAGGGGCTACGAGCTGCGATTGTCAGAGGAGAAGTATATGATGTAGTAGAGGTATAAGGGGGACTCTTTCTATGAATCCTACCTACTGGGCCTATAGGCACCAGAGGAGGTACATATGGTACTACTGGCACACCTGGTTTTATCATATCACATCATATCATTCATCATGCGTATGATTCCACCCTTATTTGCTGTTTGTTGAGTGTACACTCCGATAGTATAGGATGTCAGGGGGTTTGTTTTCACTTTTATGTGTTCCTCAAGTGTATGGGAGCCTATTGGGACTGTAGGTAGATTAGCTTACTCGCTCCTATGATAGTACTTATTAGGTTGCCTTTTCGATCATCAGTAGATTAGCTTACTCTCTCGTTTTATAGTTACTAGTTAGTATGCTTCCAGATCATCCTTACCTTGTGAATTGTATTATTAGCATGATTATGTTAGTTGCTTTTTCATTTTTCCCTTTTATTTTAGGTTACCGGTATACTGTAATGTTCTTTAACTCTTTGTATACATTGTTATTGCAAGGATCCAGGTGCGCTCTCTACTCTTTCACCTGTGTTCTATGATATATCTTCTGTGGCTAGGATTTTATACTTGTATTCTCCTTGTTTTCTATCTGTTACTAGTTTTCATGTGCTTTCCTTTATTTTCTTCTGTGACTACTTCTTTCCTATCTGCTTTATACTGCTTTTATTTCTTATATATGCTCAGTCGGCCTATGATGCCTACTGGGTGTCTGTTGCTTTGCAATTGGTGCTCATACTACACTTATGCATCTTCTTGGTGCAGATGCTAGTGTGAGCGATCATCGTTGATCGCATGGATACTGGTGCAGCTTTCGGACATCCAAGACTAGGGTGAGATCCTTACGACCGGGGCTTGACCATATCTCTTCTTTTGGCATTGTTTACTCTTTTGTTTATTCAGAGACAGTTGTATATTCTTCTTTTCCACTTTCTAGTACTTTGCATATTTTTGTAGTGGCTCTTGTACCTTTGATACCAGGTTGTGGGATGTTGTAGTTTCTTTATATGTATATTTAGGTTGCTTTCCTTCCGTGTTCCTTTCTATGTGCTTCCTCATATGTTACTTTTTGTACATGTTTGCTTAGTTAGAAGCCCATTACTAACTGATCTAGGATACAAAGATTGGTTTACCTACAGGAGGTTGTAGGTGACATCATGACTTGAGAAATTGGGTTGTGATAACTTGGTATCAGAGCTCTAGGTTCGCCAGTGTTGTTGGTACAAGAACAACTGTCAAGTAGAGTCTAGCGGATCAGTACACTGTCGTCCATATCCTATCTGTGGGAGGCTACATGGCATTGTTAGGAAAAGTTCCCAATTCTTGGCTCTTTATCATGCGTTCATGACTTTATCAACTTCTAAACTTCATTGTTCCATTTCTTCTAACATGATTAGGATGAGTACAATAGCGGGTGATGACGAGGCTCTTACACCTATTACTACAGTGCTTCCTCCGATGCCAGGGGTTCATATATAGAGCATACCGCTTCAGGTAAGGGGTTTGGGGCCAGCCCAACCTTTGGTGGAATTTACGGCTACCCTAGTTCTTCAGGACACCACGACTAGGACTCTGAGTCTTCTGGAGGGTGTGTCATAGGTAGGGGCAGTACTGGTTCTTTGAGCGGTACTTCGGCTATGTTTGAGGTTACATTTCTCCAAATAACGTTCTATGACGGTTTTAGAGTATGAGGCAAGGTTTCACGAGGTGAATAAGCATACACCTAAGATTGTGCCTTTCGAGTTTGAGAGGGTACAAGGTTTTATTGGGAGATTGATTTCACTACTTCATTTGGTGACAGAGCAATTAGTGACGGTAGGGACTACCTTTCTTCAGGTGGTTGACCATGCTTGGGATATAGACGGGTTATGTCGCAAGGCATATGGAGGAATTGGTAAGAGGCATCACTGTCAGGGCAGTTTTTATGGTTCTCAGTCTCAAGGTAGGGGGTTCTCTGGTAGAGATTGGTTTCACTTCTTTCTATCTAGAAGGACAATTTTGGTGGCTCCACAGGGTTTAGAGGTTAGTTGTACAGGGCATATCGGGGAGATCAGACATGGTACATGTCAAGTTTTCCAAGGTTTGCCTTTTGTCTATGTAGGATGTGGTAGCCAGTTAGGCTCAGTGAGATGTTTACGTCAGACTTCATCTAGTAGAGGTTGCTTTAAGTGCTGTGAGTTTGAGAAATTTGTTAGGAATGACCCTTCCGGTTATTTCCATGTATACATTTTCCTTGTACCGTTAGAGCTTGTTTGTAGAGGCCCCAAGCCATTTAAGGTTTGTCGGGACCGGTATTTAGGTGCCGGGTCCATTTGTTTGGTCGTATGATAAGTTTTGAAGTCAAGCAAGTGGGCAAAAGTTATCGTAAGTTTCCTTAATAAATTTTCTGAACTTTGGGTAAAATGTCTTAGAGCTTTTCTCTCAATATATAAAGAGTTATAAGTCCCCCAAAATACCAAATCGAAGGTCTATCAGTCTAGTTTCCAATGCATAAAACCTCATGTCCAACGGATCTCGGAGTAAAAAGTTATGACTATTTTACCGCGGACTGTCTGGCAAAAACCGGGTCGCGAACTGGGTCGCGAACCGGGTCAGGTCAAAACCGATTTAAAGCCTCAACTTCACGTTTTAAAATGTCATTTCAGTTTTGAAACAGTGAGAAAAACATAAGGG
Organism: Jaltomata sinuosa; assembly: GCA_003996215.1. Classification (NCBI taxonomy): domain Eukaryota; kingdom Viridiplantae; phylum Streptophyta; class Magnoliopsida; order Solanales; family Solanaceae; genus Jaltomata; species Jaltomata sinuosa. The sequence continues at coordinate 194,571 of QJPP01001985.1, read as the reverse complement.
AGGGTTCCAAGAGAGTTCTTGAGTATCAAAATCGGGCGATGGTGAATTGCGAACCTAAATTTAAGAATTTTATTAGCATCGCGCGTATATTTGAAAATATTTTATTTTAAAGTTATATTTTTATTTGCCTTTCTAAAATACTTTTGTTATGACATAATTGTGTATGTATTTATTTTATAAGGTTTTATACATTGTATTATTTTAACGGAGATAGTAAATTTAGTTATGTTAAAAATTATTATTATAATATAATAGGTTTTGTTTGAAATAATTTTCTATGAATTATGGTATATCTAAAAAGTTATATATATTTTACCACGAATCTATGCAATACTCGAATATATATAATGGGGTAAAAGTATTCTTTTTATATTGCCACCTCCCCTTATACGTGTAAGTAAAAAGGGAGAGACAACAATTAATACCGGTGGCAGTAGTGCTATCTATGTTGGAAATCAACAAGTTCATTTAACTTTTATTTCATTCATTACCAAGAGTAATGTTTTGTTGGCTGCTCCATATACATACGCATACAAAGAAGAGGTTGGTGAAACCAATTATATGTTGACGTTATATTAAATGTTTGAAGAAAAATCAATTATCTACGTCAAGTTATTCAAGCCTAATTTCGAGTTTGATTTCATTTCGGAGTTTCTCGGAGCGGTTCGAGTGTGGATATCATCGTTCTAGCAGCTTGTCATCGGACGACAGGTAGGTTATGGTTTAAAATCCATAGACTTAGCATATATTAGATAAAATTGTACTAGCTGGCATCCTTGGGTTGGATTATTAGGTTGGTACCACAGACCTCGACAGCTTTATTCATGTCCGCCTACTTTTGTTCCTCCGTTGCTTGTAGTACTTGCCGATATATTTTATTTACCCTTGTGGTCCCGTGAGACCTTGTTGACTCTGGAACATAGAAGGTGGGATTTTGGGAATGTCCGCGAGTCCCGGGCATAGAATTATCCTTCTAGGCTGGTTATGCTTGTTGAGTAGTTGTGGGCCTGTGCAGGGTCGATAGGTTGATTGTGAGCTGCTGGGCAGCTATTGTGTTTGATCATACCATTTTCATGCATATAAAGAGGTTTATACATGTTTTACTACGGTTTGGCTTCGGGCCTACTGGCCCTATTTTCTAAACCTTGCATGGCCCCGGGGGCCTGTTTTTGATGGAAATGATTTTGAAAATGGTTTGATTTAACTTGTGATATTCCTGGGTAAAAGAAAGTAAAATTATGTTTTAAATCACAGTTTTATGATTAACGCTAGACTCGAGCAGGGCCGGGGTCTAGTTGATTTTCTTGCTACTTGAGATGATTTTTAGCCTCGGTCGGACCGAGCACCTGAGATGACTTTCTACTGTTTAGACCCGGTTATGCCCGGGCACCCTTGGAGGGGTTTTTGAGATATTTTCCTACTACTTTAGTCCTGGACAGGGTCTGGGCATGCATATTAGAGACTGGGTCTCTATCTTGAACCCGGACTTGCTTCAGGACGACATGTTTTGATACTGAGTTTTAGTATGGAGTCAGGGACCTCCATGGACCTTGCCATCCGGGCCTGGGGCTGCGGGTTGCGTGTGCCGGAGGAAGGGTATACGGCGGAGTAGAGGTATACGGGCAGTATCCTTCCATGGAACCTACCTGCTGGGCCGGATCGGCACCGGAGGAGGTACATACAGGGATACCATTTCACTTGAGATCTTCATGCATCATATCATTCATTGTTTGAGGCTCCACCCTTGTTTGTTGTTTGTTGATTGTACGCTCCGGTAGTATGGGATACCGGAGGGTTTGTTTTCACTTGTTTGTGTTCCTCGGTTGTATGGGCGGCCGGAGGACTGTAGGTAGACTCTTGCTATTTACTTGTAGAATTGTTCCCTGTTACGGTTAATTATGAAATTGGTTACTGCTAGACTGTTAGATGCTGGATTTGAGATTGATATGATTAGTTGGGCTTGATTCATGTCTCTAAGCATGCCTATCATTACTCTTTCTCTCTTCTTCTTACATTTGAGGTTACCGATATACTGTCCATTTCGTAAACTTATTATGTATACACTGTTATTGCAAGGACCCTAGGTGCGTTGTTTCTTACTTTCACCTGTGCCTATGGTGTATATATTTTGCTTGCTGGCCTCACATGTAGTTCTGTTGACTTCCCTCTGGGCTAGTTTTTGTGTACCTTTTTCGTTGATTTCTGTGACTACTTGCTTTTGTTATGTCTGCTACTATGCCTTATCTTATATGTGCCCAGTCGGCCTATGATACCTACTAGGTACCTTATGCTTTGCATTTGGTGCCCACCCTACCCCCCTACATCTTTGGGTGCAGATCCTAGCGTGGGCCTTCGCCGTTAGATCGCTGTGATTCGTGCTCGGAGATCTTTTGGGGACTACTTCAGACTGAGGGTGAGCTCTTGGCGATCGGAGCTTAGCTTTAGTTTATCTTTTGCTTTATGTACTCTATTACCATTCAGAGACATTTGTATATATTGTTCTGGATCGGTTGCACTCCATGTATGTAGTTTCGGCTCTATACTATGATACTAGGTCTTGGGGTTTGGTTTAGTTTCCGCATCTGTATATATATATTCCTGTTATCTATTCTCTTCATCTTGTTCCCTCCCTTTTGCTTATTAAACTATTCTCCCGCTTATTTGTTAGATAGCAGCCCCTTACTAACTATCCTGCGCTACGAGAATTGGTTCGCCTACTGGGGGGTTGTAGGTTCCATCATGACCGAGAAATTGGGTCGTGACAGGATTGCCCCATGATGATGCATTCCAGTGTGCAGAGTCAGAGGCTTTATCTCCTAGGGCTGCAGTGCCACTAGCAAGAGGTGGTATGCAGGGTAGTAGGGGTGGTCTCTAGATAGTTAGAGGTGACTTTTAGCTATGCAGTGCAGGTACCCATCCTGAGTTGATAGGCACTGTGCATCAGAGAAGGAAATCTTTGGGTTGCTATGGTTGTGTATTGATTGGCCACATTTATAGAGAATGTGCCCAATATGGGACGATTGAGCCTTTAGTATTGACTACTCAGTCTAGGGATAGGCACAACTAATTAGAGGCCTCTCTTGGTAGACCAGAGGTGGAGGTTCCAGATATCATTGCTATAAGTACGGTCTTTGTTATCATTAGCTAGTTCTGGTATTTCTTGCTTTGAGGGTATACCTTTCTCTTATATATACATATATCTTTGTTTATATTCTTTTCATCTAGAGGTACTATTTGAGTTTGTAGTGCTATTATGTGTAACTATCTTGTAAAAGGATTCTTTAGTAGTGGATGGGGTATGTCGATTGTAGGAAGTGACTACCTAGGGTTATGACTCGTGGGTAGGCCCTGTTAGCTTAATTTTTGGTCTTCGCTATGATTCGAGAGTTGGTTGAGTATTTCAACTTCTAGCGGTCTCAGGTGGTTATTTCCAAGACTATTATCTAGTGTTTGCTTGGAGCTTTTAAGTGTGTATAGTTTGGTACCGATAGATATATGCCAGGGGAAGTTGTTTTGTCTTAAGAAGAGTAGTTTTGGGCAAATAAGTGGGTATCATGTGGTTTTGCTTGTTACTCGGGAGGCTAGAGTTGACCCTCTTTACTTAATTAATTTAGGTGGTAAGCAGGTGTCTATGTTGTTTTCTCTTTGTTTCTCAGTTTCTAGTCCAGTTGAGTATGGACTGTAGCATTGCGGTTGGGTTGGCAGCTCTGCCTATTCTTTTACCCACCTTATCAAGTGACACCAGCAGAGATGTAGGAGCTAAGTGAAGTGCCCCAAGATCTTCTGAAAAAGAGGTTTTCAGGTCCAGTGTATCCTTGGAAAGGGTTTCGTTAGGTTTGCAAAAGAAGGGAGATGACTCTTTGCATATATATGTGGATTGCTGGTAGTTGGCTGAGGTGATGACTGAGGGTATGCTTTGGTTTTGTATATTGATGACTTGTTTGACCAACTACAGAGTGCAGTGGCATTTTTCTAGGATGAATTCGAGGTCAAGTTCCATCTAGTACAGATCAAGGTGTTGGCCATTCCCAGGACTACCTTTGAGACTTTTTGCAGCCATTATAATTTTCCTTGATATGTCCTTTGGTTATCCCTAGTCTCAACAAAATTTACAGATTGGGTGAGTCATGTATCCAAAGCCTAGATGGATTCAGTTTCTATAGCGTTCATCGGTGATATAAGAGTCTACTCGAGGATTCAACAGAAACATAATCAGTTTTGGAGTTAAGTTTTAGTGTCCTGGGATATCAGGTTACTTCTGATGGTTAGTGGAAGGATCTCTTTGGTCGCATCATACTTTAGTTAGAAGGTAGTGAGTATGGACAGCTTAACTTGTCTTTTAGTTTCGGAGCGGCCTTTGGTCTTGGAAATCCAATCCTTGGCTAACCATTTGGTTAGGCTTGATTTGTCAGATCCAAGTACTATTCTTGCTAGTGTTGAGATTCTTCCTTCTCTTATTGATGAGATCCAGCAGTGTTGGTTTCAGGATCAGCAATTGTGTGATATTCGTGGTCAGGTTGTATGGGATGAGTTTAACAGGGCTACTTTAGATTCTGATGGTACTTTGAGATTTTATGGTCGCCTTTGTGTTTTAGAGTGGGGATTTGATTTAGTTGATTCTTTGAGAGGTTATCTATTTGCATGGAATTCCAACGTTGATTAGGCTCTGCTTATGGTATGCCAGAAGTTTTGGTATGTTGAAATGAGTTTTGAGTTGGTGGTTTGTGTACTGTTACATTAGAGTTGATATTTTGAGCCATAGGGTGGTGAATTGAGATATTAAGAGATTTTCGATGGCTAAGCGGCGACCTTGGACTCTAGGCATCCTTTCCTTTGCCTATAAGTTTGTTTGACTTGGTATTTTCACATCAGAGACTTATTTCTGAGTGGCGAGGCTAGTAAGGCAACCATAAATCCGAGTGGTATTTTAAGGATTTGGAGCAACAACGGTATTTGTAAAATTTGTAGTTTAGTTGATGGCCACTAACGTCGTGGTAGGCTTGCCATACTCTTTGCATATATTGGATGTTGGTTTGGTTTTCTTGGGAAGGTTGCTCTAGTTCACCCACTTTTAGCTGATTAAGACTTGGCACAGTTCAGCGAGGTTGATTTTGTTCTACAGTTGGGAGATTATTCTTCGACACAGGGTGTTCATCCATGTCATTTCCTGACCCCGATGTGCCAGTTGCAGTTGGGTTCCGATGGTTGTTTCAGAAGAGTTTGGGTATCGAGGTTGATTTTAGCGTAGATGTTCATTCACTGGTTGATGGTCAATCAGGGCAGAGTACCCCAGTTCTAAAAGGTATGCTACAGGTTGCTATTTTGAGTGTCAGAGGCCCGTGAACTATAGCCTGGCTTGGGTAGAATTTGCGTTTTAAGGTGACGTTATTTGAGGTTTAGTGTAGTGGGAGCTATAGACCTCCAGTAGGTTAGTTGAGGTTTTGAGGGTAGCTTAGGTGTTCGACCTGTGTGAGGCTTCATGGTTAAGGTGCAGATGATTCAAGATAGGCAGATGGGTTTTGCGGATCAAGGGATTCATGAGTTAGAGGGTTGAGTGGTGGCTTACTGACTTAGCCTGGTCATGGTATCAATGTTACTAGTTCCATGTGTTAATCTCCTTGGTTCTCTTGATCTCTGTCTTGTGTCGGTGCATTCCGATTGAGTTTCTTGAGGTTCGGTTCAGTTGATAGACCTTTGGAGCTTCTTGAGTTAGAGGTTGTGGTCTAGTTTGGCTAGTAAGGAGTTAAGGTGTTAGTAGTTTTCCTTTGGTATAGCACCATGGGATGCTGTCTGGTCGAGGAAGCTACCTGAGAAGCCGAGAGCATGATATGGGCTTAGTATCCACAGTTGTTGAGCCTTGAGGTGTCCCTTTTTCTTGACTTTCGCAGACAAACGTCCTTTTTTGTAGCAGATAATGTAATGACCCTTCCAGTCATTCCCGTATTTTCATATTCCTTGTATTTTTAGAGCTTACATGTAGCGGCCCTAAGTCATTTATGACTTCCTGGGCCGGTGGTTTGATTCCTGAGCTGTTCGTTAGGTAGTTATGGCCAATTCCCTATTTAAACCTTAACTTAGGAAATCATTGAATTTAGTCAACATTCTTAGCTAGCGTGCTCCGAATTGAATTTCAACAGTTCCTTTAGCTCCGAAACATGGATTTTGGTCTAGTTGGACCTTTAGTCGTGACCTGAGAACTTCTGGTATGGTTCTATCTCACTTTTTGAGATTTTAGGCTAGTTAGAGTTAAAAGTTTGACTTTGGTCAACTTTCGATGATCGGAGAGTTAGATTTGAAACTCGACGATTTCGTCAGCTTTCTAATGTCGAGTTTGGGTTAGGTAGGTCATCGGTTAAGGTCCCGGGTGAGTCAGGATCATTTTGAGCGGTTGGTTGGATTTGGCTTGAGTTGACTTGGGTCAACATTTCATCAAAATGACCTCGTATGAAAGTTTCATCGATTCAGTTGAGTCTGGAACATCGTTTCCACTCTAGTTACATGTTTGATTTGTATTTATCGAGTTTTGATTTTGCCCAGAACCCTTGGGGGAGTGTTTCAAAAATTGCAGATTTTCTACAGCTGAGCAGTTCTTAGCACGATTGCGCAGGGCCACCACAATCGTGCCCTTGGAACTTTTCCCCTTCAGCGCCATCACGCCTGGGCACCACAATCTTGCTAGTCCCCATGTTGCTCCTTCAGTGTGATCGTGCTCGGGGACCGCGATCGCGCTGGTCTGTGACCTACACTATAAAAGTCTGTTTCCCCAAATTTTTAGCTTCATTTATCATTTTCTCTCTCACTCTAAACCTTTTGCATCTCCTAATTCTTGTGCAAAATCATTTCCTAGCCGTGGGAACTTGTTGATTGAAGGATTTTATTGCTTCCCTCCTTATTTTGGTAAGTTCTTCTTCCCCAATTTCTTCCATAATAATGGCTAAGGTTCCATGGGTGGCTCCTAACTTATCTTGGGGTTAATTCTTGTGTTGTAGCTGCTGGTTTTATCTGATTGATCATTGAGGCGTGAGTTTCACATTGTTGACCTTGTTCCCTTCCTTTGTGGTAAGTAATGTTCCGTTTTAATCTTAATTATGTAAAGTTTTTGCATGTAGATCCCTCTTCTTCTCCGGGCTGTTTTAGGCCCTTTCTTTGCCCATTTTCTGCTTAATTTTTTATCATGTGTTTCTGGCAAGGATAGGAACATCGTAGTAGTTTTTGTTTTCAGTTTTGGGTTGCGAGGCCCACGGGCCTGCTTTTGACCCAGATTTTGACCCGGCTAAATTATTAGCATTATGGGTACCATAGCTTCGTATTGACAAGTAGAGTATTGTTTTGATAGTTGCTTTGCTATTCGGAGCTTCTCAGAGAAGTTCGGGCTCGCGCTTTGGCCTCCCAGCAGCTTGTTGTCGAATGCCAAGTAGGTTACGACTTACCTATCTTAGACATTGCGTATATAAAATATAATTGTATTATTTAGCATCTTTGAGTTAGATTTACTAGGTTGGTATGCCAGACCTTGTCTTTTTTTCTTTATGTTTGTCTTATTTACTACGTTGGCTTCAGTATTTGAACTAGTATTGTAGTATTGCCTTTTTGGCCCTATGTGGCCTTTGTGTATGCCTTTGGACAATAAATGGTGGGTTATTTGGGAAATGTATGTGAGTCCCAGACATCGGATTATGATATTGAGCTGGTTATCTTTGCTGTAGAGCGGATGAGCCTGTGCAGGGCCGATAGGTTGATTCTGAGACATTGGGCTATTGATTATACTCGAGCATATCATCATTATCATTCAATAGGGTTTTCTGTTTTTATTTGTTACTACTTTGGCCGCGGGCCTAACTATCACCAGTTTTCTAAACCTTGCATGACCTCGAGGGCTCGTTTTCTATATTAATGGCTTAAAATGGATTTAAAATTGGTTTTTTTGGTTTTCTTTAGATAAAAGATATTACATGATAATTTTCACATTGATTTTAAGGTGATACTAGACTCGGCCGAGACAAGCGCTAGACATATTTTGTTACCAATTTTAGACCCGAATAGACTCTGGGCACCCATATTGGGATTTTATGATTTATTGATTTAGACCTTGATAAACTTTGGGCACTTATATTGAGGTTTCGAGATTTATTGATTTTAGACCGAGATAGTTTCCAGGAACTCACCTTGGGATTCTAAGATTTTGTATCTGGTTGCATAGACCTATATGGACCTTGCCGATTCAGACAAAGGGCTATGAGCTGCGAGTGCCAAAGGAGGGGTATATGATGACGCTCAAAAGCACTCCCCTAAATAAGGTGGTAGCGAATGTCAAGCAAAAACATTAGTAACCCAATAAGTGTTGAGGTCGAATCCACAAAGAGTGGAGTAGTGAATCGCTAAGTGATTGTCGATAAATAATTATCAAGAGAGTAATGCTCAAATAAATTAAAAATAAAGATTGGGGGAATTGGAAAGGGAAAATTACGTAACAAGTTTGATTTCAACACAAGAAAACAATTAAATACGAGATTTGTAATCAATGAGAAGGAGACTAGGTGGATGCTTCCGATGAGATTCTACAATGGGTTAGGTTACTCGATTAATTATGAAAATTCTCGATTAACAATATGGGTAGCATTGGTTTTAGTCATATTTGGTAATCTGTTGATCCCTCAAATATATATCCTATGTTCTTTGTTCAAGCACTATAGTTTTAGCATAAATCAACCAATTCAATTGCTTGGGAAAGTCATACTATTTCTTGATTAGACTCTTAGATTAGAGTTTTCGTCGATTAACCTATTTCTAGCCTCAATCTAAGGTGAAAATCTCAAATTCCCACTATTAAATTCCTATCCAAATTATGGAGCCCTCTTTCAAGTAAGAACACAATTAAGAAAACTCAATTAATATTTACAACCATTAATTTTATGATTAACACTTGAGGAATTCAATAGACCCATATCAATTCATCAATAATAAGAACAATTAAACACGTCCAATATCCAAATTCAAATACTCATCATGCACATACCCTAGAAAAGAAATTTATCTACTCATGCTAAGGAAATAAGAAGCTATATGGGTAACTCATAATTCCTTTCATAATAAAGAAAAACTCCAAATCCAAGCTCAATTTAGTACAAAAATGGTGAATTCTAAGTATGGAAGATGAAGAGAAAGTGTACTCTCTATATTTTCCTTGAGTGTAGAGAAAGGTAACAACTCAAAAATTGTATATCTGGTACACAACCCAAAATGGGTTTTAGAAGATTCTCAAAAACATCACTTGACAATGGACAAAAATGCCCTTCAGGAGTGGTGCAACGCGATGTGCGACACGGCGTACGATTGCACCACCTGATCTACACGTCATATGTATCTGTTCCACAAACTAGTGATGCTAGTTGATTTTGTGGTTATGTGCGAAGGGAGGTGTGAACCGCATGCTGCATAGATTCTTCCTTGTTTTCGATCACCTTCACACTTAAACTCTTTTTGAGCTCTTTGGGTTCAATTCCTTTTTTTCGACTTTTGACTAAGAGTACCTGTATTTTCATCAATAAAAGAAGTAAGTACCTCCAATTCTCATCAAAATATGGCAATAATTCATGAATAAAAGCTCAATAAGTTGGTAGATTACCAACTTATCAATATACAGTGTAGTAGAGGTATACGGGCGACTCCTTCCATGGATCCTACCTATTGGGACTATAGGCACCGAAGGAGGTACATACGGTACTACTGGCACACCTGGTTTTATCATATCACATCATCATTCATCATGTGTATGATTCCACCCTTGTTTACTATTTGTTGAGTGTACAGTCCGGTAGTATGGGATACCGGAGGGTTTGTTTTCACTTGTATGTGTTCCTTGGGTGTATGGGCACTCATTGGGACTGTAGGTATATTAGCTTACTCGCTCCTATGATAGTACTTGTTAGGTTGCCTTTTCGATAATTAGTAGATTAGCTTACTCTCTCCTTTTATAGTTACTAGTGTTTCTTCTTTCAGATCATCCTTACCTTGTGAATTGTATTATTAGCATGATTATGTTAGTTTCTTTTCCTTCTTTTCTTTTTATTTGAGGTTACCGGTATACCTCCTTGTTCTTAAACTCTTTGTATACATTATTGTGCCAAGGATCCAGGTGTGCTCTCTACTCTTTCACCTGTGTTCTGTGATGTATCTTTTGTGGCTAGCATTTTATACTTGTATTCTCCTTGTTTTCTATCTGTTTCTAGTTTTCATGTGCTTTTCTCTATTTGTTTATGTGACTACTTCTTTCCTATCTGTTTTATACTGCTTTGATATCTTATATATGCTCAGTCGGCCTATGATGCCTACTGGGTGAGCTATCACCGTTGATCTAGTATGAGCTATCACCATTGATCCTAGTGTGGAATTGGTGCTCATACTACACTTCTACATCTTTGTAGTTGGTGCTCATACTACACATCTATATCTTCCTAGTGTCGATCCTAGTGTGAGCTTTCACAGTTCATCGTATGGATACTCATGAAGCTATTGGACATTCGAGACTAGGGTGAGCTCCTCACGACCGGGGCTTGACCATACCTCTTTTTTTTGGCACTGTTTACTCTTTTGTTAAATCAAAGACAGTTGTATATTCTTCTTTTGCACCTTCTAGTACTCTATATATTTTTATAGTGGCTCCTGTATTTCTGATACCAGGTTGTGGGATGGTGTAGTTTCTTTATATGTATATTTAGGTTGCTTTTCTTCTGTGTTACTTTCTCTATCTACTTCCACTTATGTTACTTCTTGTACGTGCTTGCTTTGGTAGTAGCCCATTACTAATCATTCCGGGCTACTGGATTGGTTCGCCTACATGGGGGTTGTAGGTGCCATCGTGAACTAAGAAATTGGGTCGTGGCATATTATCTTCACCAGCTTTTAGATTATGATTCGTTTAATTAATAACTTGTTTTAGGTGGATCCCTGTAGCTAGCTTACTTTCTTGTAGCTTATATTATATATTATCTTTCTGAGCTCGATCAGCCTATAATGCCTACTGAGTACCCCATATTTTGGTCCTTATACAACACTCTGTATCTTTTTCTGATGCAGTACCTAGTAGGAGCCACCCTCGTTGATCCTCCTATTGTTCGTGGCAAGATATTGTTCGGATAATGGTGAGCTCCTGGAGTTTGGAGACTTTTACTTCTTTCCATCTACTCTTCTGTCTATATTTTTTATTTTAGAAAATAGACTAGTACATATTGTACACCTTATTCCCGTACTATAGATGCTCTTATACCGGTGACACCAGGCCTGGGGTTGGTTCTTGTGAATATTTGAATTCTTGGTCACTTTGGAGCCATTTTTATACATTTATTACTGTTGGTATGTACATATATTGTTGGCCCCCTTTCTGTATGTTTTCCTTCTGCTTTCCGTTATTCTAAATTATTTATTATACTTCCGCATTCTTGGGTTGGTTTACCTACCGTGGGGTTATGTAGGCACCGTAACGGCCTGATTTCGAATCGTGAGAGTTTCCCATATATTTCACACCTCCCTATTATGCTCCTCTACATCTCTTCAACTTCTTATCTTTGAGAGCTAGAGATTTTTTCATCAAAATTTGGATCTTCTTCTTCAAATTCAACCACTTCTTCACTTCCACAACTTTCATTGTGGTTATAAATTATTTTCGGCTCATCCATTGAGTTTGAAATCTCTTCATCAACTATTTTTTCTTGAGGAATAGGAAATTCTATGGCACTTGAAAGGTCGGCATCCTCACAAGAATCTTTTACTCTTTTCCATTCATTGACATTAGCCGCCATGGATTATGTAATGAGTTTTCTCTCCTCCTCCAAACAAGTTTCATGCTCTAAGATAGTTTAAAGCATTTCTTGGATGTCTTTAAATCCGGTACTTTGTTCTTCACTCGCCATGTCATTATTTCTACCAAACTCAGAAGCACAACTAGAATTTTGTTAGAATAACTTGAGGAGGGGGCAAAATAATTAAGACAATCATCCCAATGTCCACGTTGATGACAACATAAATAATAATTATACCCATCATAGAATTTAGACGGCGCACACATCTCTCTCTCGGAGGTATTTTCACAATCTTGTGAAAAATAGAGTTCTCCACAATATGGACACGGGTCATCAAACTATGGATTGGAATTATTAAACCCATTTTTATTCCATGATGCCATTGTATAAAAAACAACAAAAATAAAAGTTTACTAACAAAAAGAAACACAAGAAAAATCACAAATAGATATTTACAAATTTGGACCAAAGCAAGTATGTTTAAATGTCAAACTAACCCAATACGCTAAATTATTCCACACAACAGCGCCAAAATTAATAACGTCCAAATCCATTACTCAAGTGATAAAGTTTACACGGTCATATGCAATATAATTTACTCAACTATGAGTTGGGATTGATTTAAAGGAGAACAATAGATAGGCGATTAAGAAAGTAAAGGATTTATCACTAACTACTCTAAGCCAGTCAATTTTTTTAAAATTGTTTTTAAATTTAAAAACTAACTAGAAAGCGAGTGCAGTGATCAATGGCCTCTCAAGAAAAGAAAAACATGAGATATGAAAAGTAGGGAAATGATTAACATCAAGAACAATTCATTACAATTAATTATTTGTCACTACTGAATCCTGGGTCAAGCAATTATCCTTGAAATCTCAATTACTCCCTACGAGTCTATATTAGCTAGTTCTATCGAATCAAACTAAGAAGCATTTAGCACATTCAAATTTTAGGCTACACTTAGATTCTTCCTATCTCTAGGTTAAATCTATTAGATGTGGTTTTAAACTCCAAATTATATTAATTAATCTAACCCCAACCTTAATTTCCTCTCTCAAGTTTAATTTAAGGGAATTAGAGATGACCTAGGGTTAGCTACTCCCTTAGAAATAAATTAAAAGCAAGACTAATCAATTAAACAAGAGAACTATTTCATAAATTGCAAGAATTATTCAAAATAAAAGCAATAAGAGTTGAATCAAAACCCTAGCTATTAGTATCTCTACTAAATAATATCCAAATCTGAAATTTAACTATATATAAAAGAAAAATACAATTAAAAAAATAAGGAATTTAAGATTAGAAGTAAAAGGATTAAGAATTTCCTATTAGATGCTTCCAATCTTCTCTTCCAATGGTGTAGAGAGCTTAAACCTTGCTCCCAATCTTGACAATTGAACAAAGATGTATACAATTTCTTCCATTTCTTTCTTTTATAGATCCCAATTTTTTTCAATCAAAAATAACAAAAATTCCCTTCAGATTTTCAGCATTTTCAAATCTGTAGTTCTGATCATTTTTTGCACTTCAAATCACTTTCACCATTTTCTTCAATTTGATTCCTTTTTGACTTGTTTTCTTTTCTAATAATTTCTAAATCATATAAAATTGTAAAATGGATGTAAACCACACTACATGCACTATTTTTTCTATTCAACATAACAAAAATTTAAGATTAAAGAAGAGATAAGTTGGTAAAATATCAACAAACCGCTCAACAACCTTATTCACTCACAACCATATTCACTATTTTACCAATTTATTCACTCACAAACCTCTCAACAACCTTCCTGAATATCATTCTTACCATTGTAGTAATAGGCAGTTCTCGTGCATAATTCAGAAAGCCATTAAATAACTCAAAGATATTTATTCTAAGCATTCCCATATCATATAACCATACTTGTATATGGTTCATTTTTTGAGCAGCATTGTTGATAAGTCAGTATTTATCAACTTATCTATTTCTTAATCTTTGATTTTTTTCTTTATTTTATGAAGAAAAGAACACATATAATGTTATTTTCTCCATTTTTATAGGTATTCATGAATTAGAAGGAGAATGAAAGAAACTGAGTTAAAATAAGGCTAAAATAAAAATAGAAGTCAAGCTCACAGAGTAAAGAAATAAATTGCATAATTGTTCAAGAAAAAAAGCAAGAACAAATGCAACCCGCATATGGAGAAATGTGGAGCGCACTCTTGCAAGTATCAGGTCCAAATGTTCAAGTATATGCATTGGCATATGTAGCTTTCTTATCACCAAATATGGACTTGCAGAACTAAGGAGACCAACGAACCCAAATGCGCTGAAAAATGCAAACTGCATACCACCATATGCGGTCACATATGGGCCAACTAAGGCATTTTTTTTAACTTTTGTGCACAAAATTTTTGGGCTTTTAAATACTTTCTAGGGTTTTGTATTCACGAGGCTCACTTCAACTTTTGTCTCAATATTGAAGACAAGGAGGGTTTTGATTTTTGAACATTAAAGAGACAAAGATTTCATTACTTTTGTCATCTTCCTCATAAATTTTCAAGTTTTTTTATGGAAGAACGCATTGATGAACCTTTGGGTATATCTCTTTTATCTTTATTTATAAGTAGCTAATTCTTTTATCTAGGGATGTGGAACCATTGAGTGGGTTATGTGATTGACTATATATATATACATATATTTGTTTCCATGGCATTGATGTTTTCTACTTATCTCTACGAGTTTTAAATACATTTAATGATTGCAAATATTGAATGAGCCTTTGTGTCTTTGTTTTACTTAAGAGAGAAAACTAAAGAGTTGAGAAAAACTAATGATTAGGATAAGAGTAAGTAGCAAAGATTTGGATCTTTAAACTCCATCTAATAACTTGAGCTAGAGATAGAAAAGTTAACTTGAAATTTATTTGATTTGGTTTGATTTCACACTTTAGGGCTTGAGAGAGCCTAAAGTGAAATTTATCAATTTGATCAAGATACTTTTGATAAACTTGAGAAATCATTATCTATTTTATCTTGGCATGAGATTGAGATAATCATATACCCAATTGCAGTACCTTTAACTTGGAAACACAACCCTAAGTACCTCTTATTACTTAAAATTAATCACATATTACATCATTTCACTTAGTAAATAAAATTTATTCTTCAAATTACTTTCCCTCGTTCCCTAAAAATTAAGACTTCTACTTGAGTGTTACACTTAATTGGTAAATTTCTTAATTGTATTCTCTGTCGAATTTGAACCTAACCACGTTGAATTCTATACTTAACAATGACCACATTATGTAATTTTATGGTGTAATTTGGACGTATTAAATTTTGACACTATTGTTGCAGAGTAGAATTTAGAAATTACTCCTTAGTGTAAGATTCTACTCTAGTATTTTTTTTCTCATATCATGTTTTTTGCATTTTTGTTGTTTCAGGTGCAATGGCTGGAATGAGGGTGATGTGAATTTCGCACAAACTAGTTTGGCCAGTGCCATCTGACTTCCATCTATAGTCTAGGATGCCAATTAAATGTGACCAGTACCTACTACACATTCTCAACATGAAGGGTGTTTTGAGGGGCCTATCCCATGAGGATCCAAATCAAAACTTAAAGAATTTTGTGAAAGTTTACTTGCCCTTCAACATTACCAATATTTCCAAAGAATCTATCTGACTGCGGTTTTTTTTCCTTTTCTCTTATTAGGGAAGACCATACTTGGTTAGGAGATTTACCGGAGGAATAAATTACATCATGGGAAGAGTTGACCAAATCATTTCTTGAGAGGTTCTTTCCTTATTTTTGGATGATCCAACTTTGAGATGAGATCACCAACTTTTGACAATTACCATCAGAGGCTCTTCACAAGGCTTGGTTAAGGTTAAAGAATAATATTAGAAAATGTTTGATCCATGGATTACCCAATGTATTTCTTCAACAAGACATCTACTAGTCACTTAATTCGGTAAACAAAAAAGGTGCAAATAATTTCGCAGAAGGGTCACTCGTAGAAAATTTATATGAAGTGGCTAGTGTTTTACATAATAGTATGACAAAGACAAACTGAGATTGGCACACCCAATACTCGGATATTATGAGTCGAAGTTCTTCAAGGTGTTATCCAAACAAGCGATAAAGAATGAGAAAGAACGGGATGAGAATATGGCGTAATTGAAGACTCAAATGTCATTGCTAACCAAACATGTTATGGGAACTAGCACTCGAAATGCTAATTTAATTGGGTCGAATAATATAGGGCCTTAAAATGAAGAGTGTTATCAAATGTATTATAAGGAGGCCAACTTTGTGCAATCAAGTGGGGGTTCCCGACCTAACTACCAAGGATCTTGGCAGTAGGGTCAAGAGAATCAAGATTGGAACAAGGACCAAGGTGGTTCTGGTTGGATAGATGAAAATCATAGAGACTCAAATTGGAGGCACAGTAACCAAGGTGGTTCTGGTTGGATAGATAAAAATCATAGAGACTCAAAGTGGAGGCACAGTAACCAAGGTAGTTCTGGGTGGAGACATAGCAACCAAGGAAATTGGAACCAAGGTTATAACAATAGAAGCTCAAATTCTTGTGTTCCTCCAAGAGGTGGCAAACAAAATTTAATCCAACCATCCGTAAATGATCTCGCAAGCTAAAACATATAAGAAATACTTGCAAGAGTGCTAAAGGGAGTTGAATGTACCAACTCTGGTGTTAAAAATAAGAGGTAATTCCTCTAAATAAGTCAAATAGTCAACTCACACTTAACATTAATAAAACTACTTGAGGCTCAGATAAGTCAAATTTTAGCTTTGCTTAATCCAAGGCAAAAGGGAACTCTTCTAAGTGACATAATATGAACCCCAAAAATGACAATGAAAGTAATTCTCATTGTATGATGATTACCACTCAGAGTGGAAAAGTATTGGGAAGAGATATGGTGGAGATAGAAGACCCATCATGTGAATATGATAACGATGGTAAATGAGATTAGGTGATGAATAATTTTTTGCCCAAGAAAAAAAAAAGCTTGAATTGAGAAGCTAATTGTTATTGAGGAGGTGGAAGGCACTCCCATCCAAAAAGAAGCGATTGTAAAAGATCAACACAAAGAGGGGAGAGTCCAAAAGTTTATTGTCGGTTCCAAAGGTCCCCCTTCTATTTACACAAAGGTTGAAGAAGAAAGTTAATAATGGGAAATTTTGAATAATCATGTCCATTCTTAAGCAATTGTTGGTGAATGTTCCCTTGGTCCACGCTCTTGAACAAATACCCGGATATTCAAAGTTCAAGAAAGATCTCATCACTAAGAAGAGGAACTTGAGTTTTAAAACCATGGAGGTCACTCATCTTTGTAGTGTCATTGTCTAAAGCACATTGGTACAAAAGAAGAAAGATCTGAGAGTGTTCACAATACCTTGTACTATTGGAGTCTATGAATTTGCCAAAGGTCCTTGTGACCTTGGGGAAATTATAAATCTAATTCCCTCGCTATTTTCAAGAAGCTACATCTTGGTGTTCCAAGGACCACCACTAGGAGATTGTTGATGGCAGATCAAACCATTAAAGGTCCTATTGGAATTCTCTATGATGTTCTTGTTAAAGTGGATCGATTATTTTCCCCACCAAATTTGTTATATTGGATTGTGAAGTAGACTTTAAAGTCTCCATCATCTTGGAAAGGTCTTTCTTGGCTACGCGTAGAGCTTTGGCAGATGTGGAAAGTGGTGAACATAAATTTTAGATCAATAGTAAAAAAGTGACATTCCATGTATGTAAGTCCACGAAGCAATAGATTGACATGAGTGTGATATCAGTGACTGATACAATTGATAAAATTGTGAAAATGGTTGTTGACAAAAAAGTGGTTGTCGAGACATTAGTGGCGGTCCTCTTGAACTATCATGGTGAGGATATTGAAGATTATGAAGAAGTGGTCAATGATTTAGTTGGGTTAGTTTTTTACACTTACACTCTAAATAAGCTTGATTTTGATTTGAAAAATAGAGAAACCCCTCTATCCAACCCATCTATCATTAAGCCATCCACCTTAAAGCTTATACCTCTACCATCTAATTTAAGGTATGAATTCCTTTGTCCAAATGGTACTGTGTCTGTTATCATCTCTGCAAATCAATGTGAATGGAGTGTTGAGGCATTGGTATCAATCTTAAAGAGGTATGCCGGAATAATTAGTTGGTCCATTATGGACATCATTGTAATATCTTTGGGTATTTGCATTCATAAGATTCAACTCGGAGAATAATGCACTTCATGTATCAATCATCAAAAAAGGCATAATCCACCCATGCAAGAGGTCATAAAGAAAGAAATTATCAACTGGTTAGATACCGGTGTGTGTATCGTATCTCTTATAGTCAATGGGTTAACCTCGTGTAATATGTTCATAAAAATAGTGGCATAATTGTGGTCCCAATAACAAGAATGAATCGATCTCTGTGAGAACAATAACTGGATGGAGAGTTTTCATGGATTACTACAAGCTCAACAATTTGACTAAGAAGGACCATTCCCAATGCCTTTCATGGACTAAATGCTTGATCGGCTTGCAGGAAGGCTTTTTTATTGTTTCTTTGATGGTTACTCAGGGTACAATCAAATTACCATCACTCCAGAAGATCAAGAAAAGATAACTCTCACATGTCCATATGGGACATTTTCTTTCATAAGGATGTCATTTAGGCTACGCAATGCCTCTTCCACTTTCTAACAGTGCATGATGTCTATATTGTATGATATGGTTTAAGAATCACTAAGATATTTATGGATGATTTTCCATAGTTGGAAATTCATTTGAAGATTCCTTGGCGAATTTGGCACTTGTCTTAAGGAGGTGCAAAGAAAAAAACATGATCCTAAATTAGGAGAAATGTCGCTTTATAATAAAGTAGGGCATTGTATTAGGCCATAACGTATCAGAGAAAGGCATTGAAGTTGACAAAGCAAAGATATAATTCATTTCCAAGTTGCTATCTCCTACCACCATAAAAGGTGTATGGAAATTTCTTGGTCATGTCGGGTTATACCGGAGATTCATCAAAGATTTTTCCAAAGTAGCCAACCCCATGTGCAAATTGTTGGAGAAAGAATACAAGTTTGTTTTTGGTGACATATGCTTAAAAGCTTTTGAATGTTTGAAGGTGAAGCTCACAATAGCCCCGATTATTATTGCTCTGGATTGGTCCAAGCAATTTTAACTCATGTGCAATGCAAGTGGAGTAGATTTGGGGGCTGAACTTGGCACAAAGCATGAGAGAATCTTTCATCCTATTTATTATGCAAGCAAGATGCTCAATGGTGATCAAATTAACTACACCATGACCGAACAAGATTTTCTTGTGGTTGTGTATGCCTTTGAAAAATTCTAAGCTTATCTTTGGGGGACTAATGTAATAGTCCACACTGATCATGCTTCCATTTGATACCTCATGTCCCAAAAGGATGCATAATCAAGGTTGATACAATGGGTGATCCTCCTTCAAGAATTTGATTTTGAGGTCCGGATAGAAATGGGTGTGAACACCAAGAGGTCGACCATGTATCTAGATTTGAAGATGGTGGAATACCTATGGGTGAGCTAGATATAAGTGAATCTTTTCTGAATGAGCAAGTGTTGGTTTCGTCTTAAGATTTGATACCATGGTACACTCATTTTGCTAACTTTCTTTCTAGTTAATTGATGTTGGACGATTCGAATTTTCAACAAAAGAAGAAGTTCCTCCATGATGTCCAATAATTCTATTGGGATAATCCATTTCTCTTTTGGTTTTGTACTGATTATGTCATCAATAGGTGTATTCTCAAAGTGGAGATAATATATATACTTGAAGTATGTCACTCCTCTCTCGTTGGAGGACACTATAGTAGCATTTGAACGACCTCAAAAATCTTGCAAAGTAGTTTCTTTTAGCCTACTATCTACCATGATGCTCATGACTTTTAGAAGTTATGTGATCAATACCAATGACATGGTGTTATTTCATGAAGACGTGAGCTTTCATTCACTCCCATCCTTGTGATGGAAAGATTTGATGTTTGGGGGATTGATTTGATGGGCCTTCTGTGAGTTCTTATAGGGAAAGTACATTCTTGTAGCTGTCGAATATTTGTCAAAATGGGTAGATTCTGTGGCTCTTCCAAATAATAAAGGAAGAAGTTTCACTGTGTTCTTGAAAAGATCATCTTCAGAAGATTCAGAACTGCTAGGGCAATAATAGGTGATGGGGAATCCCATTTTTATAACCGTTTGTTTAGTGCATTTCTTGAAAAATATGGTGTGAAGAAGGTTACAACCCTTTATTAGCCTCAGATAAGTGGGAAAGTTGACGTTTCAAATCAAGAGATCAAGAACATCTTATCCAAGATGATGAATACCACTAGAACCGATTGGTAGCAAAAGTTAGATGATGCGCATTGGGCTTACAAAACTACATTCAAGATACCAATTGGCATGTCTCTATTCAATTGGTATATTTAGGAAAGCTTTCAATCTATTCGTGGATCTTGAGAACAAAGCTCTATGGACCTTGAAGAAATTGTATCTCAATTGGAGTGAAGCTTCAAACATAAGAATGGAGCAATTGAATAAACTAAATGAGTTTTGATTGGGAACATATTCGAGTTCATCACTCTACAAAGCCCGTATGAATCACTTCCACAATAAAAAGATCACGAATAGAGAGTTCAGCCTCGGAGATTGGGTATTCTTGTTTGATTCTAGACACAAGTTGTTTCTCAGAGAGTTGAAGTCAAAATGTTTTGGGCCATTCAAAGTTATACAAGTGTTTTCCCATGGATAAATTAAGTTTGAGGGCCAAGATGGAACAAAATTTAAAGTGAACGGGCAAAGGGTGAAGAATTACTTGGGTACTCCATAGGAGGTCACATTTGTTGAAGTGACCTATATTAATAGGCCATGACAGTGAGATACCATCATCGTGCTGTGATGTTAAATCAACTCTTCTTGGGAGGCAACCCAAGTTTTATTTTATTTTTATTTATGTTTGATGTGTCATTGTGTGTAGGGATACAAATAGTACAGGGAAATTTTATACAAAGGCATAAAAATGGAAATGAGGGACTAACCAGGTCATTTTTGCAAGAAGTGGGCATATGCAGACTGTAGTTACTCATATGCGGCCGCATATGCCAACACACATGCAATACAATAAGCCTGGAGTTGAGGAGAAATATGTGCACATATGCATCATATATACAGACCGTATTTGACCATATGCAACACATACCCCATCCAATGGACCTGGTAATTAGTGACACAAAAATAGATGTATGTGTTGCATATACGACCCACATCAAATGATATGATCACATATCAGGTAAGTTGAATATATATATATATATATATAGAGAGAGAGAGAGAGATATCCCTAAAAAGGCAACCATTTCTATTCTTCTCTTTTTAATTTCTTTTTTAGTTCTTCATCTCCCTCACTTGTTTTCTTTCATCCTCACTCATTCTCTTTAATGTACCTCATCACTCCTTAAACTTCCATTAACACTTGTCATCTCCTATAATAACACCTGCACACACAACATACCATATGTTTCTCCTCTCTCATGAACTGGTCTGCACTGACAGTCACCCTCACAGCGGATACCCACCATTATTGTACCTTCTTTGCACCTTGTTTAAATTTACTAATAGGTAATATACACAATTCTATTAATGTTTTGTGAGATGAGTTGCTTGATTAGGAGGGCATTTAATTTTGCTTAATGTGATTGATTTTCCCATCCCTTAGGTTTTCCAGTTGTGTCTTTGGTTGAAAATGCAAATTCGGGCTAAGCTTGGGTGAAGTCTGAGTATCCCTACTTTGCCCATATGCATTTGTGATATGCCATTGAAATTAAGGGTTGTGTGCAACTTGAAATTTTAAATTGGGGGTTGAATTTTGATCTTTAAAGGATCTGGGTTAATTTTCTCACTATGTGGCATGATTGATTAGCCTGGTTGAAGTATGATTAATCCATTACCATTCGAAAAGGAATAATGTTATTTATGTGTGCCTTTGATGTACCTGTGTGATTGAAAATTGGTGTGAGTTTCCAGTACTTCATATCTACTAGTTGGTGTAATCCTCATTAAGAGCTTAATGGAGTTATCAATTTCTAATTTTTGTGTAACAGAGTTTACATGCAACTAGGCGATGTCTGAGTAGCCAAGGATTTGATTCGTTTTTTGAACTTGTACATTCCTAAATTTTATGACTCATACTATGAAAAATTCTTAAATATGGATGTGTATGTTTTTGGAATAAGACAGTTGATAGTGCCTCATCTTGGTATATGCTTGTAATGACCCTTCTGGTCATTTTGGAGTTTTCACTTCCTTTGTATTCTTAGAGCTTATCTGTAGCAGCCCCAAGTCATTTATTACTTGCAGGGACCGGTAGTTTGGTGTCTGGGCCATTCGTTTGGTCTTTATGAAAGTTTCCCTATTTTAGAGCTTTAACTTAGGAAATCATTGACTTTAGTCAACATTCTTAGCAAACGAGCTTGGCATAGGATTATGACAGTTCTGTTAGCTCTGGAGTGTGGATTTTGGTCTAGTTGGACCCTTGGTCGGTGATACGCCCAAATTACACCTCCAAAAGAAGCATAAAGTAGTCAATGTTCAAATATAGAGCCTAACCAAGGTTAGGGTCGATCCCACAAAGAATATGGTAGGATCTCGTTCAACTGTGTGTATTCGCGCTCTTAGCCGGCTTAATTCCTAAAATGGGGGTTTTAAGTAACAGTTAATGTTTGTAAATTATTAAGTAACCAGTAATCAGCAAGTATCAATATTTTTGTGATTCAGGGAGAAGATTGACTAGGACTATGTTCCCCATGAATTTATAACATTTTAGGCATTGTACTAGCAATCTATTCTGGTGCTTAACATGCAAGATCGGCAAGTTAGGTTCACCTAAATGGTTGATCCCATAGATAGATGAATTTCACCATGCAACTTGGTCCGTCTATGGGTGTATACTTTGCTAACCCTTACCTTTAATCCCAGATTAGCTTTTTCCGGACAAGGTCAAGATATTAGATGAGGGTTGATAGCCTCAAATATCCATTGTAACCAACCCTTTTCCCATTATTTACCTCCTTGGTCCGGCAAGTAAGAATAAGGCGAGTTTTAACGTTTGCAACCATTAAAAAGCAATCAATGCAAAGGGAATTAAAGAACAATACATGCATAAACACCATCCTAGAGTTGCTAAGTACTTTGCCTACTTTGTTAGTCCATCATGGTTTCCACAACCCTAGTTATGGATTTAGCTACTCATGTTCATACGCAAACAATCAGAAGTTGTTGAAGCATTCATGATCATATATTTACTAGAAGAAGTAAGGAAATCCAAAAACATGAATAATTGAAGAAGAAATCAAGAATCAAGAACTATGAATGTGTTAATCTATCAAAACCAAGAACAAATCAATATCAAGTTTTTATGAATATGTTTCCTACAAATTATAGAGCATACAATGTTAAAGAAAACCTAGGAAAAGTATTCATAGATATTACAAATCCTATCCTAAACAAACTAGGAGAACTGTAGTCGGCAAGGATCACGACTTGGTTGACGACCCATCGTTTAAGATGATGGTTCGTAGTTTGCTGAGGTCAATCGTGGTCCTGAAGAGTCATCATTTCTTGTTGTGAGAAACCACGGGTCATAAAATCATTCTACGGTTCATCGACCAACTCATGGTTTTAGACTTCATTATTGCATGTCTCTGATAAATAACCACGATTTCCATAGGATGGATTCGTGATCTGAAACTATAGTTCGTGTAGTTACTCGTGTTTCCTGCTCTTCTTTTTGCATATCTGCAGTTCATCTAGTATACGAGTAACAGAATGGGTCATGGTTTAGAACCACGACTCATAGACTGACTCGTGCTTTTTGCCCATGGTTTGCACTCCTGCTGAAATTTTACCATGACTCACAGGACGAGTCCGTGGTTCAGAACCATGGACCGTCAATCCACCCGTAATCCCTGTAGTCATCAAGTTTTCAGTACAAATTTTAGTACTTTGTCTATGGAACCTGTTATCCTGCACACTTAACAAAAACCATTAAATCTACCAACAAAATGCTAATGAAATTGCATTAATCCTAAGTATTAAGCATCGAAAGTGACGTAAATCCACGGCATATCAAAACCCTCAACTTAAGATTGTTGGTAGTCCTCAAGAGACAAGAGAAAACTGTCCTAATATGACGCTTATGAAAAATAAAACCCACGGTAGTCATATGATTCAAAAGGTTCAGCTAAAACAAACGCCCCCTTCCTTCTTAGTGCAAGACAAGTGAATTACCATTTATCAAAACAACGCAAGAGGATCCATGGGTGACATTATGCTATCAATAGACAAACTAGCATACACATGTGACACTTACACTAATAGTCAGCAATCGATGTTACTCTAGTTCCTTCACCACAAAGAAGTCCCAATCACATAGTAGATCGATTAAAATCTGGGACTTAACAATAATAATCAGACTCACAAAGAGATTCAAGCAATGCATGCGGAATACCATAGGCTTGCTCTTATTTTCTATGCCTCGATTTTTGAATAGTTGGGCTAGGATCACTATATGACTTTACTCTGCTTATAACATAAGCTTGGGGAGGGGTATGGTATATTTGTAAAATAGTAACTAAGCCCTCCCTGACAGTACACTATTTTTCTTCAACTTTTTGAACCTCCCAAAAGCTGCATGAGTCTCCAACGCGATCAATGGCGAAAGCTCAACTAATATATGCACCAGAAAGATCCAGAAGTGTAGTATGAGCACCAAGAAAATGGGTACTTAGTAGGCATCATCTTCCGACTGAGCGCATATAAGCTATAAAAATAGTAAGTAGCAGATAGCAAGGAAGTAGTCACCGAATCAAGAGAGAAAGCACAAGGAACTAGCATGGAGAATAAACAACCAAGAATTATAAGCATAAAATGCTAGCACAGAAACGAATATACACAGAACACAGGTGTAAGAAAGAGAGACGCACCTGGGTCCTTGCAACAATAATATAAGTAAATAAAGAAGGAGAGTTAAGAAAATGGCGGTATACTGGTAACCTCAAGTAGAAAGGAAAGAAAAGAAGTAGGCCAACATAATCAACTAAAAGCCACATAATAACATAATCATACTAAAAGCCACAAACTCTCAAGATAAGCATAAACCGGGATCAATCTCACAATTTATAACCTATAATGGAATAACTAAACCACAAGAACCAAGAGTCTCTACTCAAATCAAGATTTAGGAAAGGAACCAAAACCCACAAGCCACTCAAAGGGTCACACAATAACGCCTCAAAGATATAGGATTCCCTAGCCCCTCAATACTCAAGTCCAAACTCCAAGCCTCAGCAGGCTAAAACTTACCAATCCACCCAAAACGAAGGACCAAAACAAGCTCTATAAAATGACAGAAGTAATAATCTACATATAGTCCCAACGGCCGCCCATACAACCGAGGAATGCAATCAAGTGAAAACAAACCCTCCAGCTGCCCATACAATCGGAACATACACTGAACACACAGCAAAAAAGGGTGGAATCTGAGGGAAATATGCATGTTGATGATGAATCTGATTTAGTGGTATCCTGTATGCACCCCCTCTGGTACCTATAAGGCCCAATAGAGGCGGGATCCATAGAAGGCCCTTTTCTCGTGTACCTCTCATATGTCGTACACCTCCTCCTAGCACGCTGCATTAGCCCATAGCCTTTGGCCCAGGAACAATAGAGTTCTATGGAGGTCTACCCCTCGACCACATACAAAACCATAAACCTCAAGTATAACTCAATAATCATAACCTCGTAGTACATGCCCGGCTTTGACCCGGGGCTAAATCAGTAGTAGTGATCTCAAAAACCCTTCACAGGATGCCCGAAGTGTATTCTGGTCTAAATTAATAATCAAGTCTCAATAACCCTTATCAAGGGTGCTCGAAGCATATTCAGGTCTAAATCAGTCAGAAATCAAGTGTAGTGCTCTGCCCAGCAGAGCCTAGAATCAGTAGGAAATCAAGTCTAGTACTCTGCCCAGCAGAGCCTCATATCAGTAGAAAATCAAGTCTAGTACTCTGCCCAGCAGAGCCTCGTATCAGTAGAAAATCAGGTGTGAAATCATCCAAAATCCCATTTTTATCATCAAGTATACCAAAAACAGGCCTCCGGGGCCATGCAAGTTTAGGAAAAACAGTCTATAGGGGCTCACAGCCAAAACCAAAGTAAAATATGTAGGGAAAACCTATTTCATGGATGATATGCTCGAACACAAATATAAATTAGCCCAACAGCTCACAAACATTCCTACCGACCCTGCACAGGCACTAGAGCTACTCAGCAAACATAACCGGCCTAAAAGGATATCTCTATGTCCGAGACTCTCGAACATTCCCAAATCACCCACCGTCTATGTTTCAGAGTCAATACAAGGCCATAAAAGACCACAAAGGTGGTATACAATACAACACGAATACTACAATCAGCATATGAAATAAACGAACAGAAAAGGCGGACAAGGTTTGGGGTACCAACCTATAACAACCCACCCAATGATACTAATTAATTAAGTTATAGCCTATATACGCAGAGTTTAGGTAGGGAAAGCAATAACCTACCTGTCGTATGACGAATAGCTGCTCCGAGAAACTCCAAATTGTGAAACCACTATCAACACAATAATCTACATGTCAAAACAAGATTAACCATACTTGTATCGCTATAATAATAGCTGAGTCAAAATTCGGGTCACAAATGGGCCTATGGGCCCCACAACTCAAAACCAGAAATGAAAAACACCCATGTGTTCCTTACCATCTCGGGAGCATATGCTGAAAATTTGAACGAATTTGGCCAAGGAAAAATGGCATAAAACAGCCCGCTAAAAAGGAAAATAAAGAGGAAAGATTCAAGAATGAAATCCGGAAATCAATCACAAGGTACTTACCACAACGAGAGGAACAAGCTAATGAAGTGAAAACTCCGATCCCATGAAAATGCAAAGCTCAAGGGGGCAGTTTCTACAAGAAATTCCAAGCTTTAGGAATCATCAACAATGGGGATTTGCAACAATGGAGAAGAAGCAACTTTGGAAGAATAAGGAACTTACCAAGGAGAAGGAAGAGCTAAAATCTCACAACTAAATGGATTCCCAAAGGCAATGAACTGTTGGAAGCAATTTGGTAGAGAGAATTATCAATTTGGAGTTGAGAAAGTATAAGAACCAAGCAACAAAAAACAAAGGGGAAAGGAATTTTATAGCTGCTGGCCGCAGGGCAGCACCATAGGCGCTAAAATAGCGACATCGAGCAGGAGGGAGGCCAGGCGCCTCGGTGCCATCGCGCAAGAAGGGCGCCATCACGCTGATATATGGGCGGGTGCTGGGGCGCCATCGTCGCTGATCACGCACAGGCTTAGCGCGATCGCATTGGCGCTGAAGGCCCGGCTTGCAACAAAAACTAGCAAAACTTAAAACTCTCACGGGGATTTCTGGGCATCTTTCGAGCCCAAGCCCCTTGTATAGGTTGGGCGCTTGAGCGCATCTTTCTCATATCGATCAAGGCTTTCCTTGAGTTTAAAATAAGGGGCAAGAAGCAAGGGCGTAGCAGTTGCGCGAAGTTGCGCCTTAGCGCATCCCTTTTCTTGCAGGAGTGCTAACGCGCGACCTTACGTTTTCTTTCGCTTGCTCTGCAGTACGAGCCTCATACAGAGCCGCGCTTCTTTAATATGATGAGAAGAAGGGGGGCCGGCCTCTTTTCCGTACCAATCCTTATTTACTACTACATCTTTTTTTGGGTGTATAGCTCAGTTGGTAGAGCATTGGGCTTTTAACCTAATGGTCGCTGGTTCGAGAATCAGAACCCGATACTCAAAACCAATAGTGCTATTAGAGTGGAAACGACGTTCCGGACGTAATGGAATAGATGAAACTCCCATACAAGGTCGTTTCGAAAGAATGTTGGCCCAAGTCAACACTAACTAATGCTAACCAAACATCAAAAATAAGCCCGGATCACCCGAGACCCGAACCAACCAACTAACTAACACAAACTCGGCATTTTGGAGCTAACAGTGCTGCCGGAATTTCCATGCGAGGCCGTCTTCTCTGAATGTTGACCAAATTCAACCAAATAAGCCCAACTGTCCTGAAAACACATAATGAGAGAGATTTCTAAGATATAAAAGCTCCCAAATCCCGACCAAAGGTCCCTCTAGACCAAAGTCCACACTCTGGAGCTAATGGAAATGTCGGAATTTGATTTCGAGCATGTTCACTAAGAGTGTTGACTGAAAACAACGATTTCAAATACTTAACGCTCTAAAATAATGAACGGCCAAAAAGACCAAACCAATGGCCCGAGCACTGAACTACTAGTCCCAGCAACCCGTAAATAACTTGGGGCTGTTACAGATAAGCTCTAATCGTACAAGAAAGGTGAAAATGCGTAAATGACCAGAAGGGTCATTACATCATCCACTACTAAAAAGACTTTCATCCCCAAAAGTCAGGAAAAAAGGAAAGACTAGAGATGAAAAAGAACAGTGAATACGAAGCCCGCACTACCCTCTCGGATAACCCGGGTAGCCTCCTCGACTTGGTGGCACCCAATAGAATGAAACCACGAAAGGCAACCAAGCCTACCCTTTATACTAGCCAAGCTAGATCCCAAACTGAAACTCCTAAAATACCAAGGGCCTGCCAAACTAAACTAAACCTCGAGAATCTCAATCGGAAAACACCGACTCAACACCAAAACCAGGGAAGCAAGGAGATCAATCACATAGTACTCAAACCTTCGAAACCACAACCAAATTTTCTAGAAAAGCCAACAACCAAAACACTAACTCATGAGCCAGCTGACCTGTAAAACCCTTTTGTTCTGAACTGAATCCTCTTGAACCACAGCTGGAAGTTGCATACAAGTTGAACACTCAAACCACCCTCGAAGCATTAACTGACACACCATAGATCCATAGTTTTTGCTTATACTCTACCACGAACAAAGCCACCTCTTTTTGATCAAACTCCTTTCAAGTCAAGCTATAGGCTACTAGTATTTGCCATCAAAGATAACAACTTAGAGCGTACCCTTAAAAACTGGAGTTACCTGTCCTGACTAACCATCAACCAACGAACGGATGCTTTTTCTAACATCGAACTTGATAACTGAACCCGACTGAATAACCCCTCTGAATTCAACTGAAGCTTGCACATTAAGGTGAGGAAAAGCATGTATGAATACCTTATGTTGATGAAGAAACTTCCACACTGTAGAACGAACCCAACTTCGTTGAACCGTGTCAAGTTAGAATCAACTGGAAGCGAATAAACCAGGGCAACTTACCCAAACAGACCCAAACCAAAACCAAGGTCCTGCGAGGTGTGTGGCAAGCCTACCATGAAGTCCATAGCCATCACCAATCTCCAAACTCTAAGAAGCACCTGCTGCTACCCTGAATACTCGAACACCATTCGGATTTAAAATTGCTTTCCAATTGCCAACTCAAGAAGGAGTCTACCATACCACGAATATAAAGTCAGAACACCCCGAAGGCAAAGAAGAGGTGCATGGGGTTCAAAGTCGCCATCTAGATATAGAATCTCTGCATATACCTTCAACTTACCTCTTTAGTTTGAATCAACCACTCTACCGTATTAGCACACACAAAAACACTATCTCTGAAACATATAACACACCGATCTTCCAGTCCATAATGGCCGAGTCTAACAAACATTGGAACCCCACATCAAAGCCAACCCTAGAAGGATCAACTAAACAAGCTTTTCAAACTCTCAGCAAATGAATGGTGACCACTAGTCTCTAAGCATCATTAGAACTCAAAATAGCCTCGCTAGCCTCAACCCGCACAACCTGATCACATATGGCATACACCACTGCTGGATCTCAAACTCACACCGTTGAGTCTGTCTAACCATGGTAGAAGGAACCTCGTACTATCCAGAACACCATCAAAATATGGAATGTCCAGCCTAACTCAAAAGTTATCCAATGACTAGGTGTCCAAGGCCAACTGTCACCCCATAACAAAAAATGTGTAACCTAAGTTGTCCGAACTCAATGCCTTCCAACCCAAGAAGCTACAACCGAAAGAACCCACCATGAACCATCCAGAGTAGTTTGCTAGCCCATACTTTTGAAACCACTGCCTATATCGAACCCATATGCTACCAATAAATCCTTAGGAACCAAAGCCAACTAAGAATATGCAAGTTGCCAAAACTTCATCTGCTACTAAAATATCAAACCAATCAAAGTAAAATCACTGCAATCTGTAACCGACCGAATCAAATCACCAACACATGATCCCAAAGCAAATCTTTATCGTCACCTCAGTCAACTACTGAAGCACATAAGCATGAACAATGAGTCATCTCCCCCCTTTCCAACTAAACAAAATCTTTTTGTAGCATATACTGAACCTTACCAACTCCTTCTCAAATAAAATCTGGAGCCATTACCTTAGTTATCACATCTATATTGCCAAACTCAATAAAGTAGGGGATGAATAGGCTGGATGCCTAACTCGCCCAAAATACAACAAGTACAACTCCGCCATGAGGTTACTGTCAACACTTAGTTGAAAATTCTAAAGCCAAACCCAATCACAATGCCAAAATTCAAAAGCTCATCCAGAGAACTGTGATCGAAATTCATTCTGACTGGAAACACGGAAAAATGATAAGACAACCCAACAGGACAAGAAACTGAAGGATACTATGGAAACAACCCACACACCTGTCAACCTCCTAAACCAACCAACAAAGGGGGTCAATTCTAATCACCTAAAAAACACAGCCAATCTATGCATACTAGCATAACCAACACTACTTGAAATAAGACAGGGCCTCGAACACTGGCACTACCATCAGTATCACACCAAACAAACATACAGATATCTAGCCATGCTAGATAATGACCTAGGCAACAACCATCTAGGACCGCTAGGAAGGAAGACCCAAAGCAAGCCTAAAACCACAACAACCAGGAAGCGAGCTCTACAGGACCTACCCGCAAGCTACAACCTCAGGAAAACACCTCTCAAGGACATCTCACCCCATCCACTACTAAAGAATAAATTACCAATAAAATAATACATAGATACTACAATTCAGGTAGCCAAACAACTAAACAGGTAGAAGGTAGTCATATAAGCAAATAAATAACAAAAGGGATAGAATCGCAATGCGAGCAGGACTATCATAAGTCGAAGGTAACAGAAGCCTAACCTGGAGCAACAATATAAGAAATCTCTACCTCGGTCCCACCAAAAGGGGCATCAGACTGACGGGGTTTAATAATCGTTGGAGTAGTCGAAGCTGAAGGCTCAACCATACCTCGCCGGGGATAATCTCTATAATAGTGTGCTACCACTCCACAGTCATAACACCTCACCTGACTAGGATATGCAAACGTGGGGCAATCCCTAGGAAAGGGCCCACGCTCACCATACTAAAAGCATACTCTACTAAATGAAGTTGGACATGAAGATCTCTTTGAACCTGACCGGGCACCATGGCCTACATATCCTAAAACCAAAACCCCAAAGGACCTGATCTGTGACCTCCCTACTCCGCTCAACATGCCCTGTACTACCACCCTCTAAAACTTATGGAGCAACTGAATCTGGCCTCGTAGATAAGAAGCAATGGAACCTATCTCTGGTAGAGAATCTCCTACCTCGAGTCTGAGAACCTCGAGAACTGTCCTGGTAACGATGTTTATTACTACTTCCTCCATATGCCTCATGACATAAACCCTCAACATCCCACGTATGATCCACTACCTGAAGGAAGGTCATCCCAACTGTAACCAAATGCTCGGTCGCCAAGCGGAGCGGTGACATCAAACCTCCAACCAAGCTCTAAACCCTATAAAACTCTGAAGGCACAGTCCTAGCAGTACGCCTAACCATCTCATTAAATCTTGCCTTATAGTCCAAAACCAATATACAACCTTGCTGGAGAACTGGTGGCTCAACCCTAGCTGAAGCACCGCTCAAAAACTCGAATACTGAGACACCCACCGGAGGACTCAGAGTTCTAGCCATGGTTTCTGGAAGAACTGAAGTCTCTATAAATCCAATTGGAGGTTGGGTTGGTCCCACACCCCCTATCTAATGTGATAAACTCTCACTCCGTAGTCCTGGAACTGATGGAAGCACTGAAGTAATAGGCACAGAAGCCTCGACATCACCCGTTGTCAAACTCATCTTGGGCATCGGGGAAGGAATGAAACAACCAAAGTTTAGAAGTCAATCGATACAGGTACGCACTCTAAAGAGCCAAGAAGATGAAACATTTCCTAACAATGCCCTGTAGCCTCTCGCAAATAGGATACAGACGTTATTGTACCAATCCGAGAGACTCTACGTAGACATTTGCTTCTGTACCACGACATTAGTGAACCTAGAGCTCTGATAACAAGCTCTCACGACCTGATTTCTCAGTTCATGATGGCACCTATAACCCCCCCAGTAGGCGAACCAATCCCCGTAGCCCAAAACAGTTAGTAATTGGCTACTAACTAACTAATAATGCACAACAAGCAAAAATAACAAAAGCTGAATTTAAACATAAGATACGCGGAAGCAATAACCCTAGGTATATATACAAATAATACTACATCAACCCCAAGACTTGGTATTTACAGTACAAAAGATTATAACAGAGTACAAGTGCTAGAAGTAATAACAGATAAGTACAGCTGACTCCAAATATACAAAGAGTATCAGTACAAATGATGAAATGTAGACAAGCCCCAACCTTCAGGCCCTTATCCTAGTCTCAAACCTCCCAAAAGTTGCATGAGTCTCCAACGCGATCAATGGCAAAATCTCAACTAATATCTGCGCCAGAAAGATGCAAAAGTGTAGTATGAGCACCAAGACAATGGGTACTTAGTAGGCATCATCGGTCGACTGAGTGCATATAAGATATAAAAATAGTAAGTAGCAGATAGCAAGGAAGTAGTCATCGAAGAAATAGAGAAAGCACAAAGCACTAGCATGGAGAATAGACAACCAAGAATTATAAGCATACAATGCCAGCACAGAAACAAATATACACAGAACACAGGTGTAAGAAAGAGAGACGCACATGGGGTCCTTGCAATAATAATATAAGTAAATAAAGAGAGAGAGTTGAGAAAATGGCGGTATACCGGTAACCTCAAGTAGAAAGGAAAGAAAGGAAGCAGGCCAACATAATCAACTAGAAGCCACACAATAACATAATCATACTAAAGGCTACAAACTCTTAAGATAAGCATAAATCGGGATCAATCTCATAATTTATAACCTAGAATTGAATAACTAAGCCACAAGAACCAGGAGTCTCTACTGAAATCAAGATATAGAAAAGGAACCAAAACCCACAAGCTACTCAGAGGGCCACACAATAACGCCTCAAAGATATAAAACTCCCTAGCCCCTCAATACTCAAGCCCAAACTCCAACCTTTTTAGAGTTTCTTTTCCTTATATCCAGTGGACTTCTAACGGGATCCAGACTATTGCATGTATTGATGCATGCACTCAGGAGATGAAAATTATGAAAATTTCCTGGATTAAACCCAAGCTTGGTCTTGTCAAGCTTAATACTGATGGTAGTGCCTTGGGTAATCCGGGAATCATTGGAGCTGATGGCATCCTTCACGATCACTTAGGTAATCTCATTTTTGCTTATGTTGTACCTTTAGGTGAAGGAACCAACAACCAAGAAGAATTAGAGGCGGTTGTATATGGACTTCATTGGTGCATACAACAGGGCTTCCAACATGTCATTCTTGAAGTTGACTCAGAATTGCTTACTAAATGGATAATTCATCAAATTAATCCTCCATGGAACCTCCATCACCTTACTCAGTGGCTTGCAGACATTTCTACAGTGTTTCAGTACTTTATTTGTACCCATGCATACCGTGAAGCCAATTTCACTGCAGATGCTTTATCTAAGCAAAGTCACACCCTCATTACTCCGGATTACTATATTACTACCCAGAAGCTACCGCATAGAGTTCGAGGATTCTACCAGCTAGACAAGGTTGGTCTAGCTAGTCTCAGACGATGGAAGACCAAAAGGATTAAAAAACCTCCATGACTTTATTCCTTGTGCTGCATCTACGGATTAAGCACCTAGCTGCAGTTTTTTGGTGATACTTGACGTTCTTCATCTAGGATGTTTTCTAGTTAGTTTATAGCTTCTATGAAGAATACCTTCTTTTTCCAGGATTTTCCTTTTATTATGTAAAGGGGAGAGTCTCCCTTATTTATTACTTTCCTAGATGATTTGTATTGAGAGAAGTCCTTTCATAGGTGCATAGTTTCTAGGTTTCCATTCTAGTATCGAGGATGAGTTAGCCGGCCTTAGTAGGTTGGCCGACTTATGAACCACCATAGGATCGAAGGTAAGGTCTATGTCCCCCTCCCTGAATATTTTTTTCTTGTTTTTATTTATGTTAAGGCCTGGGGGTGATGCTCAGCCCTTGACCCACCCAAGGGTCATTAAAAAAAAAAAAAAAAAACTCCAAGCCTCAATAGGCTAAAACTTACCAATCCACCCAGAACCAAGGACCACGACAAGATCTATAAAATGACAAAAGTAATAATCTACCTACAGTCCCAACGACCACCCATACAACTGAGGAACGCAATCAAGTGAAAACAAACCCTCTAGCAACCCATAAAACTAGAGCGTACACTCAACACACAACAAACAAGGGTGGAATCCAAGTGAAATATGCCTGATGATGATGAATCTGATGTAGTAGTACCCGTATGCACCTCCTTCGGTACCTATAAGGCCCAATAGAGGCAGGATCCATGGAAGGCCTCTTTTTATGTAACTCTCCTACACCGTACACCCCCCCTCCTGGCATGCTGCATCGGCCCATAGCCTGTGGCCCAGGAATGACAGGGGTCCATAGAGGTCAACCCCTCGATCATATACAAAACTGCAAACCTCAAGTGTAACTCAATAATCATAACCTCGTAGTACATGCCCGGCTCTGACCCGAGGCTAAATCAGTAGTAGTGATCTCAAAAACCCTTCACAGGGTGCCCGAAGTGTATTCGAGTCTAAATAAATAATCAAGTCTCAATAACCCTTATCAAGGGTGCCCGGAGCATATTCGGGGCTAAATCAGTCAGAAATTAGGTGTAGTGCTCTGCCCAGCAGAGCCTAGTATCAGTAGGAAATCAAGTCTAGTACTCTGCCCAGCAGAGCCTCGTATCAGTAGAAAATCAAGTCTAGTACTCTGCCTAGCAGAGCCTTATATCAGTAGAAAATCATGTGTGAAATCATCCAAAATCCAATTTTTATCATCAAGTATACCAAAAATGGGCCCCCAGGGCCATGCAAGTCTAGGAAAAATCATCTATAGTGGCTTGCAGACAAAATCGAAGTAAAACATGCCGAGAAAATTGTCACGACCCAATTTCTCAAGTCATAATGGCACCTACAATCCCCAGTAGGCAAACCAATTACCGTAGCCCAGAACGGTTAGTAATGGGCTACTACCTAACCAAAACGCACCAGCAAGCAGAAATAAGCGAAAGCAAAACTCGAATATAAATACATAAAGGAAACTACACCAACCCCAAGACTTAGTATCAATAGTACAGAAGCTTCTAATAGAATACAAGTGCTAGTAGTAACAAAATACAACATAAATTGCCTCCGAAAGTACAAGGAGCAACAGTACAACAGATGAGATGTAGACAAGCCCCGACCGTCAGGCGATCACCCTAGTCTCAAAGATCCAAATGTTGCACGAGTCTCCAATGTGATCAACGGCAAAAGCTCAGCTAATATCTGCACAAAAAAGTGCAGAAGTGTAGTATGAGCACCAAAACTACGGGTACTCAGTAGGTATCATAGGCCGACTGAGTGCATATAAGATATAAAAGCAGTAAGTAACAGATAGAAAGAGAGCAGTCACTGAGGCAATAAGCAAGGCACAAGGAGCTAGCACATATCATCCATAACCAAGAGCTTCAAGTAACACATGCTAGCACAGAGATACAATTACATAGAATCACAGGTGAGGGAAGGGAGAACACACCTAGAGTCCTTGCACAATAATATAAGTAAGTAGAGAGAGAGTTGAGAAAATAGTGGTATACCGGTAACCTCAAGTAAAAGGAAAAGACAGAGAGCAGTCAAACATACTCAAAATGGAATCAACGAGTATAAGGAAGTCATAACACCAATCCAATCACATGATAGCATAACCAGGGAATCACCTCACAAGTGCAACTCTAGGATGAAATAACTAGGCCATAATAACCGAGAGATATCACTCAACTTCCCACAAGGATAGAACCAGAGTCGCACACTCTGCTCAGAAGGCCACACAAAAGTGCCTCAATAAGATAGGACTCTAAAGACCTCTCAATAATCAAAAATCCCACAACCAAAGCCTCAACAGGTTAGCCATCAGTAATCTTTCAAGAACCGGGTGCCAAGACAAGCTCTAAATAAAGACAGGAGTAAATATAGTCTACCTACAGTCCCAACGGCCGCCCATACAACCGAGGAACACAATCAAGCGAAAGCAACCCCTCCGGCATCCCATACTACCGGAACGTACACTGAACACACAGCAAACAAGGGTGGAATCCAATGCATGATATGATATGATATGATATGATATGATGTGAAATAGAACCTCTGTATGTACATCCTCCGGTGCCAATCAGGCCCAGCAGGCAGGTTCTATGGAAGGAGTCAGCTTGTATACCTCTACTCTACCGTATACCCTTCCCTTCGGCGCACGCAGCCCGAAGCCCCAGGCCCAGAGCGGCAAGGTCCATGGAGGTCCCCGACCCCATACTAAAACTCAGTATCAAGACATGTCATCCGAAAGCAAGTCCGGGATCAAGATAGAGACCCAGTCTCAAGTATGCATGCCCAGACCCCGTCCAGGACTAAAGTAGTAGAAAATGCCTCAAAAACCCCTCCAAGGGTGCCCGGGTGTAACCGGGTATAAAACTGTAGTAAATCAAGTCTAGTGCTCCGCCCCGCAGAGACTAGTATCAGTAATAAAATCAAGTCTGGTGCTCAGCCCCGCAGAGACTAGTATAGTAATAAAATCAAGTCTGGTGCTCTGCCCCGCAGAGACTAGTACCAGTAATAAAATCAGTGCGACACCATCCAAAAATCCCCTTTTCTATCAACTACAGCACCAAAAAGGGGCTCCCAGGGCCATGCAAATTTAGGAAAACTGTCGGTAGTGGCTCACAGCCAAAACTGTAGTAAAACATGTAGGGGAAAACCTTTGTCATGGATGATATGCTCGCACACAAATATAAAAGTAGCCCAACGGCTCACAACAATTCCTATCAGCCCTGCACAGGCCCAATAGCTACTCAGCAGACATAACCAGCCTAAAAGGATAATCTATATGTCCGGGATTCACGGACATTCCCAAATAGCCCACCATCTATGTTCCAGAGTCAACACAAGGCCACACAGGACTACAAAGGTAATATACATTATCACGTGAATACTACAAGCAACGTATGAAATAGATGGATAAAAGGCGGACAAGGTCTGGGGTACCAACCTATAACAACCCATCCAAGGATGCTAATTAATGCAGTTATAGCCTATATACGCAGAGTCTAGATAGGGAAAAACCATAACCTATCTGTCATCCGATGACTAGCTGCGGGAACGGCGTCGTCCAGGCTCAAACTACTCCGGGAAGCTCTAAATTACAAAAACACTTTCAACTGAAGTCCCAAAGGCGTCTCTATGAAGCCTGACCAACCAAGGTAATGGAACAATTGCTAGAATCGACGAGGCTGCAAGGACGAGCCATAGCCATTTGATACGGTGTTAATGTCACACTCACGACCAGCCAACTCCAAACCATAAAATGAGGCCAATAACAATAAGAAATGGCAGCTAAATCCAACAATAATATGTTAACCACATCTCAAAGGAATGACGAGCTCCCGAGGCACTATTTCAAGGCGTACATCACGTTGTCCAATCCAATCACTATCGTATGCGATCCCAAAAAGAATTGCACAATTTCCCAATCCCTCCAGCACCTTATCACAACCAGAACACCACAACAATAACCAAACATAACAAGATAAAGGTTGTCCAAAGCCACAAATCCAAAATACCACTTCGTGGCTCAGAAATCCATAAAATAATACTAGTACATATAATAACGAAGGAGGATCTTAGGGGAGAGATTTCCTTGACAAAAATATTCAATATTCCAAGATTAACAACCTGCCTCCTTGCTGGAACAACAAACATATCCAAATCCAACAAGAAACTACTACAAGATATCGGCAACAACAACTTTTCATAACTAGAAGCTTAAAATTTTAATCCAACAAATAGATAAGTGTACTGGATCCATACCTCACCAAAATAACTCCATAGCTACTGCCAAATACTTATAAAACACCTTCTATCTCGCTGCATCAACACCCATGAAGATACGCCATGAAATCGACGGGACAAACTACACCAAAATGACTAGCTCGCGACGTAGAGCAACATCCGTTAAACTTCCGAATTGAAAGGATCAAAGTCCATGGATTATTTATGGACTTTCCTTTTGATTTTATGAATCTTTTGGGTGATTTTTATGAATTAAAACTAAGCTGGAACACCTTTTATAAAGCAAAACCGACTTAGGATGCGGGCCCCACCTTGACATGTCTGCTTGTGCGGTCTTTCGAAAACGTGGATATCTCTCTATTCTGAAGTTGTATGGACAAATGGTTTAGTGCGTTGGAAACTAGACTCGTAGAACTTCAATTTGGTATATTTGGGGCCCACTAACTCTTTATAGATAGGGAGAAACACCCCAAGATATTTAACCCAAATTTGAAGAGAATTCCTTAAAGGAATTTACAATAACTTTTTCCGACTTTTGTTTCGCAACTTGCTTGAATTCAAAACTCATCATATGACCATTTTGCGATTATAATACCTCATAACACATCCTTCTTAGTATATTAGATTCTATTAGTCTTACCCCAAAGGCACGGGTTACTTTAAACCTTCCAAACGGGCGAGGTGTTACACGAGGCATTTCTTTAACTCGAGCTTTCGAGTAAGGAATTCCTTTG
Source organism: Jaltomata sinuosa (assembly GCA_003996215.1). NCBI lineage: Eukaryota > Viridiplantae > Streptophyta > Magnoliopsida > Solanales > Solanaceae > Jaltomata > Jaltomata sinuosa. The sequence continues at coordinate 155,618 of QJPP01001985.1, read as the reverse complement.
ACCTAGAATCTTGGTTTAATTCTTTGATATTACCAAGAATTTTGACGAAAGTCAACAATTTCCAAAGTTGAAACTCTAAAATGAGGAACGACCATAAAGACCAAACAAACGGCCCGAGCACGGAACTATCGGTCCCGACAAGCCATAAATGACTTGGGCCGCTACAAGTAAGCTCTAATGGTACAAGAGAGGCAAAAACGTGTAAATGACCGGAAGGGTCATTACATCATCCACTACTAAAAAGACTTTCATCCCCGAAAGTAAGGAAGGAAGAAAATACCAGAGATTTAAGAATAGCGGATACCAAACCCGCACTACTCTCTCGGACAACCCGGGTAGCCTCCACGACGGGATGGAACCCAATAGAACAGAACCAAAGAAAGCAACCAAACGTTAATTTCTTACTAGCCAAGCTAGATTTCAACCTCCAAATATCTGCCAACCCAAACTGAACCTCGAGAATCTTAACCAAAAAGCACCTACACAACACCAAAACCAGAGCACCAAGGCTATCAACATACATAACTCGAATCCTCAAAACCATACCAAGTTTACCAAAAAATCCATCAACCCAAAACTTTAACTCATGAACCCACTGTTCCGCAAATGCCCTTTTTTTTATTCTGAACTGAATCCTTTAGCACCACAAAAAGGAAGCTGCATATAAGCTGAACACTCAAACCACCCTCGAAGCATCAACTGACACACCGGAGATCCAGAGTTCGTGCTTATACTTTACCACGAACGAAGTCACCCATTTAATTCAAATGCGTTTTAAGCCAAGATATAGGCTACTAGCCTTTGCCATCCAAGATAACAACCCGTAGCATATCATTGAAACTAAAGTTACCTGCCTTGACTGACCACCAACCAACGAACGAACATTTTTTTCTAACATCAAATTCGCTAACTGAACCGTGCCAGGTCTGAATCAGCTGAAAGTGAATGAACCAGGGCAACCTGCCCAAAAGACCCAAACAAAAACAACGATCCTGCAAGAAGTGTGGTAAGCCTACCACGAAGTGTGTAACCATGAGCCAAGCTCCCAACTCTAGAAAACACTGCTACTACTCCAAACACTCGAACACCATTTGAATGTGAAATCGCCTTACGAATCTCACCTCAGAAAGAAGTCCACCATGCCATGAATATCACGTCCAAACACCCCGAAGGTAAAGGAAAAAGGTGCCTGGGGTTCAAAGTTACCATCTAGCCATTGAAATTTTTTTTGCATATACTTTCAATTCATTCCTTTGGCTTGAATCAACCGCTCTACTGGTTCAGCAAACAACCAACCACTTCGAAGCATATATCCTAACGAACGTCTAGTCCATACTGGCCAAGTCTAACCAACACAGGAACCCCACATAAACAACAACTCTGGAGGAATCAATTAAACAAGCTTTCAAATCCTGGTCAAACGAATGGCTCTTACCAGTCTCTACGTATCATCAGAGCTCAAAATAGCCTCGCTAGTCTCAACCCGCACAAGCTGACCATATAAAGCATACACCACTACTAAAGCTCAAACTTACGCCGCTGAGTCTGTCCAACCATGGTAGAAGAACCTCGTACTAACTAGAACAATGCTGAAATCTAGAATATCTCGTCTCTTGCAGAGGTTAGCCAAGGACTAGGTGTCGAAGGCCAATAGCCGCATCCACAACTGAAGTAAAGAAGCTAAGTTGCTTGCACCCACTGCCTCCTGGCACTAGGATGCTGCAACCAAATAGAAACTGCCACGAACCATCAGATGTAACCTGCCAAGCCATGATTCTGAACCCTAACTTTCAAAACTACCAACTAAAGCCTTGGTCAAACCAGTATGCTGCCAATGAACCCTTAAGAACCCAAGCCAACTAGGCCTGAATATGCAAGTTGCCAACACCACAGTTTCTACTGAAACAAAACCAATCGATGGAAAACCCATGGCAATGTGTAGACGGCTGAATCGAATCACCAACACACAATCCCAAAGCAAACCTTCATCGTCACCTCAGGCAACTACGAGGACACATAAACACAAACAAAGATTTATCTCCCTTCTTTTTCAACTAAACAAAAATGCTTCCTTAACACATACTAAACCTTACAAATCCTTTCTCGAATAAGAACCTGAAGCCATTACCTTACTACTCATAGCTACACGTCAAATTCAATAAGGCAGGAGAAGAATGGGCCGGATGCCCAACTCACCCGAAATTCTTACATATATAACCCAACCATGAGGTTACGATCAACACTTAGTCGGAAGTGCTAAAGTCAAGACCCAATCACGATGCCAACATCTAGAGCTCATCGAAAGAACTACGATCAAGATTCGTTCGAACTGGTGCTAGGGATACAACAAAACACCCAATGGACAAGGAAGTGGAGGAGACTATGGGAACAACCCACATACTTGCCAACCTCCTAAAGTAATCAACAAAGAGGGTCGACTCTAGACAATCGGGAAACCAAACCAATCTATGCACACTATCATAACCAATATCTCCCAACTGAGGCAAAATCTCAACTCTGGCCCAACTACCGGTAATACACCGAACCATCACACGGATCTCTAGCCACGCTAGATAACGGCCTAGGTAACAACCATCTAGGACCGCTCAACAAGGGAAACCCAACCAAAAGTCCAAAATCACAATGAAACAAGGGTAACCCAACTAGAAATAGAATAACAAGAACTACCCACGAGCTACAACTCCGGGAAAACACCTCTCAAGGCTAACTTACCCCCATCCACTACTAAAGAATAAACTACCAATAAAATAACACATCGGTACTACAATTCGGGTAGCCAAACAACTTAAACAAATAACAGGTAGGCATATAAGAAAATAAATGATAGAAGGGATAGAATCGCAACGCGAGCAGGACTATCACAAGTCGAAGGTAGAAAAAGCCTAACTTGGATCAAGGATATCAGAAACCTCTACCTCTGTCCCACCAAGAGGAGTATCAAGCTGATGGGATATAACTCTGGATTGAGTAGTAGAAACTAAAGGCCTAACCGGCCCTCGTCGTGGACAATATCTATAAAGGTAACCAATCTCTCCACAATAATAACAACCAGGCTGTCTGGGATACATAATCCTGGGGAAATTCCTAGCAAAGTGTCCATGCTCACCACACCAAAAACAGCCTATACCAGATGAAGCCCAATGGGAAAATCTCGCCTCGTACTACAATACCGACAAACAACCCTGCTGAAGAACTAGAAGCTCAACTATAACTGAAGCACCACTCATAGAACCAGGTACTGGAACACTCACCGGAGGACCCAGAGTCCTAGCCACGGTGTCCTGAAGCGCTGAGGTCGCTATAAATCCAATCAGAGGTTAGGCTGACCCCACACCCCCTATCTAATACAGTAAACCCTCACTCTGGAGTCCTGACGCTAACGAAAGAACTGAAGCAACAGCCACATAAGCTTTGGCACCAACCGTTATTGCATTCATCTGAGGAATTTGAGAATGAATGAACAACCGAAGTTTAAAAGTCAATAGAGCCAGGAACGCACGATGAGGAGCCAAGAAGATGAATTTTTTTCTAAAAATGCCTTGTAGCCTCCCGCAGATAGGATACGGACGTCATTATACCAATCTGCGAGACTCTACTTAGACACTTGTTTCTATACCATGACATCGGTGAACCTAGGGCTCTGATACCAAGCTGTCACGACCCGATTTCTCAAGTCATGATGGCACCTACAATCCCCAGTAGGAGAACCAATTTGCGTAGCCCAGAACGGTTAGTAATGGGCTACTACCTAACCAAAATGCACCAGCAAGCAGAAATAAGCGAAAGCAAAACTCGAATATAAATACATAAAGGAAACTACACCAACCCCAAGACTTGGTATCAATAGTACAGAAGCTTCTAATAGGATACAAGTGCTAGTAGTAACAAAATACAACATAAATTGCCTCCGAAAGTACAAGGAGCAACAGTACTACAGATGAGATGTAGACAAGCCCCGACCGTCAGGCGCTCACCCTAGTCTCAAAGATCCAAAAGTTGCACGAGTCTCCAACATGATCAACGGCGAAAGCTCAGCTAATATCTGCACAAAAAAGTGCATAAGTGTAGTATGAGCACCAAAACCACGGGTACTCAGTAGGTATCATAGGTCGACTGAGCGCATATAAGATATAAAAGTCGTAAGTAACAGATAGCAAGAAAGCAGTCACTGAGGCAATAAGCAAGGAACAAGGAGCTAGCACATATCATCCATAACCAAGAGCTTCAAGTAACACATGCTAGCACAGAGATACAATTACATAGAATCACAGGTGAAGGAAGGGAGAACACACCTGGAGTCCTTGCACAATAATATAAGTAAGTAGAGAGAGAGTTGAGAAAATGGCGGTATACCAGTAACCTCAAGTAAAAGGAAAAGACAGAAAGCAGTCAAACATACTCAAAATGGAATCAACAAGTATAAGGAAGTCATAACACTAATCCAATCACATGATAGCATAACTAGGGAATCACCTCACAAGTGCAACTCTAGGATGAAATAACTAGGCCACAATAACCGAGAGATACCACTCAACTTCCCACAAGGATAGAGCCAGAGTCGCACACTCTGCTCAGAATGCCACACAAAAGTGCCTCAGGACTCTAAAGCCCTCTCAATAATAAAAAATCCCACAACCAAAGCCTCAACAGGCTAGCCATCACTAATCTTTCAAGAACTGGGTGCCAAGACAAGCTCTAAATAAAGACAGGAGTAAATATAGTCTACCTACAGTCCCAACGGCCGCCCATACAACCAAGAAACACAATCAAGCGAAAGCAAACCCTCCGGCATCCCATACTACCGGAGCATACACTGAACACACAGTAAACAAGGGTGGAATCCAATGCATGATATGATATGATATGATATGATATGATATGATATGATATGATATGATGTGAAATAAAACCTCTGTATGTACCTCATCCGATGCCAATCAGGCCCAGCAGGCAGGTTCCATAGAAGGATTCAGCCTGTATACCTCTAGTCCACCGTATACCCTTCCCTTTGGTGCATGCAGTCCGAAGCCCCAGGCCCAGAGCGGCAAGTTCTGTGGAGGTCCCCGACCCCATACTAAAACTCAGTATCAAGACATATCATCCGGAAGCATGTTCGGGATCAAGATAGAGACCCAGTCTCAAGTATGCATGCCCAGACCCCGTCCAGGACTAAAGTAGTAGAAAATGACTCAAAAACCCCTCCAAGGGTGCCCGGGCGTAACCGGGTCTAAAACTGTAGTAAATCAAGTCTAGTGATCTGCCCCGCAGAGACTAGTATCAGTAATAAAATCAAGTCTGGTGCTCAGCCCCGCAGAGACTAGTATAAGTAATAAAATCAAGTCTGGTGCTCTGCCCCGCAGAAACTAGTACCAGTAATAAAATCAGTGCGAAACCATCCAAAAATCCCCTTTTCTATCAACAACAGCACCAAAAAAGGGCCCCCAGGGCCATGCAAATTTAGGAAAACTGTTGGTAGTGGCTCACAGCAAAAATTGTAGTAAAACATGCAGGGGAAAACATTTTTCATGGATGATATGCTCGCACACAAATATAAAAGTAGCCCAACGGCTCACAACAATTCCTATCAGCCCTGCACAGGCCGAAGAACTACTCAGCAGACATAACCAGCCTAAAAGGATAATCTCTATGTCCGGGACTCACGGACATTCCCAAATAGCCCACCATCTATGTTACAGAGTCAATACAAGGCCACACAGGACCACAAAGGTAATATACATTACCACGTGAATACTACAAACAACGTATGAAATAGACGGATAAAAGGCGGACAAGGTCTGGGGTACCAACCTATAACAACCCATCCAAGGATGCTAATTAATGCAGTTATAGCCTATATAGGCAGAGTCTAGATAGGGAAAAACCATAACCTACCTGTCATCCGATAACTAGCTGCGGGAACGGCGTCGTCCAGGCTCAAACTACTCCAGGAAGCTCCAAATTACAAAAACACTTTCAACTGAAGTCCCAAAGGCGTCTCTATGAAGCCTGACCAACCAAGGTAATGGAACAATTGCTAGAATCGACGAAGCTGCAAGGACGAGCCATAGCCATTTGATAAGGTGTTAATGTCACACTCTCGACCAGCCAACTCCAAAGCATAAAATGAGGCCAATAACAATAAGAAATGGTAGCTAAATCCAACAATAATATGTTAACCACATCTCAAAGGAGTGACGAGCTCCAGAGGCACTATTTCAAATCGTACATCACGTTGTCCAATCCAATCACTATTGTATGCGATCCCAAAAAGAATTGCACAATTTCCCAATCCCTCCAGCACCTTATCACAACCAGAACACCACAACAATAACCTAACATAACAAGATAAAGGCTGTCCAAAGCCACAAATCCAAAATACCACTTCGTGGCTCAGAAATCCATAAAATAATACTAGAACATATAATAACGAAGGAGGATCGTAGGGGAGCGATTTCCTTGACAAAAATATTCAGTATTCCAAGATTAACAACCTGCCTCCTTGCAGGAACAACAAACATATCCAAATCCAACAAGAAACTACTACAAGATATCGGCAACAACAACTTTTCATAACTAGAAGCTTAAAATCTTGATCCAACAAATAGATAAGTGTACGGGATCCATACCTCACCAAAATAACTCCATAGCTTCTGCCAAATACTCAGAAAACACCTGCTATCTCGCTGCATCAACACCCACGAAGATACGCCATAAAATCGACGGGACAAACTACACCAAAATGACGAGCTCGCGACGTAGAGCAACTTCCGTTAAACTTCCGAATTGAAAGGATCAAAGTCCATGGATTATTTATGGACTTTCCTTCTGATTTTCCGAAGCTTTTGGGTGATTTTTATGAATTAAAACGAAGCTGGAACACCTTTTATAAAGCAAAACCGACTTAGGATGCGGGCCCCACCTTGACGTGTCTGCTTGCGCGGTCATACGAAAACGTTAATATCTCTCTATTCTAAATTCGTATGGACAAACGGTTTAGTGCATTGGAAACTAGACTTGTAGACCTTCGATTTGGTATATTGGGGGCCCACTAACTCTTTATAGATAGGGAGAAACACCCCAAGACATTTAACCCAAATTTGAAGAGAATTCCTTAAAGGAATTTACAATAACTTTTTTCGACTTTTGTTTCGCAACTTGCTTGAATTCAAAACTCATCATATGACCATTTTGCGATTATAATACCTCATAACACATCCTTCTTAGTATATTAGATTCTATTAGTCTTACCCCAAAGGCACGGGTTACTTTAAACCTTCCAAACGGGCGAGGTGTTACACGAGGCATTTCTTTAACTCGAACTTTCGAGTAAGGAATTCCTTTGACCTAGAATCTTGGTTTAATTCTTTGATATTACCAAGAATGTTGATGGAAGTCAACGATTTCCAAAGTTGAAGCTCTCTAAAATGAGGAACGACCATAAAGACCAAACAAACGGCCCAGGCACCGAACTACCGGTCCCGACAAGCCATAAATTCCTTGGGCCACTACAAGTAAGCTCTAATGGTACAAGAGAGGCAAAAACGTGTAAATGACCGGAAGGGTCATTACAAAAACCTCTTTCAAGGATGATATGCTCGCACACAAATATAAATTAGCCCAACTGCTCACAAACATTCCTACTGGTCCTGCACAGGCTCCATAGCTACTCAACAAACATAACCAGCCTAAAAGGATATCTCTATGTCCGGGGCACACGGACATTCCCAAATGATCCACCGTCTATGTTCCAGAGTCAATACAAGGCCACACAGGACCATAAGGGTGATATACAATACTATACAAATACTACAATCACATATGAAATAAACGGACACAAAAGGAAGACAAGGTCTGCAATACCAACCTATAACAACCCACCCCAGGATACTAAATAATGCAGTTATATCCTATATACGCAGAGTCTAGGTAGGGAAAGCCATAACCTACCTATCGTCCGATGAATAGCTGTAGGGACGGCATCATCCAGGCTCGAACTGCTACGAGAAACTCCAAATTGTGAAACCACTATCACAACAATAATCTACAAGTCAAAACAATACTAACGATACCCATATCACTATAATAATAGCCGGGTCAAAATTCGGGTCACAAATGGGCCCGCCCGTAGGCCCCGCAACTCGAAACCAGAAAAGAAAAACACCTATGTGTTCTTACCATCCCGGGAGCACATGCTAAAAATTTGAGCAAATTTAGCCAAGGAAAATGGCACAAAACAGCCCACTAAAAAGGAAAATAAAGAGGGAAGATTCAAGAATGAAATCCGGAAATTAATCACAAGGTACTTACCACAACGAGAGGAACAAGCTAATGAAGTGAAAACTCCGATACCACGAACATGCAAATCTCAAGAGGGCAGTTTCTACAAGAAATTCCAAGCTTTAGGAATCATCAACAATGGGGATTTGCAACAATGGATAAGAAGCAACTTTGGTAGAAGAATGAACTTACCAAGGACAAGGAAGAGCAAAAATCTCACAACTAAATGGTTTCCCCAAGGCTATTAACTGATGGAAGCAATTTGGTAGAGAGAATTATCTAATTGAAGTTGGGAAAGTATAAGAACAAAGAAGTAAAAATGAAGGGGAAAGGAATTTTATAGCTGCTGGCCGCAGGGCAGCGCCATTGGCGCTAAAATAGCGCCATCGCGCAGGAGGGAAACCAGGCGCCTCGGCGCCATAGCGCCAGAAGGGCGCCACCACGCTGGCACGCGAGCGGGCACTGGGGCTCTATTATGCTGGAACGACACAATCAACGCTGATGGTATGCACAGGCTTAGTGCAATCGTGCTGCCTGGGCGCTAAAGGCCCGGCCTGCAACAAAAACCAACAAAACTTAAAACTCTCACGGGGAATTCCGGGAACAATCAGAACCCGATACTCAAAAACCAATAGTGCTATTAGAGTGGAAACAACATTCTGGACTCAACAGAATTGGTGAAACTCCTATAAGAGGTCATTTCGTAAGAATGTTGACCTAAGTCAACACTAACTAATGCCAACCAAACACCCGAAATAAGCTCGTATCACCCGGGACTCGAACTAACCAACTACCTAACACAAACTCGACATTCCATAGTTAACAACACTGATGGAATTTACATCCAAGGCCATCTTCTCCGAATGTTGACCAAAGTCAACCAAACAAGCCCAACTGGCCTTAAAACACAGAATGAGAGAGATTTCCAATCTGACAAGCTCTCGTATCCCGACCAAAGGTCTCTCCAGACCAAAGTCCACACTCTGGAGCTAACAGAATTATGGAAATTCAGTTTTGAGTATGTTCACCAAGAGTGTTGACTGAAGTCAACAATTTCAAAGGCTTAAAGCTCTAAAACAAGGAACGGCTAAAAATACCAAACCAACGGCTCGGGCACTGAACTACTGGTCCCAACAAGCTATAAATGACTTGGGGCTGCTATAAGCAAGCTCTAACAGTACAAGAAAGGCAAAAATGCATAAATGACCGGAAGGGTCATTACATTTAATTACTATCATTTTCTTTTCATACCCCATACTTCTAACTTACCTCCATAGTAGCCACCCTCAACTTAGTTGATTTGCCTCAGTTGAGGTATACTTTGTCCAAGTAGGGACCAGGGCCAAACTGAAGGTTCATAGAAATTAGGGAAGATGAATAGGCTAGACAACAAAAAGGGTTAATTTTAGCTCAAAATCAGGGATCAAAGGATATTCAATTCATATGAATGGTCATATCGGCTAAGTGGACTATTTGAAGAACGGCCTATGATCCTTTCCTAACCAACTATCCTACAGCCTATGCAAGACTAACCGGGCAAGTTCTAGATTGGCATAAAATTCAAGAACAGTACAAATGCAGCTCACACGCTCATGGCACAGAGTCAAACAACCAATTGCTAGCTTATCAAGTTCATGCCCTAGCTTAAGTTATTCATCATATCGATAATCATAATGGCAATCACAGATTTATAGCAGTTAGTCTATCTAAACGGTAATATGTCACACATAAAATTTGAAGGGGTCTCTTTTTTTTAATCAAAATAAATTTCAAAATTAGACCATATATTGCGCTAAGATCCTATTCTACTTTAGCTACACACAACTTATCTAAATATGTTGGTTTAACATAAATTTAAAGATCCTCGGGAAAAGAACACAAAAAGAAAACCCCAAGGATTCGGATGCCTCAAAAAGGTACCCTCTTGGGTTGCCTCCCAAATAGCGCCTGATTTAATATCACGACATGACGCGGGTTGTATTGGATACTCATACTTTGCCAAAGACACCCATAAAAATCACATGGACTAACTACCCCACCCCACTAAAAAGATGTGTGTTGTCCCCAATGCATTAAAAAAAATCTAATACAAGGAAGGCAAGACATACTTGTGGAACCTAAGCACAGTCAACATGTAGTAGTCGAGCCTGCTGGATTGGTGTCTGTGTTTTTCTCACAAGCAGAGGCTACCTCAGCAGTCCTCTCAGCATCAACAGCTGCTCGAATAGCTTCATCAACCGTAGCTCCCACAATGGGGTCTGAAGAAATTTTCTTTGTGGCGCTCGCAGTACCACTTTAAAAGCCACCAGTACCAATAGCATCAACGCAGATCTACTGGGTGGCGAGGGATTCTTTAAACACAGTTGCTTCTTTCTTCCTCCTCTTTTTCTCAGCTTTCTCCTCCTTACGCTTCAATGATTTTAGGCTTAATAGAGCATCCTCTCCCTCATCTCGAACTTTCTTATCTTTTCTATTCCTATATTTTGTAGGCTCGATTTCAATAAGCTTACTGTCATCCTCACACTCATCTCGAGTAGTTTCAGTTAGTTCATGAGAAGGGGAATGTGCAAGCAAGTCAATGAAAGAATCATCCTCCACAGCTCCAACCGGTGAAATCTGAATATGTGGGATAACCTACACCTATTTCTTTTGGATGGAATCAATGTCAGCTCAAGCTTTTGAAAGCTCAATAAATATAGCAGTAAGGTCCAGAACAGTCAACTTTTGCAACCGCTCATGTACCCGAATCTCTATTCCTTCTAAATGGTTATTTATTTTATCAATCGAACTCTGAATCGGGGCAATGGCATCAACTATATCTTTTCAGATCAATAGTTTCATGCTATTTGAGAAGCATTTAATCTGCTTATCCACATGAAATGCTGCTTTATCCACCTTGCTAAAAATCTCACTAGTGAAAAGGACGGAAGGGACCATCTCAATGGATGGTGTAGACTGAGCTAATGTAGACGAGCCAAGTGCAGCGGCCAAAGGACTGGAAGTAGCAGCAACAGTCTCATCAAATACCATCAATGCATCACCCGAAACATCTCCACTTAGCTCAGGAAAAACCATACTTTTGGATGTAGCAGAATGGGCTCTACTCCTTTCCACGGGGTTAGCTGTATCTCGAATTAGTGCAATATCCTAAAAGCCTATAGCCTGTAACATCCTATCAACGCCCATAATCTCGGGCACCTTGGCTGCTTGACATAACTGAGTGACGAGGCAAGGAAATGAGAGTGATATCGATGCCTAAAAAGTATTCTCCTTGAGTTCCTCCACAATAATGCGGGCAGTAATAATGTCATATCGGGACATCATTTCTACAACCAAAATTGCCTGGTCTGGATTCAATATGTTATCAGCAGAAGTCGGTACCAACCAGGGTCATACCACGGACCACCAAAAGTTGCTTGCCATGCTCAATGATGCCGTTATGATTTTAAGATCTTGCTCGTGAGCCACAGTGGGTTTTCATCAGTAATAACCAATGCAAGACACCTAAGAGGTGTTTTCTTACAGTTGTGCTGCTCCAAGTATGCATCTAGGTCTGGATGAGCCACTGGTGCCACATAGTTTGGGCCGTATATAAAGTGTTGGATGGTGCACTCTGGGATGTCAATCTGAATCCCTCACACTTTCACTCTATCCAATGTTGGCTATATCTTTGGATTCTTCCATTTTTCACACATATTTATCAGGGTGGCAGCATATGCAGCATAGAACTCATGGACTAGAACCGAGTTTTAAGGACCACCCTGCCGACTCATCCATTGGAACCCATAGTGATCATACAGTTCTTTAATGTCAGCCATATCATTCAAAGCAGGCGATCTCACCTCAACTTCTTCGTGTATACTTCACCTTTCGTGCCCTTTATCATTTTGTGCCATACCATTGTGAAACAACTGGGAACCACCCTTAATGTCCCATCTCACTCTATCCCGAACTCGGAGGTTTTTTCATTTGAATGTCAGAGAAATGAGGATGGGCTCATCAGGTTGAGCTACTATTGTAGCAGGACCTTCATTATCGGATTTGCTAGCACTATTGCTAGAACTCTCTAAGGATGACTCTAAACCCTCATCTTTCTTACTGCCCGAAGCTGTATCCTTTCCAGGTTCAGACTCATCAGTACTGCTCGCCTGAGGTGATGACCCAGACTCACCCTCTCTCTCTTCAAACTGAGGAGAGGTGGTCTGTGTTTGCACCTTTACTCTTTTTCTAGTGGTCCAAAGTACTGCATCAGGATCAGAGTCTATAGTGTATACTTCCTCAGATCCACTTTCCTCCGACTCAGAGGACTCATCTAGAATTTGTCATTTTTTCTAATAGCAGCCTCTGAGTATTGTGTTGATACCTTCTTTGTGTTGCTCTTTGCTGGCATAGTACCTACAGGGTAGAATTCGTTAGTCCAGGTTATCAAAGAAAAATAGAACTTAAATATTATAGGCACAATCCACGGATTAGTCTATGGCCCATTGAAGAAGACTATGGCTCATAAATTGATTCGTGGTTTCAGTCACCATTATTCGTGTCAAAAACTATGAACTACTTAATGGACCGTGGTTCAGAACCATGGATCCATCCTGTAAGTCATGGTTCTAATCCTGTGAGTTGTCAATTTTGCATACTTAGTCCTAGAGACCATGAGTCATATGACGGGCCATAGTTTGGAACTAAGGTTCCTCCTGTGAGTCGTGGTTCATTCATCAGAAGCTAATAAAAGAGGTATCTATTTTACGAGTGGATTTATGGTCTGTGAACTGAAAATTACAGTCTGTAGATACATTCGTAATTATTGAGCAAAAAAAATTTTTGATCAAAAACTCCCTCCTTCTTAAGTTTTTAAACAGTTCATTAAATCCCACAACATAAAACTCCCAATTAACAAATTTTGTGTCTATTACACACTACAGATCTATCACACATTCATCTAGGGTTCAATATTTTTGAGTGATAGTCAAAATATGAACCCTAGCCTCGAATTGATTAATGAAAAAGAACTTAGAAGGAGGCAAGACTTACCCTTTGTGATCGAGTTCTTTTTCTTGTTAGAGGAGTGAATGGAGGGATCGATTCGTGCGTGCAATAGGTAGGAATTACTTTGATAACAATTATTGGAGAGTTTGAGTTGGATTGGGACTGAAAGAGGGAGAAGTTTGATTCTTTCCTTATTAAGAATAATAGTTTGCCTTAGGTGAAGGAGAGAAGAAGAAGCAAAACGGGGTATGGTATTATTTCAAATTTTAGTCGACCCGCAACCTAGCTTGTTTACTGTACCTGGGACCTACGAGTGATAACTACGATTCATCAAATGAAATGATGACACGTAGTCCCACTCGTGGTTCTGCGTTCTTGCCTTACCTGCTGCCAGGAATGATGATAGAGTGTACAGTCCGTCATTTGAAAGTACAGACCTTCTTATGAGTCGTAGTTTATTCCATCATAGGCCTATCAATTTTGCTCCAGAAACCACAAGTTGGTTTATGGTCTGTAGAATCTATTCACAGACTATGAACCTATTCGTGATTCCTGGAGATTCCTGCAGTGGTAGTCTTTTCTTTTCACCTGCACATAAAACAAACATTAGCCTTGGGTTGCCTTCTAAGCAGTGCTTGATTTAACGTCGCGGCACGATGCAGGATACTTGACTACTCAGACATCATCAAGTTTCCTTATGGGTTGCCTCCCATGTAGCGCCTGATTTAACGTCGTGACACGATGGAGGTCACTTGATTACTCAAACTTCATCAAGTTCCTTAGTTATTAGGAATTCACCAAGGGTCAATACTTCAACAGCTTCAAGCTCCTCTGCAATTCCCAAATATGCCTTTGTACACTGACTATTTGATTTTAACCTCTTTCCCTCATGATTTTCAAGCTCTACGACACCATGTGGGAACACTTGTACCACTTTGAACCGTCCAATCCATTTAGACTTCAACTTGCCTGGAAACAAGCAAAGTTTGGAATTAAATAGTAGAACCAAATCACCTGGTGCAAAAACTCTCTTCTCAATCTTCTAGTCATGATACAATTTCATCTTTTCTTTGTACAAGGCTGAACTTTCATAGGCGTTGAGGTGAAATGTCTCTAACTCATTCAACTGCCCAAGCCGCTGAAACGATGTTGTAGACCAGACTAAATTCAACATCTTCAATGCCAACATGGACTTATGCTCAAGCTCAATAGGTAAATGACATGCCTTCCCAAACACTAGTTGATAACGTGACATACCTATTGGTGTCTTCTACGCAGTCCAGTATGCCCACAAAGCATCATCTATTTTCCTAGACCAATCCATCCTATTTGCATTTACAGTCTTCGATGGGATTGACTTTATCTCACAGTTGGAGACCTCAACTTGCCCATTAGTCTGGGGATGATATGGGGTTAAAACTTTGTGTTTCACTCCATACTTCTCAAGAAAGGTATAGAACAACTTACTGCAAAAGTGAGAGCCTCCATCACTAATAATTGCATGTGGTGTACCAAATCTAGAAAATATGTTCTTTTTCAAGAATGTTGTGACACACTTGCCTTCATTACTGGGAAGCGCAACTACTTCTACCCACTTAGATATGTAATCAATAGCCACCAATATGTACTGCATCCCATTCGACATCACAAAAGGACCTATGAAGTCAATACCCCATACATCAAATAGTTTAACCACAAGGATGGGAGTGAGAGGAAGCTCATTCCTCTTTGATATACCACCTTCTTTCTATATCCTATTGCAAGACATAGAAAAATCATGGGCATCCTTGTGGATGGTCGGCCAATTGTAGCCACATTGCAAGATCTTGTGAGCAGTTCGAATCCCGCTATGATGCCCCCTAACAGGGGATGAATGGCAAACCTCTAATATCTCCATCATCTCATCTTTAGGTACACATCTACGAATCATGGTATCATCACATACATGAAACAAGAATGGCTCATCCCAGAAGAATTTCTTAACATCAGACATGAACTTTCTTCGCTGGTGGACAGACATATCAGGAGGTACCACATCACTTGCCAAATAGTTGGCAAAATTTGCAAACCATAGAATCAGATCTTGGGAGGCTACTAATACTTGCTCGTTTGGGACCAATCATCAATCTCTTTCTCATCATTAAGCTTCAGCATGGCTTCTTTCTCTAATCTTGACAAGTGATCTGCTACATGATTTTTTGTACCCTTCCAGTCCTTAACCTCAACGTCAAATTCTTGTAGCAGTAACACCCATCAAATAAATCTAGGCTTATCATCCTTATTCGCCATAAGGTACCTAAGAGATACATGGTCAGTGTGAATAATCACCTTAGTGCCAAGCAAATAAGATCTGAACTTCTCAAATGCAAAGAGCACAACAAGCAGCTCTTGTTCTATCACAGTATAGTACTTTTGAGTAGGATTAAGTGATTTGCTAGCATAGTATATGGTATGAAGAATATTTTTACGTCCTTGGCCTAGGACTTCTCATAGTGCCACTCCACTAGCATCACACATAACCTCAAAAGGCTGACACCAATCAGGTGAAACAATAATGGGCGCGGAGATCAACTTTTTCTTAAGGCATTCAAATGCCTTCAAATATGCATCAAAAACAAACTTCACTTCCTTCTTCAATAATTTGCACAAGGGATGTGAAATTTTAGAGAAGACTTTTATGAACCTGTGATAGAAACCGGCATGTCCCAAAAAACTTTGGATACCTTTCACAGAAACTGGAGGAGGAAATTTTTCAATCACCTCTATCTTCGCTTTGTCGACCTCCATACCCTTCTTGGAAATTTGGTGGCCAAGCATTATGCCCTCTTTGACTATAAAGTGACACTTCTCCCAATTCAGCACTAGGTTGCATTCTTCAAACCTTTTAAGCACACAGCTCAGACGAGTCAAACAATCATCAAAAGAGTCACCAACTATAGAAAACTCATCCATGAACACCTCAATAGTGTCCTCCACCAAATCTGAGAAAATTGACATCATACATTGCTGAAATATCATTGGCGCATTGCATAACCCAAATGGCATCCTCTTGAAAGCAAATATCCCATATGGACAGGTGAAAATAGTCTTCTCTTGGTCTTCAGAAGCAATCGAGATCTGATTGTATCCTGAATAGCCATCAAGAAAACAATAACATCCTTTACCAGCAAAACGGTCTAATATCTGATCCATGAACGACATCGGAAAATGCTTTTTTCTGTCCAAGCATTCAACTTTTTGTCCATGCATACACGTCAACTTGTGACTGGCCTTATTGGTATCAACTCATTCTTAGCATTAGAAACCATTGTGATTCCACCCTTTTAAGGTACACATTGAATCGAGCTCACCCATTTGTTATTTTCAATAGGATAAACCGCGCATGCATCCAGCCACTTGATAATCTCCTTCTTGAGAACCTCTTGCATAGGATGATTCAACCTATACTGGTGATCAATACTCGGAATGCAATTTGGCTCAAGCAAAATTTTGTGCGTTCAAATTTTAGGTAAAATCCCAATAATGTCAGTAATGGACCAACCAATGGCCCTCTTGAAATTTCTCAAAATAGAAATCAGAGCTTCGACCTGCCCTTTCATTTAGGTCTGATGCAATAATAACCAGCAAGGTTTCATTAGCTCCTAAGAACAGATACCGGAGGTAGGAAGGAAGTGCTTTGAGCTCCAACACTGGAGGCTCCTTAATAGATGGTCTGGCTGGTAGGGTCTGTCAAATTTTCAGGTCCAAATCAAATTTCTTTAGAGCATAGGTGTAAGACCCCATACCAGTAAGTGCTTCCACCATGTTGTCAAACTCCTCAATATCCTCTTCGTCAAAATTTATAATAACAGTTGCAAGTGCTTCAACACCATATCTCTCTTCAACAGGCACTACTAGTTGCTTCTCATCTATAACTAATACCATGCGCATGTCATCATGATGTTTCATAGATTAGCAGACATTCAAAGTAACCACCTCATCATTAAGTCTGAATTTCATCTGTCAAGTCTCTAAGTCAACCAAAGCACGTCCAGTGGCAAGGAATGGACATCCCAAGATGATGGGAACCTTAAAATCTACCTCACAGTCAAGAATCACAAAGTCTGCAAGAAAGATGAAAGTGTCAACTTTCACAAGTACATCATATAGAATTCTCACTGGTTTTTTCATTGTACGATCTTCTATAAGAAGCCGCATTGTAGTTGGTTTGGGGGCTGCCAAGCCCAACTATTCGAACACTGCTAGTGGCATCATATTAATACTAGCACCTAGATCATATAATGCTTTCACAAAATAGAAAGCTCTAATCGTGCATGGGATAGTAAAGGCTCTAGGGTCTTCCTTTTTTTGCACCAGAAAATGGGAAGTTATTGCACTACAATGGTGTAAGTTATCAGAAGGCTCAAAACTTATAGTTCTCTTCTTCGTCACCAGATCCTTCATGAACTTTGCATACCCAGGCATATGCTAAAATACTACAACCAACGTAATATTCACTGAAAGTTGTTTCAGCATAGAGATGAGCTTGCGATATTTACCTTCCTCAACCTTCTTGATCAATCTCTGTGGGTGTGGTAGATGAGGTAATGGTATGGATTTCAATACCTGTGGAAGCTCTTCATTCTTCTCCTTGGTGGCTTTGGACTTCTTCTTAATTAAACTTTTATTACCACTATTTTTTCTAAAATTGACCATAATTTCTGCATCATCTTTTTCAGGCTCAGACGGCTCATCAACAACTATGGGGATATGAGGATCAACAGTCTATTTCCGACTTTAAGTAGTCACTGCCACTTGATCATTCATATAATTAGCTTCTTGATCAGATTCGTGCCTATTTTGTCTTGGTCCTTTACCTTGTGACCCTATAGCGTTCCCCTCCTCTACTCTATTATTAAGAATTTGTTTTGCAAGTAGATCTATAGTTGTTTTTAAGCATATGAACTCCTATCTCATCTCCTACATCTCGTGGTGGTTAATATATCTCCCAACTGCATAAGTTCTTCCTGAGATCTCAGACTCTCTCGTATGCCAGGCCTTGTTCGTCTTTATGACTCTGTCAAGCATCTCAGAAGCATCGATGTAAGTATTCTCCATGAACGCCCCTCTAGTGATTGTATTAGCTACTTTCTTGGTGTTTTCATTCAGTGCTCTGTAGAAAATCTCCATCAAATTATCTGCAACGATTCTGTGATTTGGTACTTGTTTCAGCTTCTTATTGAACCTAAGCCATGTTTCATACAGGTCCTCCATGGGTAGCTTCTTGAAATGATAGACCTCCTGCTTTAGCTGCAACATCCTTGATAGAGGAAGAACCTCTCCAGAAACTGACTCCTCAGTTCTAGCCATGTGTATATTGATGCATTAGGTAATTCCACAAGCCAAAGTGTTTCTTCTCCAGTCAAAGAGAATGGAAAGGGCCACAATCTGATAGCATCTTGATCTACCCTTGGAAGGTTTTACACCTTGCAGATCCCTACAAATTTCATCAAGTGCAATTTCACATCATCAGTGAGCTTGCCAGCAAATAATCCCTTCAGGTTCAGCAGCTGAATCATAGTTCTTGTAATATCAAACTTTGTACCAATGGGTAGTGGTGATAATACAATGGGGTATGTTGTCCTTATGTCGCCAACATCATCATCATCAAGATTGTACCGAGGGATGTGTCAGGGTTGTTGAGGTTGGCGACCCCTATTCCCTCTCAGACCAACTGGATCTTGATGTATATTGCATCGAGCTGCTTCATCTCTTGCAACCTGAGCATCTAGTACGACTTGATAAGTAGCTTTTTGTCTAGCTTTTCGTGCTTGCTCAGCTTGAGCATTATGTTGAGAAAGTGCCTCTGAAGCTTGCGCATCTTGTGCAATTTGAGCATCTTCTGCTGCCTTTTGCCTCTGTTGTTCTTTGGCCAACATCTATGTTGTGGCCTGTTCAGGTGTCTCAAAAACTCCCTCTTGTGGGAGTTTGGGATCGAATGGAATCAAAGGATTTCCTTGACTCCTTGTATTGGGCATGCACAAGTGTGCAACCAGTGGAGCAAAAACAAAAACAACATAAAAAGTAAAATCAGGAAATAAGGACTAATAGTCAAATAACACAATTGGTCTTAATCTAAAGTCGTATTCCAAGGCAATGGTGCCAAAATTTGATACGCCCAAATTACACCTCAAAAAGAAGCATAAAGCAATCGATGTTCAAATATAGATCCTAACCAACGTTAGAGTCAATCCCACAGTAAATATGGTAGGATCTCGTTCAACTGTTTATTCACACTCTTAGCCGGCTTATTTCTCAGGGAGGAGGGTTTAAGTAACAATTAATGTTTGTAAATTATTAAGTATCCAGTAATCAGCAAGTATCAATATTATTGTGATTCAGAGAGAAGATAGAGTAGGATTGTGTTCTCCATGAGTTCATTACGCTGTAGCCATTGTACTAGCAATCTATTCTAGTGCTTAGCATGCAAGATTGGCAAGTTAGGTTCACCTAAATAGTTGGTCCCCTAGAGAGATGAATTTCACCACATAACTTGGTCCGTCTACGGGTGTATACTTTACTAACTCTTACCTTTGATCACAAATTAGCTATTCCCGGACACGGTCAAGATATTAGATGAGGGTTGATAGCCTCAAATCTCTGTTGTAACAAACCCTTTTCCGATTCTTTACCTCCTTGGTCCAAAAAGTAAGAATAAGGTGAGTTCTAACGTTTGCAATCGTTAAAAAGCAATCAAAGCAAAGGGAAGAACAATACATGCATAAACAAACACCATCCTAGAATTGCTAAGTACTTTTCCTACTTTGTTAGTCTATCATGGTTCCCACAACCCTAGTTGTAGATTTATCTTCTCATGTTCATAAGAAAATAATCAGAAGTTGTTGAAGCATTCATGATCATATACTTACAAGAAGAAATAAAGAAAACCGAAAAATTGAAAAATTGAAGAAGAAATTAAGAATCAAGAACTATGAATGTGTTAATCTCTCAAAACCAAGAACAAATCAATATCAAGTGTGTATGAATATGTTTCCTACAAAATTATAGAGCATAAAATGTAAAATAAAACCTAGGAAAAGTATTTATAGACATTATAAATCCTATCCTAAACAAACTAGGAGAACTGTAGTCGGCAAGGATCACGACTTGGTTGACGACCCATCGTTTAAGATGACGGTTCGTAGTTTCCTGAGGTCAACTGTGGTCCTGAAGAGTCGTCATTTCCTGTTGTGAGAAATAATGGGTCATGAAATCATTCTATGGTTCATCGACTGACTCATGATTTTAGTCTTCATTATTACATCTCTCTGATAAATAACCACGATTTCCACAGGACGGATTCGTGATCTGAAACTACGGTTTGTGTAGTAACTAGTGCTTCCTACTCTTCTTTTTGCATGTCTGCATTTCATCTAGTCTACGAGTAACAGGACTGGTCGCAGTTTAGAACCATGACTCGTAGACTGACTCTTGCTTTTCACCCATGACTTGCAATTCTGCTAAACTTTTACCACGGCTCACAAAATGGGCTCATGGTTTAGAACCACGGACTGTCAATCCACCCGTAATCCCTGTAGTCATCAACTTTTTAGTACAAATTTTAGCACTTTAGCTATGGAACCTGTTCGCCTGCACTCCTAACAAAAACCATTAAATCTACCAATAAAATGCTAAAGAACTTGCATTAATCATAAGTATTAAGCATCAAAAGTGACATAAATCCACGGAACATCAGTCGGGGCCTAGGATCTTTTGTTATGGTTTTATCTTATTTTCTAACATTTTAGGCCAGTTAGAGTTAGTAGTTTAACTTTAGTCAATATTCAGATAAGATGGCCTCGGATGGAAATTACATCAGCGTCGTTAGCTCTGTAGTGTTGACTTTGGGCTAGGGGGACCTTTTGTTTGGGTCCCGAGGCTGCCAGACTCATTTTGGGCTATTGGATTCAATTTTGGTTAAAGGTTGGTTTTTGGGAATGGGGCCCACTTCTTGCTAAATCGACATCTATTGGAAGTTTTGTTAATTCCATTGAATGTGGAATGCCATTTTTGGTAGGGTAGCATAGTATATTTTCATGTGTGGGTCCCTAGATGATCCCCAAGGATGTGATCGGAGAAGTTTTGAGTTATGTTTGCAGATGGTTAAAGCTGGTTCTTGTATGGAACGCTGGCAGTGCTTTGGCTGAACCTGTGTAGCTTCACTTGCTCCTTGGGTGTCCTACCTACGATGCTAGTTGCCTCAACAGGGGGTATGCCTATGCTCCTTCACCCACCCCAGTGACCCCGCCCCTGCGGCCTTTCGACCGCACCTATGGGGTCTGAGTTTTTGGCGACCTCAACCCCTGTGAGGATTTGGGTGCTGCTGCGGTGACACACTTGCATCATTAAGACCTCAGGTGTGCCATTCGCTGACAGCTTTTAAAGGGTCTTCTCCCTCATTTTTGTTCTAATTCTCATATCAATTTCCTTCATTGTTCCTAGATCTCTAAGCTCAATTTCTCTATGGGTTCTTCTTAAAGCAGTGGGGTTGGCTCATTCCTTGGCCGTGGTTCTTTTTCCCATCTTTGAATCGTGAGTATTCCTTCTTTAATTCCGTCAATTTCTTCACTCGATTCCTTAAATTGTTCTGGGATTTAAGGGTTGTTTTAGGCCCATTCCTTACTCGAATTATGCTTATTTTTTTGTCATAAGTTCCTGGAAGTGTTGGGAACTCCATGGTAACTTTTGTTTTCAATTTTAGGTTGGAGGGCCCACGGGTCCATGTTTTACTCAGATTTCAAACCTAACAGAATTACTAGAATTATGGGTATCATTAGCTTTGTATTGACGAGTAGATTATGTTTTTGATAGTTTTATTGCAATTCAGGGCTTCTCAGAGAAGTTCAAGCTTGGACGAAGTCTCTCCAGTAGCTCATCGTCGGATGTCAGGTCGGCTATGACTTACCAATCTTAGACTTGGTCTATATAGAATATAATTGCAGTATTTAGCTCATCTTTAGGTTGGGTTTACTAGTTTGGCACCCCAGACCTTGTCCGCTTTCTTTTTGTCCATTCTTGTTCCTTTTGTTTTAATATTCAAGCTAGTACAATAGCATTATCCCTTAGGGTCCCTGAGTGGCCTTTACATATTCCTCTATACCATAGTTGGAGGATTAAGCCTATGTAGGGCCGGTAGGTTGATTGTGAGTTGTTGAGCTGTTGATTCTATTTGAGCATGGAATCATCATGAAAAGAGCTTTTCTGCATTGATTTATTACTACTACAAGGTCGCGGGACTGACTATCACCAGTTTTCTAAACCTTGCATGGCCTAGAGGGCCTAGTTTCAGTTATAAATAATTATACATGGATTTGAAACTGGTTTTGTGGATCTTCTTAGAGTAAAAGAGATTATATTATGGTTTTTCACACTAATTTTGAGATGATACTAAACTCGGTTACGCCGGAGTGCTAGACATGGTTTTATTACTAATTTTTTAGATGATATTAGATTTGGCTGGGCCGGAGTGCTAGACATGATTTTTATTATTGATTTTAGACTTGGATAGATTTTTGGCACACATGATGGGATCTTGTGAGTTCGTATATTATCGCAGATACCTCCATGGACCTTGGCGATCCAAACTAGGGGCTACAGGCTGAGAGTACCAGGGGAGCGGTATACAAGGGAGTAGAGGTATACAGGGTTAGCCCTTCTATGGGTGCTACCTATTGGGCCTACAGGCGTTGGAGGAGGTGCATATGGTACCACTAGCATGTCACATCATATCATTCATATTTGCAGGGTTCCACCCTTGTTTTCTATTTGCTGAGTGTACGCTCCGGTAGTATAGGATGCCGGAGGGTTTGATTTCACTTGTATGTACTCGAGTGTATGGGCGCCCATAGGGTTTGTAGGTAGATTAGTTTACTTACTCCTGTTGTAGTTACTTACTAGTTTACTTATGATCATCCTTACCTTATGAGTTGTATTATTAGCATGCTTATGTTTAGTTTCCTCTCTTTCCTTCCCGTTATTTGAGGTTACCGATACACCGCCTTGTTATTTAACCTTTCCTTTATTTACTATTATTGCAAGGATCCAATTGCGTTCTCTACTCGTTCATATGTGTTATGTGATACATCTTTTATGGCTAGATTAGTTCACTTGTATTCTGTTATGACTTCTATCGGTGGCTAGCTTCCTTATGCCTTACTCTGTTTGCTTCTATGACCCTGTTCTTTCACTATCTGCTATCTACTATTTTTACATCTTATATATGCCTAGTCAGCCTATAATTTCTACTGGGTACCCGTTGATTTGCAATTGGTGCTCATACTATACTTCTGCATCTATTTTGTGTAGATCGTAGTGTGGGCCATCGTTGTTGATGTGGAGACTCATGCAACTTTTTGGACATTCGAGACATAAGGTGGGCTCATGGTGACTGAGGCTTGGCCATATCTCTTCTTTTGGCACTGTTTACTTTTTAAAATATTTAAAGACAGTTGTATATTTTACTTTCATAGTCTCTCTCTAGTGATGTGTATATTTAGTAGTGGTTCTGTACTATGATACTAGGTCATGGGATGGTGTAGTTTCCCATTTATATCTATATATTTCCCGTTGATTTATTCTATTTTACCTTTTTTTGCTTATTTTCACTTTCTTATGCGTTCTTTACTTAGATTGTAGACAATTACTAACCGTTCCATGCTACACGGATTGGTTCACATATAGGGGGTTATAGGTTCTATCATGACCTGAGAAATCGAGTTATGACAACTTGGTATTAGAGCCTAGGCTCCCTTGTGTCATCAGTATAGTAGCCAATGTCTAGTAGAGTCCTGCGGATTAGGGCAAAGACATCCGTAGTTTATCTTTGGAAGTCTACAGTGGCATTTTAGAAAACATGACTCTTCTCTTGCTTTTATATCATAGGTTTTATCCTAGATGGTTTCCTGAAATCTCATTTGTTTAGGTTCACTCTTCCACAGATGGTTTGTACGAGATCTTCAGCAGTGGACGTAGGCGAGCCTTCAAGGCCATCACCTTCAACTCCAGCTAGGGGCCAAGGTAGACTTAGAGGTAGAGGTCAAGGACATGACCAAGTTATGGCACCAGTTAGAGCTCTAGAGGCTGAGTATGAGCCTAAGCTAGTTTTAAATAAGTAGCCCATGGACCAGGGGACAACCCAGGTGCCACCAGGGCCAGTAGCAGCATCAATATCAGCAGCAGGCCCAGCTCCTACACTATATATCCGGGGTGTTCTTCTGTAGTTATTGAGTATGGTTAGGGGTAAGCCTTCTAATTCGGAATAGACATCCACTCATGGGAAGCCCTGGGTGTTCAGAGTTTAGGAGCGCAACATGCTACTACGGTTCTCTGTTCACAGGTCCTTCCAATACCTACAGGTTCTTAGCCTCTCGCTCCTCGCCCAGTCATGTTAGAGTCAGAGCAGAAGGCCTGGGATGGTTTCTGAGATTATCCCCATCGAGGTTCTCTGGTGCTCCTGGACAGGATGCCCATGAGTTTATTTCTACTTGTGAGGAGATGCTCTATCATCTTGGTCAAATAGATACCCACGAAGTAGATTATACCACCTATTATCTTGAGGGCCCAGCTAAGCTTTGGTGGAGGGCAAAGGTAGCTTCCAGACACTCTAAGTCTCCTCAGTTGACTTGGTGAGTGTTCTATGAGGCCTTCATGGACAAGTTCTTGCCACAGTGTGACTTTGAGTGCCGTAGGGATCAGTTCACCCAACTGATGTAGGGATCGATGACAATATCTGAGTACGAGACCTGTTTTCACCAGTTGGCTCCATTTAGGGCTATTATTATTCCTACAGAGCCAGACTAGCTTCATCAATTTGTATGGGGGTTGAGGACTGAGCTTTGACAGATTGTAGAGATACTAGTTGCTAGAGGGCGACCATTTCAGGCAATAACAAACCATGACCTCACTATAGAGGATTTATACTACCAGGACCCTGAGGCCAGAGATAAGAGACCATGCTATCAGGATGGTTTATGTGGTTCTCGCTCCAATTGTAGAGGTGCAGGTTGGTGGGGCAGAGGATATCAGCCATAGCAGCATCAGGGTCAGTCCAGCTGACTAGTTCAGGCATCATACCAGGCTTCAGGTGAGCCTCAGTTTGATCCCAGTTATGGTAGTCATCACGAGTTTAGTGGGCTGAGTTCAGGTTAGTCTTTGAGGGGTACATTATCTGGGGCATTAGGATGTGGTGGACATATAAGTATAGCCAGTTCATCACACCAGGATGGGACGTCAGGTCCTTGCTATGAGTGTTGTATCATTGGTCACTTTGCCAGAGAGTGCCCCCGATAAGGTACAATTCAGCCAGCCACTCAGCCAGCTCAGCCTCTGAGATCAGTGCAGCCACCTGTCAGAGGTGGTGGTGCCCGGAGTAGGGGTGGTACCCCTTATGGTAGGTCAGGTGGTAAGGATATCGATCAGTTTAGTGGAGGTCACCATCAGTTCAATGTTATCCTTGGTAGACCGGAGGCAGAGGCCTCAAATGTGGTGATCACAGGTATGATTTTTGTCTGCTGCCAATCAGCTTTAGCATTGTTCAATCCTGGTTCTTCTTGTTCATATGTTTCTGCCTACTTTGTTCCTTGTTTGGGGTTGGCTAGAGAGCCATTATCTGTTCTTGTATATGTTGCTACCCTCATAGGTGATTCTTTAGTAGTGGATTAGATTGTTAGATCCTTCTTGATAGTTGTTGGTGATCTTGAAACTTGGGCTGACTTGAAGATCTTAGATATGCTAGATTTTGATGTGATTCTGGGCATGGACTGTTTATCCCCTCATCGAGTAGTTTTGGATTGATATGCCAAGACCGTTACCTTAGGCATGTCTGGCATGTCCCAAGTTGTGTGGTAAGTTTCTATTGGTCATGGATTATTTCGGATCATTTCTCACCTTTAGGCTAGGAAGTTGGTTTCGCGTGGGTGTTTGGCTTATCTAGAATATGTTCAGGATATTAGTGCCAACACTTTTTCTCCTGAGTCGGTCCCTGTGGTTATGGAGTTTTTAGATGTGTTTTAGACTGACCTGTCAGGCCTTCCACCTGAGAGTGATATAGACTTTTCCATTGAGTTAGAGCCGGGCACCAGGTGCATTTCCATTACACCATATTATATGGCTCCAGCTGAGTTGAAGGATCTTAAGGTTCAGCTTCAGGACTTGTTAGCTAAGGGTTTCATCAGGCCGAGAGTGTCACCTTGGGGTGCTCCAGTTCTATTTGAGAAGAAGAAGGATGGGTCACCTCCAGTTCATTTCGAAACTGGTTTTATGGATCTTCTTGAAAGAGATTATATGATTGTTTTTCACACTGATTTTGAGATGATACTTGACTCGGCTAGGCCGAAGTGCTAGGCATGGTTTTATTACTAATTTTTGAGATGATACTAGAGTCGGCTGGGCCGGAGTGCTAGACATGATTTTTATTACTGATTTTAGACCCGGATAGATTCTGGGCACGCGTGATAGGATATTGAGAGTTTGTATATGGTCGCGGAGACCTATATGGACCTTGTCGATCCATACTAGGGCTATGGGTAGAGAGTGCTAGAGGAGGGGTATATAAGAGAGTAGAGGTATATGGGGGAAGCCCTTCCATGGGTCTTACCTGCATGCCATATCGGTGCTGGAGGAGGTGTATACGGTACCACTGGCATGGCATATCATATCATTCATGTTTGCACGGTTCCACCCTTGTTTTCTATTTTTTGAGTGTACGCTCTGGTAGTATGGGATGCCCGAGGGTTTGTTTTCACTTGTATGTATGCCTCGAGTATATGGGCACCTGTTGGGATTGTAGGTAGGTTTGCTTACTTACTCTTGTTGTAGTTACTTACTAGTTTACTTATGATCATATTTACCTTGTGAGTTTTATTATTAGCATCCTTATATTTAGTTGCCTCTCTCTCCTTCCCATTATTTGAGGTTACCAGTACACCACCCTGTTTTTTAACCTTTCCTTTATTTACTGTTATTGCAAGGATCTAGGTGCCTTCTCTACTCTTTCATCTGTGTTCTTTGATACATATTTTATGGCTAGCTTATTTCACTTGTATTTGGTTATGACTTCTATCTATGGACAGCTTCCTTGTGCTTTACTATCTTTGCTTCTGTGACCCTGTTCTTTCACTATTTGTTATCTACTATTTTTACATCTTATATATGCCCAATCGCCTATGATTTCTACTGGGTACCCATTGCTTTGCAATTGGTGCTCATACTACACTTCTACATCTCCCTGGTACAGATCTTAGTATGGGCCATTGCTATTGACGTAGAGACTCATGGAACTATTTGGACATCCGAGACATAGGGTGGGTTCCTGGCAACCAGGGCTTGGCCATATCTCTTCTTTTGGTACTGTTTACTCTTTTGTATATTCAGAGACAATTGTATAGTTTACTTTCGTACTCTCTCTCTTGTACTCTGTATATTTATTAGTGGCTTCTGTACTATGATACCAAGTCCTTGGATGGTGCAGTTTCCCATTTATATTTATATATTTCCCGTTCCTTTCTTTTGTTTAACCTTCTTCCACTTATTTTCTCTTTCTTATGCATGCGTTACTTAGATTGTACCTCATTGCTAATTGTTCTAGTCTACTGGGATTGGTTCACCTACAGAGGGGTTGTAGGTGCCATCATGACCTGAGAAATCAGGTCGTGACAATGCTGGATATACTGAGGGCATATTATGTTAAGCATTTTCATCTCCAACGAATACACAAGACAGTGATTCTGTATAGGAGATGAGCATATGAGTTGGCATATGCGATAAATGCTCAAACATACTCTCCCATAAAGAGGTATCAGCGATCGTCAAGCAAAACACATTTATAAGTACCCAACGGATGTTGGGGTCATACCCACAGAGACTTGTAGATAGCACAATGATGATTGTATAGAAATGACTTCACCAAGAGAGTAAGTGTTTAAATGCAAGAAAGTAAAGGATTGGGGGGAATCAGGAATTCTCTCACGAAATCCAATTCAAGCAAGATGGTAAAGTAAAACGGGTGTACAAATGAGAGTAGACGACTCGGGATGCGTATCCAATGGGGCTTTAATGTGGGATAGGGTGTTTGTCTACTCACACTTACTCTCGATCATTGACATCGGTAGCCCTGGTGATGGGTATGGTTGTTTATCTCTCGATCAACAACCATATATCTGATAATCCCTGTTAGAGCACTATCAGTTAAATCATCAAAAACCAAATATCCAGCTTGGGGTGGTCACACTATCTCTAGCTTAGACCCTTAAATGTGTAATTCCATCGATATGAGTTATTTCTAGCCTCAGATATGAATGGAGTCCTAAGTTCCCACTAGTAATTTCACATCCGAAACTATAAACTTCTCTTTCAAGCAACAACATAGTCAAGTAAGGAAAATCAATGTTTGCAACCACTAATTTTAAGATAAAACTTGGTGAAACTACTAGACCAATGTCAAATAAGCAATTATAAGCAAGAATTAGCAACACCCACACCCATTTGTCAAGGACCCATTATCAACACATCCCTAGACAAATGAAATTAGCTACTCATACTAAAGGAAAGAGATATACCAAATGAGTAAGTCAAATTCCTCTTCATTAAAGTGTAATTTTAAGTTCTAAGCTCAGTTTTTGTACACAAATGGTTGACCAAGATTTTGGAAGAGAGAATGGATTGAAACCCTCTTCTTCTTGGAGAGGAAAACTTGTTCTCAAAGCTAAAATTACTTGCAAACCTTCAAAGATGAAGGATCTCTTTTACAATTGTGCCTAAATTAACTTTTTATACTTTCCCAAAACGTCACTAATTTTCTGGACAAAATTGCCCTTCAGGTGGCGTGTGACACGACATGTGGTTCGCACATCGTGTTTGGTTGTACCACTTACTTCAGCTAATATTGGAGGCTTCATGCAAAGAAGGTGTGATTCACACCACGAGTTGTGTGTGTCGCACAATGACCACACCCCTTATCAGATTCTTCAGTGACTATTGTGGCTCCATTCGGTGTAGGTACGTTCCATACCACAGCTTGTGCGTGTCACACGGGAACCGCATCTCAGGGCAGAATCTCCATCTTTTTCGATCACTTCACACTTCTATTCTTTTAAGCTCTTTTTGGGTCTATTTCCTTGTTTTCCATCATTGATCTCAAGTACCTGCATAGACATCAATAAAGGCCATAAGAACCTCTAAATCTATTCAAAACATAGCAATAATTCATGGATAAAGGCTCAATAAGTTTGTAAATTACCGACTAGTCATAACATGACCCAGAAAAGCAACAAACTGCATCCAAAACTCACACTTGCTAAACTTAGCAAATAATTGTCGATCCTTGAGAGTTTGCAACACAATTCTCAAATGGTCTTCATGCTCCTCCTTATTCTGAGAATAGATAAGGATATCATCAATGAACACAATCACAAACATATCCAAATACTGCTTGAACACACGGTTCATCAAATCCATAAAGGATGCAGGAGCATTCGTTAATCCAAAAGTCATAACCACAAATTCGTAATGACCATACCAAGTTCTGAAGGCTGTCTTCGGGATGTCACACTCTCTAACATGAAGCTGATGATAACCGGATTTAAGGTCAATCTTGGAGAAGAAACTGGCACCCTGAAGCTGATCAAACAAGTCATCAATCCTAGGAATAGGATACTTATTCTTGATTGTGACCTTGTTCAACTGACGGTAGTCGATACACATTCTGAGGGAACCATCTTTCTTTCGAAAGAATAGAACTAGAGCACCCCATAAAGAGATGATGGGTTGAATAAAACCCTTATCCAGGGAATCCTTCAACTGTTCTTTCAATTCTTTAAGCTCCACGAGAGCCATCTATAGAGAGAAATAGAGATAGGATGCGTATCTGGAAAAAGATCTATTCCAAAGTCGATCTCTAACTCGGGAGGGCCTCCAGGCAAATCCTTGGGAAACATTTCCGAAAACTCACTCTCAACAAGAACTGACTGGAGATATAGGAGTTCAGACTCCATGTCCATAACCCAAACTATATAATAAACATAACTCTTAGAAATTATCTTCCTAGCCTTAAAATAAGATATGAAATAACCCTTCGAGGATGGAGGACTACCTTGTCATTCTAAGACAGGTTCATTTGGAAACTTGAAACTGATGACTCGAATACGATAATCAACCGAGGCATAACATGCATACAACCAATCCATACTAAGAATAACATCAAAATCAGTCATCTCCAACTCTACTAGATCCGCTGAGGTGATTCTATGAAGGACTGAGATAGGAAAGTTTTGGTAGATTCTTTTGGCTAGGACTGACTCACCAACAGGAGTAGAAACACAAAAGGGTTCTAAGCGATGATCAGGACAAATCTCAAACTTGCAAGCAACATAAGGGGTCACAAAATATAGGTATACACCGGGATCCAATAAAGCATACACATCAAAAGAGAAGACTTACAACATACCAGTAACAACGTCCAGTGAACTCTCCTGGTCTTGACGAGAGGACATGGCATTAAGGCAGTTTTGGCGCTGTCTACTAGAACTAGAGCAGTGCCCTGCTGGGCCGGTCGACCTCCTGGGGCAGCTGGAGCAGACTGAGTCCTACTACCTCCCTGACCTTTCTTAGCTGAAGGGCAATCCTTAATCCTGTGTCTAACCTATCCATCCTCAAAGCACCCCTCTCTACCAGCTAGACACTCACTGGGATGACTTCTACAACACTTGTTGCAAGAAGGGTAAGGGGTCCCTTTTGCAACACTTCCCTGCGAGTAGGAACCAGATCCTCTACCAGTTTGATCATGGTGAGGCCTGGGGGCCTGGGTAGCAAAGAATGAATGAACCCTGATGATTTCTTCTAAAACAAAGAGCGATGTCTGCCTCTGTACCTATGATGGCCAAAACCTGAACTCTCCGATCTAATCCTCTTATTTTCCCTTGCCATCTCTCTCAAATTATCTCCCTCGATCTATTGGGCATGAGTCATAAGTTGAGAAATATCCATGTCACCCAAAAGCATCGCAGACCTACACTCCTTCTTTACCAAATCTGATACTCTATAAACATACTTACTCATCTCATCCCACGGGTTAGCCACCATGGAAGGAGCATACCTAGAAAACTGGGTGAACTTCAATCCGTACTCCTGAACCGACATAGAACCTTGCCTCAAATTCACAAACTCTTCGACCTTAGCTTGCCTCAACTCCCTTGGGAAGAACCGGTCAAGAAAATCCCTCTCAAAACATTTCCAAGTAATAGAGACCACATCCCTAGCCCTAGCATCTTTCCATTGAGTAAAACCAAATATGAGCCACATCCTTGAGTTGATAGGAAGCTAGCTCAATACAATTAACACCACCCACTTGCATCACACCAAAGATCTTCTTTACCTCATCCAAGAAATTTTGTGAATCCTCACCAACTTTCAAACCCCGGAACTCGGGTGGGTTCATGCAAATGAAATCTCAAACTCAGGACGCTATTCCACCTTGAGGATGGACGGGTATAGGAGCTTGTTGATTGGCCTGAGCAGCCATAGTATGACCTAGCATATGAATGGCCTTTTTGAACTCCATATTTGTGACCTCGGGGTCTGGAATCAGAGGGTCGACATTTTGAGAGGCTCGGCGAGGCATGGCACGGTGAGGAGGCATAATCTGAAATGCATAAAGAACAGATTAAAGGGTAATAGAGTTAAACTCTATTGCATGATATTGATCAAGAAAGAAGTGAAGTTTTTCCTAAGACACCTCATAGCTTCTCTCTCATAAGTGTGGCATACTTCACACACATGAAAGAGACTCTACTCGATGCGTCTTTTAGACACCCTAGGACTCTTGAACCTAGCTCTAATACCAAGTTTGTCACGCCATGAGGTTACCTCCTTAGACGTAACATGGGACCCTGGACCACAAGTGCCCTAAGTTAACCCTTAGCTAAAGCATGACTTAAACAAACATAGATAAACTTAACGGAAGCATTAAACTGGAGAGATAGATAGACTGAGTCATCAACAGCTCAAACATAACATAACAGAATCTGAAACCCAAATACAGAATCTCTACTATGTCTGAAAACCTCTAAACAAAAAAATGAGTTGCGGGGACAAGACCCCAGCTAAATCCAAATACTAAACAGAAACCATGAATATAGACAACTGATACTAGTCCTCGAAGTATGAGGACTCACCACTCAAAGTTGGGACAATGACTAAGCTCTAGTCATGAATCTGAGCACCCGAACTTGAATCTGCATCATCAAGAGGATGCAGCACAAGATATGCATCAGTACTATAGGATGTACTGAGTATATGAGATATGCAAAATCTGAAGTAAACATGTTATCCATACTTTAAAACTGAAATCATGCTATAATTGTGAAAGCTGAAATGCGAAGGACCCAATGCAGTATCATAGGCAAAATATACTTGAAAACCATAGTAATAACAGAACTTTTGAAATCTGAAAGCAAAGAGTCAATGCATTTAAATGACTGAAATTATTTCTGTGGGAGATTCTCTAACTGACATAGACCATGTGAGCTACATGGAATATGATATATCCGCCCAATCGAAAGGACCCAATATACCTTGCCAGGGTATAAAGGCATAGCTAGTATGATCATGGTGTCTGATGCCCACAGAGGAGACTTAAAGAACCTATGGTGGCATGTAGTTCTAGAATATATAAGGGGTACGCTCACCCAATCCAACTCGGTGCTCAATACAACTCCCAAAACATACTTGTAGCTCAACTTATACTTGTGACATATATAATGTCAAATCTGTTTGAAAAGCATACGGGTGTATCTAATACCATGCAATTCACATAACTTAGGTAGACATATCTAGATGCCAAACCTTTCATAAAACATAGAGACATGTCTGATGTCATATAATTCATACTTTAAAATCCTTAAAACTTAGCATATCCATAATTCAAAACATATTTTTCTTTCTAAATTCATAACTTGAAGAATTAGGCATGCAATTTCATGATAATAGAGGCCATGTTTTCTAAACATGCCAATTTTTCTTGCAAATATGCAATTCAATTGAATCATGCTAGAATTATCATCAAACATATGGGCTCTTGAAATTATGCAAGGGATCTTAATTAAAACATGGATAATGAGCGGGAAATCAAAAATTGATACTTTAAAACAAAACCCATAAAATTTTCCCAAATTGGGTAAGAACCCTAATTTCATAAATTCATAAATCAAAGTAAACTTGAGGATTTTGGGCATAAGGGTGAAGGAATTCCCTTATTGAATACACACATACCTTATAGGAGCTTAGCTTAATCAAAGATGAAAAGAAATGGAGACTTGAACTTGGATCTTGAGACTTGGAGCTTGAAGGAGTTCTTTCTTCTTTTGGAATAGAATTGCATAGAATGAGAAGAGTTTAGGCTATTAGGGAATAAAACCCTACTAAAAATGGTCAAAACGACCTCACTTAGGAGTTAAAAGGATGGGTAATTATAGAAATATCCCTGAGATTTAATTAGAGAAAAGCTGATTAAAAACTCGGCTTCAGGTTCCACGGGTCCTTTCCACGAACCATAAAATTAACCACGGCTCGTGGATTGAAGTCGTGGTTCCTGAGCCAAAATTTCAAGCTGCGGATGAATTTCCACGACTTAACAGGACGACCCATAAAAACTTCAACAAGTCATGGAATCTATTCGTGGTTCCTAAGAAAACTGGTGACCCTCAGTTTGAGTTTCACGGGTTGGTTTTATAACTCATGGAACCATCCACGGGTTGTGAACCAGCCTCGTGGTTCACAGACCTAAGGATGATCTGCAGGATTGGTTTTACAGGTCACTTCCATAACTCGTGGTTCCTTCCATGACTCATGGACTTGACTCGTGATCCCTGAAAGTTTCAGAATTTTCAGAGTTTCTAACTTTAAAAGATGAATTGAATTCTGGGGTGTTACAGTGCCACTCGTGGTGGGGTTGGGTCATGACAAATGTTTCAAAAGCAAACATGCCTAAAGTGAACATGAGACACCCTAAAATCACTAGCACACAATCAAAAGGGGCTTGTAAATAAACAAAAGCCAAACAAGCATTCCTGGCCAATATAAAAAAAGAATAACCAAACAAACATTCCCGACCTATGTTAATGTAGGAAAACTTGATGAACATTCCCAACCTGTATTAATGAAACCTCGGTTGATCATTTTCACGACCTAATAGTGAGAAGTCAGACGTATCAAAATTCCTGAACTTCTAATATTTTTAGCAAATTGACTAAAAAGAACGAATGAGACACATTCCAATTACAAAAATGTTCAACTTCTGCGGGCATATACATACTTAAGTCCGTAAACAAGCATTTGTTACCAATGGTTTTTACAGATCCGAAAGCAATAGACTCAAGGTAATCAGCCCCAAGACATTATGAACTTATAACTGATAGACAACTGCCCAAAAGACAGGAGCAAAAGTGCTTAAAATAGATCAAAACATTCCAAAAGACTTCAATGAAAATAAAAGTACATTGCAAAAATAAACCAAAGAAAAATAATAACTTGATCAGATTCAAACGAGTCATACATCGAGGAGGTTACATAGAAACATATAGTTCTAACAAAGGGATAAATACAAAACAATAAAAATTGATAACAGTGCATATAACAACACCCCAAAAAGGGGAAAACACATAAAACACTCCTAGAAAATAGAGTAATCTCTTGTCGACCCTCGAGTGTGACACTGGTCCATGAACCTTGTTGCTCCAGCAGAACCCACCTTTTTTAAAGGATACAGTGTGGTGCCCTCATTATTATCATCAATACCAATCTGGATTTGACATAACAATGGAAACAAGCAAAAGAACTCGCGGTACGCGAACTTGAGGAGAAAACACAAAATCTTCTGAAGTACCCTGAAGGGCATAAATGAAGGATCTAAGATGTATTATATATATCCTAAAAAGTTGTATTTAAACCCATAAAAGGTTGCAGATTGAGGACATGAAAGAAGCCCATTCATGTCTCAAAGAGTGATAGTCACTCCGAGTATAAAGGGCACTGTGAGGTTATAAACCCATGAGTTGATAGAACTGGGAGGAAGCTCAGATACTTTACTATATGTTCATCCATCTACATCCCTATTGAGGCCATAAAAGTGGAGAAAATAGTAGGAAGTAAGCTCTAAACACAAAACTAATGGAGAAGAAGAGATGGTTAGGCATCATTGCTAGTCTCATTCTTGGCTTCACCCTCGACTACTTCCTTGCCCTCGTTGGCGACCCTTAAAGTTAACATAGATGGAAAAAGAGGAAGAGACAAGGACAAATCAGAAGCCAAAGGAGAAATAAAGCATGAGTTAAGGGCTCGACCATAGAATAAAAGGCAAGTAAAAGCCACAGAGTAAAGCTCATTTATTTTCTATAAAGCTAATATTGAATAAAATATTTTGTGGAAGACAAGTATTGACGAATAAAGGGTATTTATAGAAATCCTTACAAAAGAGACGACCCAAATGACCTCAGAAGGCAGAAAGACATTTGTGAAAAAGAAGGACAAGATGGAAAGAAGAAATCTATTAAAAATTCTTTAATCAATTGATAAGATCTCAAAAACGAAAGAAGATATTAAGAAGGAAGGGGAAAGATTCTCAGCGGTGCTTTTGAAACCTCAAGCGCCCTCAAAATCGAATTACACAAAGACATATGGCTTGGAAAAGATTTGAACGAATGACTTATGTCAGAGGTATAAAATGCGAATGGCGCTTCAGTTTCTTTCTCTAGAAGATTCTATTCGGATAAAATTAGGGATTTGATACGTCACAAAAATTAAAAAAATGAATCAAGTACATTCTTCAAATAAAAAATTAAGTCCAAGAAATGTGGGAACTATCTGTATAGAAAAATATAGCCTAGACATGTGAATAAAATAGATCATGACATATGAAAAAATGACTGGCACCAGTTGGACAAGATTCAAAACAGGTCATACGTCGACTAACCGAGATGACTAACGCAAAAATACATCATGAGGGTATTTTTAGCTTGGAGGAAAGTCAATGAGCCTGCACTAGCTGTTAGTAGCTTTTATGTATTGATTCATGAATAATGTGAAGTATTACCTCTTTTTTATTTATGTCATTTAATTAGTCATTTATTAGGGAGCTTAATACATAGTAATCAGTCGTTGGAGAGCTGACCCCTATATAAATTCATGTTATTGTCATCCCAATACACACAATTCACGGTCTGAATCAAAGACTATTTTCATTATTATCTGTTAGCTTTGCTTCGTCAAGCTTATTGTTATTATTTCAATCTTGGCTCTCATCTTGGTCAACCTCTGTTAAGGCATGATCGAGCTACAAGGATCGTCCAGCTCTTGCCAGCTCATGCCACATCTGCCCCCCACACTTTTTCAATTGATTGAACTGCTTGTCTCTTACTTTTTAGCATTATACTTTATTTTGCTACAACCGAATGAATTTGAACCTCTTATCTTTTAAACCTCACTAACAAATTCAATTGTACCCTTTTATGGTAAGCAGTAGTAACAGCAATAACAATAATAATAATAACACCAATAATATTAATAGTAATAATAAATAATTACCACTCTCTTTTCTGGTAAGTTTGGTTCAAATCAAGCCTTAATGCTTTCATTGACATTTGATCTGTAAAAATATCTCCATAAACATTCATGTTAGGATAAGCACTAGCCTGAGTAGGAGGGGACTTCACCACGAATCTTAGAAATCTTTTTGACATATATTTCAAGCATTGTTAGATTGATTTGATCTCTAAAATTCCTCGGTGCCCTCAAAAAATCAGTCAAAGACTCGTTGTCCTTAATATTGAACTCTGCATAATTCACTAAATCTTGTGCGAAAAAAATATTAGGTATTTTTCTATTACTGTCAATCTAAAATCTGGGTTACTAACTCCCATTCTTCTATAAATTGAACCGAGTAATGTTAAGTAGTCTAGTGTAACTGGAAACTTACCATTGGACTCTGGCTGACAACTGTAATGAACAGTATTGCCGTCATGAACAATTTTACCATCCTAAAATATTGAAACCTTAACAGTCTGTTCATTCGATAGTTTTTAAAAAGATGCTAAAAAATATCAGCAAATGAATATGAGAGTAGATTAAACAAAGTTGTTTGAAATATAGAAGATGGGTAAATTTTAAGCTTATCCGAAGTCTCCTTTAAATAAAGCTTGGATGAGTTTTGAAAAAAAATATAATACAAAAAAGTATCATATAATGCTCTATTTTTCTCCACTATGCGTATATAAGTCAAATCAAGTATAAATATGATAGAAAAATGTGTGAAAAAAAACTTAGAAAGTCTGATGGAAATAAAAAATTTGTCATTAGTTTTAGTGACTTATATAGCACACTAAATTAGTGCTCTATAGGAGTCCATAGACCTTAACGATCCTTAAGGGTTGAGCCGTTTATGGAGGTGATATTGCACTAATTTAGTGCGCTATATGTAGAAAAAGAAAACTTTGTTTCTTCACGTTATTTTGGTCAATATTTTCTTTTTAAACGTGATTTAGGTTCAGAACTCTAATTTTAGAAACATGAGTCCCGAGTGCCTTTCACTTTTGAAGTTGTGTACCCACGTTCGAATAACCACATCTTGTAACTTCATTAATTTCATGCTTTCAATAAGTTCGGTGACTAGTACTAACCACCTCTCTGATCTCAAGCATTACATACATTTCGATGTAAGTGCAATGCAACTTTAAAAAACTAAAATTTTGTAATCATTAAGTTGCACTAAATTTTGGAACAACCTTTATGAAGAATAGTACTTCTTCGGTTTCATATTAGTTGGCTACTATACTAAAAATAATTATCACATATTAGTTGGTCATCTTACTAAATCAAGACTTAGTAATTAATTAAATTTTGTCAATATTACCTTTGCAATTAATTCATTTTGAAAGTGTTCACACTTGTTTGTAAAGTTTTAAAAAAGTTTCTTAAAAAGGTAAATTAGTAAAATTATTTTTTTACTTATGATTTCTTAATATGTATATAAAAAAAAAGTAATCAACTAATATGAAACAGAAGGAGTATCAACAGTTTAGAGAGGAGGGTTTTTGGAGGGAAAGGGGAGTTGATAGTTGATAGTATCAAACAAAGTGAATTGTATTAAAGTTATCAAGTAAAGTAAGGTGAAAGATGGCAGGTTTAGATGAGTGTCATGTGAGTAATTATATCTGTCAACACATTTGGCGGAGTTCACAAAATTTAAAAAGTGACCGTTAAAGGACTTACTTTTTTCCACACTCTTCTCGTTCTTTGTTGACCAGTGCAAACAATATCAAATATAGTTTACTTTAGTGCTTCTTCTCCTACTTTTTACTTATCTATTACTCCTTTAATTCTAATTTATGTGACACTTTTTGAATTTCAAAATTCAAATAAATTTATCTTTAAACGTAATTTTTTCATATATCTTCTAAATATTTTAAACGGAGAAGGGCCTAAATTACCCTTTAAGTATTGAAAATGGTACAAATATAACTTTCTTCCACCTTTGGGGCTCTAAAATGCCCTTTTTATCCACATTTGGGCTCTAAATACCCTTCTAATCCACCTTTGGGTCCTATTTTGACCTTTTCCTTAACAAAACCCTTTAGAAAAAATGATTAGGATTTTCATTTAATATGTAACAACATTTTATTTATTGAAATTTTAATTAATCAAAACCTATTAACTTACAAACCCAATTTAGATCCCAGATTTAGCTTCCCTTCATTTCTCGTCTCTCCATTTTTTTCAAGTTCTTATTTAGATTAGAGACATATGTCATAGATTTAATTTAATGACTAAAATTTAGAAAATTAAAAATAAGTCTTAATTATGATTAAAATAATTAATTACTTTCATTATTTATTCTAAAATATAAGGCAATTCCATAATTCTATCCATTAAATTTATTTTTAATTATATTATCATTTATTTTGTCAAATATTCAAATATCTGATTGCTATTTTATTTATAATACAGGAAAAATGTTATACTAAATTTTAGTTGTAATTTTTTTTAAAGCGGGAGGACTTCTCTTCCAATATTGAAATTCCTTTCCAACATCCAAAATTAGGCTAAAAATAATTTAAGTGAAAAAAATAGTAGCAAAAAAATTAAAGTAAAAATGATGAAGGACAAAATTTACTCAAGCCTCAAGGCAAGTGAGAATATTTTTTTATATTTAGGAAAGATATCTTGTACAACTAAAATTATGAGATTAAAATAATATTTTGAAAGTAAATATATGAAAGTAATTAATTATTTTAATCATAATTAAAGCTTATTTTTAATTTACTAAATCTCAGTTATTAAATTAAATCTATGACATATGTCTCTAATCTAAATAAGAACTTGAAAAAATGGAGAGATAAGAAATGAAGAGGAGTTAAATCTGGGATCCGAATTGAGTTTGTGAGTTAATAGGTTTTGATTAATTAAAATTTCAACAAATAAAATGTTGTTACATATTAAATGAAAATCCTAATCATTTTTCCTAAAGAGTTTGTTAAGGAAAAGGGCAAAATAGGGCTCAAAGGTGGATGAAAAAGGTATTTTAGAGCCCAAAGGTGGATGAAAAGAGCATTTTAGAGCCCAAAGGTGGAAGAAGGGTATATTTGTGTCATTTTCAATACTTGAAGGGTAATTTAGGCCGTTCTCCGTATTTTAAATCCTCAATTATTGTGACTTATAGTTAAATATAAAAAAAATCATGCTCAAATTTATGGTCAAACTTAAACTGTTTGACACTCGAGAAATGAAAAATGTCACATAAATTGAGACAGAGGGAGTATAATTTACTTCCCTTTTAAAAAATAGTATTAATTTTACTAAATTATTCATATTTGTTATGCTTTGAAATAATTTAAATAATAGTAATTCCAATATGTTACTAACGGTAAGAACAAAATTCAAAATAAAAAAATATTTTTAATAAATGGAATAAGTGAAAGAAAATAGAATGAGTAGTAACTTAAAAAACTAGAGGGTTTAATTATTTAGTGTGGTATGTTTGAATAAAATAAAGAATAGTAATAGCAGTTAACAAAAGGGTCATAATTTGAATTTTAAAGAAACAGGTTTGAAACCAGACAGTGACAGCTCTTTTCCGTCCCCAGTGTACTCTAGTGTTAAGCCTTCTTCTTCGTCTCTATTCCCATTTCTCCAACTCTTGTTCATGGCTGGATATGTTGGTGTATTGGTATCGGATCCATGGCTGCAAAATCAGTTCACTCAAGTGGAGCTTCGGAGTTTAAAATCTCACGTATGTTCCTTGTCTAACAAATCTCTTTTCATTATTAATAAATTCTCTACTTTTCGGAATCGCTTTATGTTTTTGTGCAGTTCAACACGATGAGGAGAGAAAACAGAGTTTTGACGCTCGTCGACTTGCCTTCACAAATGGCGAAACTGAAAAACGTCGGAGAGAATCTTACGGAGCAAGAAAGAGAGTCCTTTGTCAGAGATTCCTATAAATGTCTAGATGAAGACGTTGATTTCGAGCTATTTCTTCGGGTATATTGGCCACTTCAAATTTTGTTAGATTCATATCCACAGACCGGTTCTGAATTACTACTTAATTTTAAATACTTCAAGTGTCTGTTGGATCATCCATCAAAAGTGGATACCTGATTTGGAAATGACATATCAGGAGGAACTGAGTTTCTTCATTATAGTGAATTTTTATCCTATTTCTATATGCTTTCTAGATTAAAACACTAACCATAACAAATAGTAGTATATAAGTTCATACCTCGTATTTGTATAGTCCTTTATTATGGCATCTAGCAGAGAAGGTAGTTTGGACTTGATTTAAGAATTTTGAGTGTCCAAAATTATCTTGTTAGACTAGTACAAAGAAATGCTTCTACTCAAATCCAGAACACAACTTCCATCACTTTTTGAAAAAGAAAAGATAATAAATGGATGCATACATACATGTATCAGTTCAAAACAATACCACTTCGTTAAAGTTTCTTTTAAGTTTGTAACTTACCAAGAAAGGAAAAGAGGTAGAACTATAGATTCACACATATTTTATTTGAAGTGTTCCACTCTGTTCCTAGACCTTTTCAGAACATACTCATCAAGAATCAGTAGTGGACATATGTTATGAGTGCAATAATTTGTTAACTTGTGACAGGTCTATTTGAAACTCCAAGCACATGCCACTGCAAGAATGGGAAATAATGCCAAGAACTCATCAGCTTTCCTAAAGTCTCCGACTTCTACACTACTCCATACAATTAGTGAATCTGAGAAGGCATCATATGTTGCCCATATTAACAACTATCTTGGGGGAGATGAATTTTTGAAAAAAATCCTTCCTATTGATCCTTCTACAAACAATCTCTTTGAGATTGCCAAGGATGGAGTTCTTATCTGGTTAGCATCAGTCTCGCTCTTTCTTGTATACATATCCCAAGAGCTTGTAACCCCATGATATGATTGTCAATTAAATTGCCCTTTGTTGCAGTAAGCTTATCAACGTGGCTGTGCCTGGAACAATTGATGAACGAGCAATAAATATGAAGAGAATACTTAATCCATGGGAAAGGAATGAAAATCATACTTTGTGCCTAAACTCTGCAAAGGCAATTGGATGTACTGTGGTCAATATTGGAACTCAAGACTTTATTGAAGGAAGGGTACGTGTATCCTTGTGAATTCCCTCTCACATTTGCATCAGTTCTCCCCTGAAATTTTCATTTATTTTGACTGTTTCCTTTGGAGTCCCTTGGAAACATTATGTGGAAAGGTATCTCATCAGATGGAGTAGGATTCTGTATCTTGGGCTTTGAGCACTGTTAGGGTGATATCATCTGATCATTTTGGTTTGTTAACTGATAATATTATGTTAATCTAAATAGATTTATCGATAGCCTTATTCTAACAAAACACTCAATAGTTAGTTTGCTCTTTCCTTTCGCTTATCATTTGGAAAAGCATATGAGCTTAATTTTTTTGTTCCGTAGGAGAAAGTCCATTCTCTTCTAGGCTCTAGTATATTCGAAGACATTCAATTACCCAATGTACTTTTCATTGCTGCCTTTGTATCATCTCGTTCTCTGGTCTGTGGCTGGATGATGATGTATTTGATCAAAGGCTTGAGAAAAATCTTGTTAAGATGTTACTAAATTATGTGTTAATGTTTGCTGGTTCTTCCCAATGTAATATTTACTCCAACTCTTGACATGATGAGCGTTTCTTCAGGTGGTTTTTGTGAGTGACATTCTTTTGATTACCTTAGCTTGTTGGAGTAACAGTTATACTGTATTAATACTTTGTTGTGTGATTTGTTTCCAGAGGCATCTTGTTCTTGGAGTAATATATCAAATTATTAAGGTAAGGGTTCTGAATGTGTACTTTATTGAATACTTAAGATGATTTTCAAATTTGAAGTTTCAGAGTAACTTTTACCTTACCAATAGCAGCAGGCATTAAGATACATGAGGGCATCACCATTTATTTAAATCTTAGGACACATAACTGTAATCTTTATAATTTCCGAGGAGATTGATTTTTTAATTCACGCTATTTCAGATTCAACTATTAGCAGACCTCAATCTAAAGAAAACACCTCAATTGGTGGAGTTAATTGATGATAGCAAGGTAGAGTGGACATTCACTTGTTAAATGCTTTGTTCATGTGACTATCTTACAAGAAAGCTTGTGTTTATATGCTTCAGCTCACTTTTATGATCTCAGGATGTAGAGGAGTTGATGAGCCTTCCTCCAGAAAAGATTCTGCTTAGATGGATGAATTTTCAATTGAAGAAAGCTGGATACAAGAAAACCGTGACAAACTTCTCTTCTGACATAAAGGTAGATGTGAATGAATTGGA
Source organism: Jaltomata sinuosa (assembly GCA_003996215.1). Taxonomy (NCBI): domain Eukaryota; kingdom Viridiplantae; phylum Streptophyta; class Magnoliopsida; order Solanales; family Solanaceae; genus Jaltomata; species Jaltomata sinuosa. The sequence continues at coordinate 112,443 of QJPP01001985.1, read as the reverse complement.
CTTGTGTATCAATCGAGCATGACCACAATTTCTTTTTATTTTTATAGCTGCAGCTTTTATATAATCCTTCTAAAGAAAGATATTTTTCCCTCAAACGGTAATAGAGACTCTATTGCTGGTGACTCTATTTTCTCTTCCCTATTTGGGCAGCATGAACTGCAGAGTAATGGTTCTAGACATATTTTAACAACTACTCCTTCGTTTTAATTTATGTGACGTAGTTTGACTGACACAGAGTTTACTAGAGAAAAAAGGACTTTTGGAACTTGTGGTGTAAACATGCCATGAGATTTCTGTGGCTAATAAAAGCATGCCATTAAGAGTAAAATGGAAAGTTTAAAAGTTGAATGGTCTTCAAATACAGAAAGATGACTTTGGAACAGACCATAGTGCGACATAAAATGTAACGGAGGGAGAATAATTTATGGAATTTCTTGATCTATACATTGACACTACAATCAGTAGAAAGTGTTTCAGTTTATTCAATTCTCTTCTCCCAATTCCAGAGTGCTAAGTAAATTTGGCATAGAAATGGTAAATAAGAATCAATTCAATCAACCAATATATTTTTTTCGGAAAAGGGCCAAAAATACTCTCGAACTATTCGAAATAGAGCAAATATACCCTCCGTTTCATTTTTGGCTCAAAAATACCCCTGCCGTTAACATTTTGGACCACAAATACCCTCCAACTTAACATCCCATTTAACTTAATGATTTGACGTACACGTGGCCGTCCAACTAGGATAAGGCTTGCCACATGGCTGCCACGTAGATCACAAACCTAGTCTCATTATAATCCTTACCTATATTCAATTCAATACCCGCCCCAAATCCCCCGATTCATCCCAATTAAAAGGTAAAAGTAAGGGTGTTGTTGCTACTGCATGACATGGCATAAAGATCGAAGGAAACATCCCTGACATGGCATATGATCAGTAGGGCAAAAACAACCATAAGATAGTTTGAGCATTCAATACAACAAGGTGGAAAGAGATTGAACAGAACCTTCAAAACAGAGCAACTTCTTACTCCATAATATGCAGTTTCAACTGCGACTGATAGAAATTCCATGTGATATACCAGATCTCAGTGGTTCAGCCAAACCACCAGAAGCATAATATTTCAGATCTTAATGAAGATATCTGGAATTAGTCACCAAAAAAAAAGTACAAAAACTAGATCATATGCCATATCACGCAGTAGCAGCAACACTCTTACTTTTACCCTTTAATCGGGATGGGTCGGGGGATTCGGGTCCGTATTGAATTGAATATAGGTAGGATTATAATGAGACTAGATTTGTGATCTACGTGGCAGCCATGTGGCAGGCCTTATCCTAATTGGACGGCCATGTGTACGCCAAATCATCAAGTTAAATGGGGTGTTAAGTTGGAGGGTATTTGTGGTCCAAAATGTTAACGGCAAGGGTAATTTTGAGCCAAAAATGAAACGAAGGGTATATTTGCTCTATTTCGAATAGTTCAAGGGTATTTTTGACCCTTTTCCGTTTTTTTTTTTTAACATTGATAGTTCAATCAACCGATATATATCCTTTCTGCCTCCTATGAAATTCTATGATATGTGAGATTTTCTGAACAAACTATTTAGTTTTATCTAAAAGGTACTCGATTTAGACTTTCTCGTCCCTTGCTCAATAATAAAATAAAAGAGCTTTCAGTTTTCATCTTTTCTATGTGGTTTCTCATTCTGTAGATATAATGCCAATTCTTAAGTTATCTAATTGCTTATGTAGGATGGAGAAGCTTATGCTCACCTCCTAAATGTTCTAGCCCCGGAGTACACCAATCCTTCCATGCTTACTGTAAGAAACCGTTTAGATAAAGCAAAATTGGTTCTGGAACATGCAGATAGGATGGGCTGCAAAAGATACTTAACAGCTAAAGATATTGTGGAAGGTTCTCCAAATCTTAACCTTGCATTTGTGGCACATGTCTTTCAGCATAGGTGAGAATAGTTAAATGTTTCTTTCCACTCCAATTGTGAGCTTACTGACTGTTAGCCTTTGTTTTTCTTTTTGGCTTTGACACCTAACTAGAAGAAGAAAGCTTTAGCTGGTTCTTTTATGTTCTTGAAGAACTTTAGTACAAACCGCATTTTCTTGGATTCTACCTTGGTACTTCTAAAAGCTACAAGTTTTTATGCATTGCAGTGTCCTTCTAGCATGCTGCTTGGAGAATTACATATCACTAGCTTCACAGTATATGCCAGCAAAGAGATTTGAATAGACAAAGTTGATTCTTGCACAGTTTTCAGTTGACCTTAAATTTATTATAGGTTTTGCCATAACCTAAATCACTTCTAAGACCTACTGTAGTTGTCGTTATTACCACTCGTCGGGTAGTTGTTCCGTTACAACACTAGTCGTTATAGCACTAGTCCATTCACCAATTTTGCTGTATAAAGCTTATATGCTATCTGTGTAGGAGTTATGGTAAAACTTGTATTTTACACTTTACAGGGGCTGGCATTCTGTAAACGTTTGTCAATTTGATTATTTTGTTTCAATCTATAAACTGATCATAAATCTCTCATCAATAGGAATGGGCTTTCAACTCAAACAAAGCAGATATCATTTGTTGAGATATCACCAGATGAAGCTCAGATGTCCAGGGAAGAAAGATCATTTCGCTTTTGGATCAATAGTCTTGGAAATTCATCATACATAGACAATGTTTTTGATGATCTGAGAGATGGGTGAGTGCTACTTTGATACCTAGTGTTGAAATTTTCCCCATGGTATATAATCATGCCCTGGAGTTAGTTCAGTTTCTTTTTGATCCATTGAAAGTAAAGAGCTTCAATTCTGCTCTTATCTTATTTGGCTTTTACAGTTGTTCTTTTATAAATGTTTTTGTGAAGAGCACTTCTTCTACATATGTTTCATTCTGCATGAATGTTTGTCTTTTGCAGATGGGTGCTTTTGGAGACACTTGACAAGGTCTCCCCAGGAATTGTTAATTGGAAAATTGCCACTAAACCTCCAATTAAGATGCCTTTCAGAAAAGTAGAAAATTGCAACCAAGTAGTCAAGATTGGCAAACAACTGAAGTTTTCCCTAGTAAATATTGCTGGAAATGACATTGTGCAGGGAAACAAGAAGTTAATATTGGGTAAGCCGTCCATTTTATTTCCCCCACTGAATCAGAAATCAAAAGGCTCAAATTGTTATGGACCAACCGCTTTATTTCGTCGTGTTTCAGCTTACTTGTGGCAGTTAATGAGATGTAACATGCTTCAGCTCTTAAAGAATTTGAGATTTCACTCCCATGGGAAGGAAATTACTGATGCCCACATCTTGGAGTGGGCTAACAGCAAAGTAAGAAACTCAGGAAGCCAGAGTCATATGACAAGTTTTAAGGTATCATCTCCACAAATATATCTGTTTACTAAAACCCCAATAATTTTAAGGTATCATCTCCTGTAATCTCAATTTCCCGAAATCAGAATAATGGAGTAACCTTTAACCTACTTCTGTAATCATGGATTTGCATAGAAGTCATTAACCATTGTCTTTTTCAACTAATAAAGCTAGGTAAAGATCAGTTCCGAGTACAGGTAAACGATTATATTGGTCTAAGCAGCATGTCAACAAGCTATGCATGTGTTACTACTTTACCCATGGAATCAGGTGGCTAAATGTGAGAACCAAGCTTTGAAGAAACAAATAAATTCTATAGTAAACTGTCTATTCATTTTTCTTGTGATGTCAGCTTTTGATGAGTCAGATGCTTTATTTGCATACTATTGGCCTAAGGCGTATTTAGAAATTGGAATGTTGGAATCATATATTCTGCATCAGAGTAAATGTCCCATGTTTGAGAAAATAGATATAGTTAATTGGACAAGGCATGAGTTGAATAATGCTACAAGGGCCAATACATATCTTTAATTTTACTACTATTTTACCCCTTGTTACCGTGATGAAAAAGGTGTGGACTTGGTTTTATTTACAGGATAAGAGTTTGTCAACTGGAATCTTTTTCCTTGAACTGCTAAGTTCTGTTCATCCTCGAGCTGTTAACTGGAGTCTCGTAACAAAAGGGGAAACTGGTAATTTTCTTTCAGACTTGAGACAGGTTCCCACTTTCAATAATTCAAGTCAATATATCATGTCATGTGTAGCTTATTCAGAACAGTAATTTCAGAAATATTTTAGTCAAATGACTGGAATACATTTTCCTAAGCAACAGAATGCCGAGGTTTTAATATCACATTCCTATCAGCCAAACTTTTATGGACCCTAAGCACAACAGCCATATGTCTGTTGATGAATTTTCCCTCGAAAGACTTCTTTTCTGCTTTTGCCTAACTATACTCTGTTTAGTGACACTAAAACAGCCTGATCAGTTAAAATGGTCGGACCATTTTGAAAGGTCATTCAACATAGCTGAAGTGACTGAATCTTATCTGTTTCAATCAATTTCTTTGCATTCAAATCTGAATGTTATATTTTCCTTCCTCTTGTCCTACTGCGAGGGAGCTAAGATCATACCTCTCAGAAACTTCATCACCTGTACCTTTTGGTGCTCGTTTGCTTTCACAGTTCATGGCTACTGTTTGATATGCTTGAGGATGGCTCTCTGATTTATTCAAAATTTTGGGTGATGCAGAGGAGCATATAAAAAGATGAATGCAACCTACATAATCAGTATTGCCAGGAAGCTTGGATGTTCAATTTTTTTGCTGCCTGAAGATATAATTGAAGTAATTGTTCATTTTTATGCAGTTGTATTTTGGTCACTTTCTTTTACTTCTGTTAATAGCCACTAAGACGTTCTAATAATTGAAGCATCCTTCCTAAACAGAGGTTTTCATATCTAATAATGCCTGGATTATTTTACTTTTTGGAAAAATATTACTACCTCCCTGAGAAAAGGTTGAGAAGCCCCTCTTTAAGTTTTGGAAACCCATAGATTTTACTCTAAAAACTTGTGTGTATTGACACAACTCACAAGTCTCTTCTAGTATATTGCAAAACTAATATAATGGTGTGCTTAATCAGGTAAATCAAAAGATGATCCTTACGCTGACAGCAAGTATAATGTATTGGCACTTGAAACAACCGTCAGAGGACCAAAGTTTTGCATCTTCAGATAGTGATAGTAGCTCAGTGGACACAGCCTCAACCTCAACGTCGGACGATACAGCTTCTGAGTCTTCAGCAGATGATATCAGTAACAGATAATAACTGGGTGATTTTTCCAGATATATCATGTGCTGTCTCTTTTTGTTCTTCTTCGTGCTGCTATTTTGTTGAAATTTTCAAAAAATATATAGATTGTAATCACTTTGTAGAAATTAAATCATTCTGAAAAGTTCTTTTTCTAGAAAACAAACACAAAATGTGGATATAGTAAGAAAGTTGTAATTGTATTGGATATAAGAAGGCATTGTAACGTGTGCCCTCTGGTTGTATCATGTCCATAGTGTTTGTGTCTCTCTTACTTTTTGTCAAAATCACTGGCTATGTAAGTTTTGCTTAGAATTAACGACCGAACCCATTCATTTGGATCTAATTAAAAAAACAGTGATTTCATTTTTTTATTGTTTACGTAGTTGGGATAATTCTTCAAGTAGTTTTAAGGGACATTCTATTTATTAAGTTGATAATGGCTTCTTCTCGGGCCATATTTATCTTTCTAAACATTCTCCGTTTCGTCTTGGGCTCATGGCTATGCCTGATTCGCACTTTAGGGGAAAATTGACAAATAGTCACTTTTTAACACCTGCTATATATCATGTCTATCTATCTATATGTATATATCTATAGTTATATTTAATTTATCTATACTATCTTAAAAGTGTAAGTGTGAATGTCCTTGTAAAATGATTGAACTTTTGTCCTTCATTAAAAGTTAGACAAAATCAGTTTTTACAATTTTTCTTCAATTATTATATTATTATCTTTGTAGTGAAAAAGTAAGGATTTCTAAACATAAAATATATGGAAAGAAATTATATGAAAAAATAATTACCGTGGACTTTTGAACAACAAGGACTTTTAAAACTTACTAGTTTAGTGTATGTGCATAGCACGTGTATATTGCGTTGAAAATTGATTAAGGTTAGAAAGATTAGAAGTACCCCGTACAAGAAAGCTAACATCGACTTTTCATTACACTTCGAGGAGCCCAATACTATGTGATCAACAATTTTTTATTAAAGCTTAAAACCAATTTCAACCAAAAATCTCAGTTTAAGAAACTTAGATTACTTTTTATAACCAAATAAACAATCAAATACTTGTTGACTCATCAAGTTAATTCAGCAAATTAAAAGAAAGCCAAATAAATTATCAAATATTGGTTGACTCATTAAGTTAGTTCATCAAAACAAAGTCAAATAAACGATCAAATACTTATTGACTCATCAAGTTAGTTCATCATAAGAAAGCATATTTGAAGTAGACATAGAGACAAACTATCGAATGAATAGATCTAATTGTACAACATAAATAGAAACTCGCAAGTCAATTCATCAAAAGAAATCATATTTGGAGTAAATTTAGAAATAAAGTATCACACACACGAATTTAATTATACAACATAAGTAGAAACTCACGAGTTAGTTCATCAAAAGAAAACATATTGGAAATAGATTTAGAGACAAAAATAAATGGCACCGCAGTTTAGGACTTGTACTTTGCCAAAATAGACAATTTTAAATATTAGAATAATAAATAATAATTATTTGAGAAAAATGATAAATTACAATTTTATCTATTTCATATTCTTTGAATGAAGGGCAAAAAGTTCAAATCATATTATAAGGTCCTTCACACTTTTAATATAGTACTAGTCTCTATGTATGTGCGTTGCACGAATATCACTTATCGATTATTATAATACTTATGTTAAAATAATAAATTATACTTTTACATGAGGTGTGATCACTAATATGTAAATTTAACATAATTAGACATTATTTAAGTATTTTAAGAGGATTTATCGACTTTTATTTCCCTTATAAACTAAAATATTTTCTTAATAAAGTAATTTAATATTGGATATAATAGCGTTTTGAAAGTTCCTATAGATTGCATTCTTAAAGTTCCTAATATAAAGAAAATATTTTTTAAATAAGGAATAAATTGTCTTTTATTTCTAAAAATTAAACGTAAATAATTAAATTCTTCAAATTCCATCTAATATATATCTATATATACATACAAATAATTTCCACCGAATCTCTTTCTATAAGGAAGTATTAGACTCCTTTACAAACTTGGCGTATATGCGTGTGGCTATTTTTGGCTATCACAACCTTTTATTAATTGGATCCTATAAGCTACAAATAAGACACCGCAAATTTGGATTTCGAGTGGTAAGTCAACAAAAGAAATTTACCATAAATACTATTTCAACTTAAATTTAGATTATACAATTTGACTTGAACTCCACAAATTTGACATTTTTATACATAATATTGTAGAGAGATATCTAATTATCGAAGGGTATAAAAGTCGTTCAATATTTTAAGGCTATTTTGGTCAACCAACATTTATATTCATGCTTTTATAATAATATAGACTAGTTAAGTGTACGTGCATGTGTGTATAACATACTTGATTCCTCCTTCAAATTTAATTAGTAAGCCCGAAATTAAAAAAGTTGACGATAACCCTAAATTTATAGGTTCATCATTCAAATAAAAGCTCTACATTTCAAGATTCAACACTTAACTATAACTTTATATTTTGAGATATGTAAGGGTTGGTTGTACATGTTGTCTTGATTTGGAAAATGATAGTATTTTGGGGACTGGGATGTCGAAAAGGTTCTGAGAACCGAAAAATGCTTGGGGCAACTAATGGGTAATAAAAATGGGAAAATTTCTAGATAAGGTTTCGGGCATATGAATAGGATGATAAGGAGTGAATAAATCACCAAGGTTAAGGGGTGGTTTTTCCCCATGTTGTAACTGACTTGAAAAGGTTCGGAATCAATGTAGTTATTAAATATGTTAATAAAAGGGGAAACGACGCTTAGTCTTCGGACGGGTTAGAAATTGGGTTGCATACCCGAAAATAAGGGTAGGTGATGGTTTGCTTCTTGTATGCTTTGTGTGTTTAAGTACTCTTATCTAAGTATTTGTATGAGATGCATTGCTTAGTGAATGATTAGAAATGTCTAATAGTCATGTTAGCAGTCTGGTAAATTGAACGTTGTATTGTGCTTGTTGGTTTACAAGGTGATTGTTCATTTTTGTGACTGTGGATTGTTTGACTTTGGTTGGCTCGGGTATCATGCCTGGTATGAAATAATACTAACGGTTGACTCGAGTACCATGCCTGGTACGAAATATACTAACGGTTGGCTCTGGTACCACGCCTGGTACGGGTTTACTTCTTGTATTTCTGCACCTTTATTTAATGGTTCCTTGAGTGGACCGGATTGTGAACTTGAATTGTGGTTGTGTATTTTTTTCCTTGAGAGGCTAGGTTGTTACATTTCTTTACGAGTTGGTCTTGGTATAGACCGGGTTATTGTTTGACACTTAGGTGTTGTCTAGAGGGGATCCAGGGTGGGTCCGGGATATGTAATGAGGTGTAATAGTCGTTTGTTGTGGATTGTTGACTTATTTGTGAAGTGATCTAAATGTGGTTGGTAAACTAGGGGAATGACTGAGCGTCTGGCTTTGGGTGACTGGTGTTATCCTGTAAAGAGTTGTCTAGGGATCCGGGAGGGGTCCGGGTAGTGTGGGTAGTGCCATGGGTGTAGTGGGTCTGGAATGACAGGAACTGGGTCGTCCTGAATGCATATTCATAGGGGTTGACTAGGATAATGGTGGGGTAGTCAGGGTTGGACTTAGTGGTTGGGCAAGGTTGCGTGACTTGGGAAGTCTAAGATTAGTGTGACTTGGAAAACCTAAGGTTAACGTGACTTGGAAAGTCTAAGTTCAGCGTGATTCGGAAGTCGTGAGAAGGAGGGAGTTGGCAGCGGAAGGAATAGAAAGGGTTGAGGTAAGGGTTGTGTTTAGACGATCGGTTGAGATCGGGTCTGGTAAAGGTAAATGGTGGAGGATAGGACTATATTGTTTATTTCATGTTTTTCCTGTTTTCTTATATGATGGTACGTTTGGATTCGGGTCGACCGATGATACCTACCAGTACGTGTGGTTGTACTGACTCTACTCTTGCTATACCCTTTTTGGGTATAGCCTGGTTGCAGGGTTGGTGATGTTTATGTACATGACGATGGTGATCTGCAGCAGCTTCTGTCCTTCGATTTCATGACGGAAGTTGTGTCTCATTTACATCTCTCTGTATAAATCTTGTAGTAGCTCTTGTACCTGTTTAGACTAGGTCCTAGGGAGGGTATTTTAAATTGTAAAACAGTTGTTTTATAATCTTCATAAAAAGGATGTCATAAAGGTTATTTCATGATTTGTTTTCTCTTTTCCGCATTTACCTGTTGGACGGGTGGTAAGGGTTCGTCTATCTAGGTGCATAGAGTAGGCGCCCGCACGGCCCGGTAGGTTGGATCGTGACATGTATCCCAACTATCTATAGATTTACAAACTAATACTCCCTCTGTCTCATTTTATGCGGCATCCTTTTCTTTTTGGTCCATCCCAAAAAGAATGTCACCTTACTATAGTTAGAAACAATTTAACTTTAAAATTCCTTTTTTCCCCTTATTGAAATAAATTACAACCACACAAATATCTAAGGATTGTCTTACATCACAAGTTTCAAAAATCTTCCTTTTTTTCTTAAATACCGTGCCAAGTCAAATGGTGCCACATAAAATGAGACGGAAGAAGTACCAAATAAACCACAAATAATAGATTACGAATATATCTTACAAAACCCTGTAATAGATTTTTAGAGAAAATTATTTAAATTTCTAAATATCCGAAATTGCTACATAAATCAAATAAGGAAAAATTTAATAACCAATAAGAGAAAAGATAAACTTTTGATTTTTTGACTATTTCGGCGGCGGTTACATGCTTGTTTCATTCAATTTTCTATCAGACTTTTTCATCTGAAAGAAAAAACACAAGAAATTATCAAAAACGAAAAATCAATAATAATTGTTGATTACGTATAATGTATATATAGTCTTTAAAGTTATAACTAAAAGAAATATAAAAGAAGACAGAAAGAATGATGATAATGAATATAAAAAAAAATATTTGAATCAAAATTTAAGAAAAAACATAGAAGTAGAAAAAACATATGTTTGTTCTAAAGTTTGATCCAATTTATAGCATACTCGTTTGTTATTTTTCATATTAATCATGTATACGAATTGATAATAATTCATAAATCTTGTAACTATACTTGTTTGTTGCAGTGAGGAAAGTAAAGACTCCCGGGATTTTTGCTCTTACTAATCATTATTCTTATAAAGTTTCACAATTGTGTCGGCCAAGAGTGGCATATTTCTAACATTAATTCTGGAAAAAAATATATCGATATTTTCCTTTTTCTCTTATTATATTTTTAGGACTTCTTTTTCATGTACAATACATTTATTATTAAAACATTAAAAAAATTGTAAAATTTTACCGTCTAAGAGCTTTTGTTTCTCGTGATTAGAATATACTCAAAAAAGTTTGTGTGTTTGCTGGGAATGTTACTACCCTACTTAATGATAGAGTGCCAAATCCTTCATATTTTCAACCCAATTCTAGTTCACTTTCAAAGCTTACACATGTCTAGTTAAAAAAAGAAAAATTAAAAGCACTAAAATATTTATATATAACACAAAAAAATTGTGCGAGCAAGCTTGATTACAACAAAACTTTGAGAATGCTTCAACCAACTTCAAACTCCTCTGTTATTTGTTGGGATCGAAATTAATAGAAGTCGTGTAGAAGCTAACAATTATAAATATTGAACGATAATCAGACAACAAAGAAAAATATATTAAAAACGCATAATACTTTGATATGATTTGAATAAGACTATAGTGTTGTGATATGAGAAGAGGGAAGAAAATAGTCATAAAACTTAAATACATGTTTATAATTATAATTAATTTTAAAATCTTAAATATTATGACTTTTAATATAAGAAATGAATTAAGAAGAAAAAATCTTAGTCAATTTTACTAAATATTAGGAGTTCTTACCTATTACAAATAAGTAAAGATTTAACGCACGAACTTTTAATTAATATCAAAGTCTTAAATAAATTGATCCTTGTGTTTTTTTTTGTTTATATATTATATATATAATATATATATATATATATATATATATATATATATATATAGAGAGAGAGAGAGAGAGAGAGAGAGAGAGACCTTAGCTAATAGGATACAAACTATATTATTTTATATCATTAAAATAAGAAAAATAGTCATAAAACTTAAATACATGTTTATAATTATAATTAATTTTAAAATTTAAATATTATGACTTTTAATATAAGGAAAGAATTAAGAAGAAAAATCTTAGTCAATTTTACTAAATATTAGGAGTTCTTACCTATTAAAAATAAGTAAAGATTTAATGTATGAACTTTTAATTAATTTCAAAGTCTTAAATATTATTACAATTATTAAATAATAGTTATTTGTGAAAAATAGTAAAAAGACGATTTTGTCTAAAAGAGAGACTTTTAATGAAGGGCAAAAAGTTCAAATCACATTATAAGGTGCTTCACACTTTTAATATAACTAGTTTAGTGTACGTGCGTTGCACGTGTGCATCATGTCAAGCATCGAACAATATAAAATGTATAACATAAGAATAAATAATTAAAAATAGCAATTAAATTTCAAGAGATTGATCAATTGATTTCTTCGTGGAACAATTGAAGTGTGAAATAGAGGATTTTTATTTTGTTCTTTTGTTCGAAAAATGTAAATGAGTGATAACGATCGAACCTCTTCGTCTTTTTGTCTTTTGATCAACACATGTATACAAACGAAATAACGAAGCTTTGGTTTGTTATTCAGCTCACCCAATAAATTTAATTCTCTAACATATATCACTTCTCTGAGTCCGTAAAATTTTAGCAATATACTCCCTCCGTTTCTTATTAGTTGTCACGTTTCATTTTTTGAAAGTCAATTTAATTAATTTTTAAAACTAAATTAGATTAGATTAATTTGATATTTTAAAATTAAAATCTAGATATTCAAAACTATACGAAAAGTACTACGACTTGTAATTTTTCTCATATCAATAAGATGAAAAAGTATATTTGAAAATATTGATAAAAGTTTATATCGTTTGACTCTTAAAAGGAAAACTCTGACAACTAAAAAGGAACGAAGGGAGTATTGTTTTAGTTTAATAGGACTATTATTCGCCAATGTAAAATAGTGAAATTTTAAATTCTGTTTTCTATAATTTAAACTTGTACTTCCTCTTTTTTCAATATTTTTAATCTTCATTATTTATTTTATTTATCATTTATATATAATTTAAGTATGATTTATCTAAAATAAAATTCTAATGATATTGAAGTTCTAAGTATTTAGGACTTTATAGTTTAAATAAGAAAAAATTTATGCAAAGTTTTATGTACATTGTTTTTTCTTTTCATATTTTGTTTCTTTATTTCTTTACGTAAAATTTCTTTTTTCTTTCTTTTCTTTTCTTTCGCACCAGATTTTCATTCTTTTCGGATTCCTTTTTCAAAATTGTTATTGATGATGTGTTTGCTTCAAAAACTCAATTTTATAAGAAAATATTTGTACAAAGTAAATTATTAATTTTAAAGTTTTGATACGTTAAATTTTAACTGATTTTACATTATTAAATATAAGAAAAGAATAGTATAATTAGTAATTTTTTTACCCAAATTACTCATTTATAAAAATGTTAAAAATTATTCGGAACTTTCACATTTTATTAATAAAAAAACTAAACTCCCCTATAAGCATGAAGTATGTGTATGCCTCTCCCTCATGCATGCATCTTATAAATTTAAACCCATAAATTTTAAATTTTAGTTTCGCCTCTACCTCTGCTCCGAACCCCCTCACGAAAAAGCCCTCCAAGATAGTAAAAAGATGATTTTTTTTCATAAAGTTAAAAATAAAAAATTATTTACAGACATTAAGCTTAAGTTGCTACCTACTAACTACAAGTGCAAGAAACAAAAAAATATAGTAACATCATACATCCTTAAGAGCTTCCTGATTCCAGAAAAGTTCATCTTCTTCTAACTCATCATCCAACAATTTGGTCATCATGTTATATAAAATCCCAGTGTATAAACAAATAAACTTAAATGAAGCTCAAATCACAGAAATTAGAGATAAACCTTTGATTTTTTTGACTACTTCATCTGGCGATAGCATACTTGTTTTCCAATTTTTTGATTAGAAATTTTCAACTGAAAGAGAAAACACGAGAAATTATCAAATAGGGAGAATCCATCATCAATTGTTGATGATATATAATTCATATATGATCTTCTAACAACCAATTTATATAGATATAGTTGTAATACCCATATATAACACAACACAAACATTTAGTATTAACAACATACATACTGTCATCGACAAAAAAATATCATCAAAAAAAAGATATTGACAATCGAATCAATAAATTCACGATAACAAAAAAGTTATATAGTGTTACCTTAAAATATTAGTGCAATATATAATTTATTTAAATAACAAATACACATAGAAATCAACAATACAAAATAGTCGCATAGCTCTAGTTTTTTTAAAAACTTTACAACTTTGTTTCGTGACTTGAATCTATGGAAAACCTAATAAATAAATTTTCCATACACAAAAACAAAGACAAAAATCATTGAAATTGGGTATCTTGGTTACCTTTGCAGCTGGTGGCACGAGAAGCGCATCTTTTCTCTCTCTATATATATAGAGTTTTAACCCTAAAATTATAAAAGAAATAAAGCTAATTAAAAAATAATTGGAGGAAATAAGTGAAAAGACAATTTTGTCTATTGTGAAATCGTTTAATGAAGGGCAAAAAATTCAAATCACATTATAAGGTGTTTCACACTTTTAATATAATATAGATAGATAGATAGATAGATAGATAGATAGATAGATAGATAGATAGATAGATAGATAGATAGATAGATTAATGAGTTAATATCTCAAAAGGTCACTTAACTGTGGGAATTTATCTAGCAAATTAACTTTACTTTGTATCAATAAAATCACTCAACTTTGAGAATTTATCTAGCAAAGTCATTGAACTTTACTTTGTATCAATAAAATCACTCAACTCAAGCCTTTATATCAATAAAATCACTCAACTAAATTTATCATTAAATAAATTTAACCTGACAAAATAAATTATAAATATCATAGACTCCACAAATAAATAAAATTAAAGAAAACTCATGAAGGTGTTTTTACGGGCAAGCTTAATTAGTGAAACAAATATTATGGTATTACATACCGTATAATATTATATCTTAATTTAGTAAATAAAAATAAAATCTTTGTTAGTGAAACAAATATTATGGTAATACTGTATATTTCATATCCTAAGGACTCTTAATAATTTAAACCATTAACCTTTCCAATACCGAACCTGTATATTTATATCAATAATTAGAAAAAGTAATTTTCGACATGTCTACCACAATTCTGTCATAATAATCTATATATATTATTATAAAAATGGTAATTCTTAAATTGGAAAATTAAATTACTTAAATACTCTTTTTTAAAACTTATAATTACCCTACTTACAAGTATTTTAAAAAAATATAAAAACTAACTAACCTACTTTATTTTACTAAAGGAGAAAAACGTTACTCTTGTTAACCTCAAACGAACAGATGAACTGTTCCTTACAACTATTTCATTCCCAATTATTACCCACTTAATCATCTTCTTTCCTTGTTTGTCTATTTTGTATTTTTGGTCTTAGTAGTAACTAGTGAATCTATTCGCGCTTTGCGTGGTTTCAAAAAAATTTATTAAATATATGAAATAATCTTCTTTCGAATGATTAAATATTAAAAATATATCTAACATTTTGTCACGACCCGATTTCTCGGTCATGATGGCACCTACAACCCCCCAGTAGGCGAAACAGTCCCCGTAGCCTGAAATGATTAGTAAGGGACTACATTCTAACAATTTAAACGAAAAAACAGTTTAATAAGCGGAAGCAAGGGAACAAGATGAAGAAAATAGATAATAGGAATACATACATATGCGGAAGCTAAACCAACCCTAAACCTGGTATCATAGTATAGAGTCGGAACTACATATAGGGAGTACGAAGCATCCAAAATAATATATACACATATGTCTCCGAGTAGTAATAGAGTACATAAAGCAAACGATAAACTAAAGCTAAACTCCGATCGCCAAGAGCTCACTCTCAGCCTGGGATATCACAAAAGCATCTCCTCGCACGAGTCTCCAACGAACTAACGGTGATGACCCACACTAGGATCTGCACCAGAAGATGCAGAATGTAGTATGAAAACCAAATGTAGTACAAGGCTAGCAAGTAGAATATATACACACAGCAGGCACATGTGAAAGTAAGAAATGGTGCACCTAGGATCCTCGCAATAACAACATTTAGTAAGTTTAGAAGTGAACGGTATACCGGTAACCTCAAGTGCAAGGGAAAGGAGGAGAAGGATAAAGATAGGCATGCTCAGAAAAATAGGAACAAATAACCAACTTAGTCATACCACACTCAAGCCCAATCTCATATATATACAACCATAATAGGGTGTAGCATAGCGATAAAGTATCAAGCATCTACCTACAGTTCCCCGGTCGCCCATACAACGAGGAACACAAACAAGTGAAAACAAACCCTCCGGCCGCCCATACCATCGGAGCGTACACTCAACAAACAGCAAACAAGGGAAGAACCTCACATAAATGAATGATATGATATGATATGATATGCCAAACTAAGTGTAACCATAATGTCAGTATGTTACCCCCTCCGGTGCCCCAAAGGTCCAATAAAGGCGGGATCCATGGAAGGACTTCTCCCGAGTATATCTACTCTGCCGTACACCTCTACCCCCGGTCACCCTTTTGCCCGTAGCACTTGGTCCGGAATGACAGGGTCCATGGAGGTCTACTCGTAGACCACATACTACATTCAAACCTCAGCTATCAGTCCGGAGTGCCACCGGATCCAAACCAGTACTCAAATGCTCAAAATGCATGCCTGAAATCTATCCATGTCTAAATCAATTAAATAAGTCTCATAAATCCCCTTCAAGGGTGCCCGGGCGTATTCGGGTCTAAAATAGTAGTAAGTCAAGTCCGCTGCTCGACTTTACTGAGGCTAATATCACTTCTCATCCATAACAGGGTAAATCTAGCACCTCGGTCCAACCGGGTCTAACATATAGTAGGAAAATGTAGCAAATCTTTCTTTTAACCTTTCTTACCCCAAGAAGATCCATTAAGATGATACCAAATCGTCCATAATCAATTTTACTGAAAACGGGCCCCACGGGCCATGCAAGGTTTAGAAAATCATCAATAGAAGGCCCGAAGCCAAAACCGTAGTAAAATCATGAAGAAAATCCTTTTATATTCATGATAATGGCATGCTCAATCACAATCAATAGTCCAACGGCTCACAATCAACCTATCGGCCCTGCACATGCTCCAATCGTTCTACAACACAAATAGCCAGCTCTATAATAGTAATAACGATGTCCCGGACTTACAGACATTCCCAATATCCCACCATCTATGTTCCAGAGTCTAAATAAGGCCACACAGGACCACAAGGGTAAATAGAGTGTATAAAGCAAATACTACAAACATCGGAGGAAGGAAAGTAACCGAACATGAATAAGTGGTCAAGGTCTGTGGTACCAACCTAGTAAACCCAACCCAAGGATGCCCATTAGTATAATTTTATCCGATATATGCTAAGTCTTGGGAGTTTAGACCGTAACCTACCTGTTGTCCGATGACAAGCTGCTGGAATAACGAAATCCAAGCCCGAAACACTTCGAGAAACCCTGAACGATGATTAAACTATCAAAAACATAGATAAAACATTAAGACGAGTCTAACAATACCTATATATCTACACTTGTAGCCGGGTCAATATCCGGGTCAAAAGCAGGCCCACAACTCAAAACCAGAAATGGAAAGAAGCACGATGACCACAATGATGCCAAGAATACATGCTCCAAAAATGAGCAATTTTTCCAAGGGAAAAGGCTCCAAATAGCCCGCTCAAGAGAGGGCTTTAAAAAATGGGAATTTAAGAACAATTAACGGAATTAGAGCAAGGAAGCTTACCAATACGAGAGCAACACGCCAAGGAAAAGAAATTACCAAATTTATGGGGCATGCAATTTCAAGGAGACAGATTCTTCAAGAAAAGTCAAGCTTTTAGGATTCATAACCATAGAGGTTCGACAATGGAGGAAAAGGGAGATTTGGGGAAGAATACTTACCAAAATAATCAAGGGAGCAAACTTTTCTCTTCAAAGAAATGACTTTCCAAGGCCTGGAACTGATATGGAGAAAATTGGTAGAGAGTATGAGAGTTTTAGAGTTGGAAAAGTTGAGAGAAATGGCTGGAAAATCGAACTAACAAGAAATATATAGCTGATGGTCGCTGGTCAGTGCTATCGCGCTAAACCAACGCCATCACGCTCAAGGAGGGCCAGGAGCCAAGGCGTCATCGCTCTACCACAGCGCAATTGCACTGGTCGGCAAAATGCGCCTGAGCGCGATCGCGCTAGGCTGGCGCCGTTAGCACTGAAGGCCTGTCCTACACCAAAATCTACAACTTTTTAGAAATTCAACGGGGCATTTCGGGCACAATCGGAAACCGATATTCAAAAAGCAATAATGGTAATAGAATGGAAATGATGTACCGGACTCAATGAAATCGACGAAACTTCCATACAAAGTCATTTCGGAGAAATGTTGACCCAAGTCAACACTAACTAATAAGAACTCAAAGGCTCAAAATGAGCCCGGCTCACCCGGAATCCGAACCAACTACCTACCTAACCCAAACTCAACAATCTGGAGCTGATGGAATCGTCGGATTTCAAATCTGATGCTCCAATCATTGAAAGCTGACCAAAGTTACACTTTTAAATCTAAATGGCCTGAAAACAAAAAGAGCGACACAAAACCCACACCGAAAGTTCTCAGGCCTCGACTAAAGGTCCAACTAGACCAAACTCAGTGCTCTAGAGCTAACGAAACTGTCAGAACTTAATTCTGAGCACGTTAGCTAAGAATGTTGACTAAAATCAACGATATTCAAAGTTAAGGCTCTAAAATAGGCAAATGGACAAAACAACCAAACGAATGACCAGGGCACCAAACTATCGGTCCCAATAAGCCATAAATGACTTGAGGTCGCTACAGGGAAGCTCTAACAGTACAATGAATGCGAAAATATGAAGATAACCGAAAGGGTCATCACAACATCCACTACAAAAAAGACTTTCATCCTCTAAAGTCAAGAAGGAAGGAGTACCTGAAGGCTCAAACAATTGCGGATACTGAGCGCGCAACTCCCTATCGTTCTCCCAAGTAGCCTCCTTGACAAGATGATGTCTCCACTGAACTTTCACAACTGGAATCTCCCTAGCTATCAATCTCCTGATATCTCTGGCCAGAATAGCTATCGGCTCCTCAACAAAAGATAAACTCTCATCTAGCTGAACCAAATCTTGACGCAACAAATGAGACTCATCTGGGACATACCAGCACAACATCGAGACATTGAAAACTGGGTGAATAGTTGAAAACATCAGAGGCAAAGATAACATGTAGGCAACACTACCAACCCTCTGTAGAATCTCAAACGGCCCAATGAACCTGGGGCTAAGCTTGCCCCGCTGACCAAATCTCATCACGTCCTTCACGGGCGATACTAAAAGGAAAACTAAGTCACCAATACTGAACTCTAAGGCACGAAGTCTACGTTCAGCGTATCTCTTCTGCCTACTCTAGGTTACTCTGAGTCTATCCTGAATCAAACAGACTCGGTCCAAGGAATCTCTAAGCAAATCTTTACTCTGTGGTCTTGACTCTAACCCATCAAACCAACCAATCGGTGATCTGCAATGCCTACCATACAAGACCTCAAAAGGTGCCATGTTGATGCTTGAATGAAAGCTATTATTATAAGAAAACTCGGCCAAAGGTATGAACTGATCCCATGAACCTCCAAATTCAAGTACACAAGCCCGAAGCATGTCCTCTAGGACCTGAATAGTCCTCTCGGACTGGCCATCTGTTTGAGGGTGGAAAGCAGTACTAAGCTGAACCTATGTACCCAAATATTGTTGAATAGTCCCCCAGAACTGAGATGTGAACTGATTGCCGCGGTCTGAAATAATAGAAGTTGGGACCCCGTGCAATCGAACAACCTTACGAATGTAAGTCTTAGCTAACCTCTCAGCATTGTAGGAAGTCTGAACCGGCAAGAAGTGGGCCGACTTAGTCAGCCAATCCACAATCACCCAAATGGAATAAAAACCCTAAGAAGTACGAGGCAAACCAACAACTAAGTCCATAGTAATACCTTCCCACTTCCACTCAGGAATGGGAAGTTGCTGCATCAACCCATCCGGTCTCATGTGCTCGAACTTCACCTGCTGACAGTTTAAGCACCGATATACGAACTTTGCTACATCCAACTTCATACCCCTCCACAATTAGAGTTGTCTCAAATCTCTATACATCTTCGCTGCGCCAGGATGAATGGAGTGTCTAGAACAATGCGCCTCACAAAGTATCAACTGAATCAAATCTCTAACCCTAGGAACACAAAGTCGACCACCAAACCTCAGAATGCCATCAGAACCCAAAGTTGCCCGGCCGGCCTCACCCTGAACTACCTGATCACGAAGGTCACACAAACTCTGATCCTCGAACTGTCGGCTCTGAATCTGGTCAACTAGAGTAGAACGAACCTCAACACTGGCGAGAACTTAACTGGGGTCCAACAAATCAAGGCTAACTAAGAGGTTAGCCAAGGACTGGATGTCCAAGACCAACGGTCGCTCAGAAACTGCAAGTGAATCTAGGCTTGCCATACTCACCGCCTTCCGACTCAAGGCATTTTCTACTATGTTTGGCTTGCCCAGATGGTATAGAATAGTGAAATCGTAGTCCTTCAGCAACTCAATCCATCTCCTCTGCCTTGAGTTCAGCTCTCACTGACTCGTAATGTACTGAAGACTATGATGATCAGTGAATATCTCACAGTGGACTCTATATAAGTAGTGCCTCCTGATATTGAGCGCGAAGACTACCGCCACCAACTCTAAGTCATGAGTGGAGTAGTTGCGCTCACAAACCTTCAGTTGCCTCGATGCATATTCTATGAATTAACCCTACTGCATCAACACACAACTAAGACCAACCCCATAAGCATCACAATACACGGCAAAACTCTGACCCTCGACCAGCAAAGTCAAAATTGGAGCTGAAGTCAATAAGTCCTTAAGCCTCTGGAAGCTATCCTCGCACTGATCCGACCACTGAAATGGAACATCCTTCCTAGTCATCATAGTTAAGGGTGCCACTAATGAACGCTCAAATAGTTCTCCCCAAGTTGGAGGTCACGGCGATCATGCAGCAAAATAAAATTTATAATTCCCAACGAGTGTCAGGGTCGTGCCCAAGGGACTTGGAGCTAACTAAATTAAGGTTGTGTTAAATTGAGTTCAAGGTGAGAGTAAGTGCTTAAACAAGAAAAGTAAAATATTGGGGGAATTGGGATGTTGTCACTACAATCACAATTCAATTAAAAGCAAATAAACAAAAGTGGGTGTATCAAATAGAGTAGGCGACTAGGGATGTGTATCTGATGGGGCTTTAGTCATGGTCTAGGGTGATTATCAATTCACATGTGTTCTTGCTTATTGACATAAGTAGCGTTGGTTATGGGTATGAATTGTTATCTTTCGATCAACAACCATATATCCGATGATCTTGGTTAGAGCATTATCATTTGATCGACAAACAACCAACCTAAGCTTGGGAAGGGCACACTATCTCTAGCTTAGACCCTTAAATGGAAGATTCCTTCGATAAGAGCTATTTCTAGCCTCAAATCTAGATGGAGTCCCAAGTTCCCACTAGAAATTTCACATCCAAAACCATGAAATCCTCTTTCAAGCAATCACATAGTCAAGTAATGAAAATTAATGTTTGCAACCACAAATTTTAGGATTAAAACTTGGTGAAACTACTAGACCCATGTCAAATAACCAATTATAAAAATGAATTAACAACACCCACACTCATTTGTCAAGCACCCATCATCAACACACCCCTAGAAAAGAGAAATTAGCCACTCATAGCAAAGGAGAAAGACATACCAAATGGGTAAGTCAAAATCCTTTTCATTAGAGCTAAATCTCAAGTTCCAAGCTCAATTTGAGTACACAAATGGTTAACCAAGAGAATGGATTCAAACCCTCTTTTCTTTGGAGAGGAAAACTTGTTCTTAAGGCAAAAAGCTTTCTAAAATATTTAGGACTAAAGTAGAATATTTACAAATGAGCCTAAATGAGCCTTTTATAGCTTCCCAAAACGTCACTAAAATTTAGGACAAAATTGCCCCTTCGGGTGGTGTGTGGCGCGATGTGCGGTTTGCACTTCGTGATGTGCGCGTTGCACATCCTCTTCGATTGGACCAGTGACTTCAGCTAACTTTGGGAGCTTCGTGTGAAGGTGGTGCGGTTCGTACCTTGGGATGTGTGCATCGCACAACAACCGCACCTCTTAATAGATTCTTTAGTGGCTTTTGCAACTTCATGCGGAGGAGGTGCGGTTCGCACATTGGCTTGTGCGTGTCGCACGACCGCCGCATCTCAGGTCAGAATCTCCAGCTTTTCGAAACACTTCACACTTCACTTCTTTTGAGCTCTTTTTGGGTCCATTTCCTTGTTTCTCATCATTTATCAAAAGTACCTGCATAGACATCAATAAAGGCCATAAGAACCTCTAAATCTATTCAAAACATAGCAATAATTCATGGATTTAGGCTCAATAAGTTGGTAGATTACCGACTTATCAAACCCCCAAACTTGAACTATTGCTTGTCCTCAAGCAAGATACTCATAAGTCAAGAGATGAATTATGCTTTAGACTCAATTAGGAACAAGAGACTAATCTACACTAAAAAAATAAGAAAAAGAATAAACAAAAGACTCAACTATGATGCTTATCTCAATTTGAACCCCCACAAACTCGAGGCATTTGTCCATTTCAAAACTTTTTCCAAAAGGACTTAATTTCTCATTCAAAATTAAGGGAATTTTGTCATTCAAAACAAGACATTTAAGCTTCTCAAGTCATTGGCATAGACCGTCAAAGTTTGCCTCGAGATTCGCCACACAACTTGTCTCATTCATTCTCCTCAATTGAAATAGAGACCTCATGTTCCAATTCGAGTGCATGATGCCACTCACCACAAGAGAGAATCCTACTCACAATCATTCAATTCACAAATAATCAGGATTATAGGAGAACCAAACAGACTCTCACGCTCTCAAGGAAATTCAAGTGCACACGCGTAGAACCATAGGCTTGCCTTTCATGTAGATTGCCACTAATGTAGGGTAGCCACACTCGGAATTACCAAGGACTTGCGGGTTATGATATTGGCTAGGGCTAAGGTGAGAATTTCATTTGGTTCAAGTGGTTACACCTCCATAACGCTCTTTGTTCTGATTTTGAATCACCGCTCACATTTTTAAATTTCAACTTCACCTTATTTCTCCCTCACACAATCCTAAGATTTATCTTTTTTACTCATGATCATTCAAACTCCTTGTATCGCCTTTGTTTGGTAGCACCTATTTTTGCTTTTCATTTTGCTCATTGGATCAATTCAAACCAAAGGTGCTACCTTGCACTTTGAGTGCACTTATTTTCTTCTCCTCATTTGATTACATGCACCCCCAAACATAGGCATTTGCCTATGTTATCCTTCATTTTCCCTCCAAACTTAGGCTTTTAGCCTACATTTCATTTCCAAGCAATTAGGGAGGATGGGTGCCAATATAGAGGTTCCAAAAAGGTCAAGGTGTTAACAAGGTGCCAAAGAACGGTTGCAAGCTCAAAGGGTTTCACTAGTGTTGAAGTCATGGGAAGTCATTTGGGCGAAGTGGTTATCAAAAAGGGCCTAAGGTCATCTTCCAAGCTCAGTCACACCTAGAATTTTGCCTTGAATCACATTCAGGGCAAGTTCTAGATGACACTTATGCACAAGAATCAAGGTAAAGCCTCACCACACAAGGCATCATGCCACAAGACTTCTTTCATTAGTCTCAAAATCAATTGAGACAAATGATTTTCAACAAGCTATTTCGAGTTCATTTTACACACTCGTTTGTGAGTCAATCAAGCCAAAGCGAGAGTGTGCAAGTCATGACAAGAGAATGTTTTTCCTCAAAATTTCATTTCCCTTCTTCCTTTTATTTTCAAAACAAATTGCCAAGAGAAATTCTTTGGTGGGCTCATTTTGAGACAAGCAACTACGAACTCAATTCTCAAACTAAAACTTGGAATTTTCCCTTAAGAAAGTTGCCTCTCAATCTATCATAGGAAAACACCAACTTGGTTCGACACAAAAACAAAAGGAAAAAAAAGAAAATAATCAAAAATTTTGCTCCTTGGGAAAGAACCGTGGTATTAAGAAAACTCTTGGAGTTTATTTCTAAACTACTATTAACAAGGCGATATCCAACTTATGCGCTCATGATTCATTTTAAAACAAGCCTTGACGCAGGCCTTTAGCGCATTTGCAAAACACGGGTAGTAAAACAATGGGGTATGTAAAACCAACCCAGTAACACAATCTCAATCATCAAAATTCAAGCCCAGCGAGGGCACAAATAAGCTCAGAATAAAAATAAAACATAACAAAAAGGCCCAGCAAGGGTAATAGCATCACAATCATCCAAAATGCGCCCGACAAGGGTTAAATAAAATCTAGCAGAATGTCATCAAGTCCCGACAAGGGCAATAAAATCTAGTATCTCAAGCCCACTTATGGGAACCAACAAAAGCAATTAAAGCCACCCCCTCCCCATAAAATTAGCATTGCCCTCAATACTGATATTGCAATGGGAAGAGGGTGGAACTCCTTGGAGGACTAAGCCTCATCGTCATTATCATTTGCAGCTATCTCCTTATCTGTGGGCTTCTCACTCTCATTATCATCCAGTTCTTGATCTTCATGACCGGATAACACCTCATCCTCATAGGCTACAAACAAGTTATCCAAGGGGCCGGTAGTTTTGCGAGGTAGAGGCAAAGTGGTCAAGTCTTCTTGTGCTATCGGAGCTCTCCTTTTTTTCTTGGCCATGTCTTTCTGGAGTGATTTTGTAGATTTCTCACAAGCATCCACCCATTTACGTAGATTGACAACGCTCTCCACAACTTCTTTCATAGCCCACTTGACTGCCCTATTAATCAAACCCAATAGATCATCTGATAAGTCCTTCAATTGCCTCTCATGATTGTATGTTTTGCTGACCATGTCCTGGAGGTTTTTTTGGGACAGTGACTCTCTAGGTGCAGAGGATGAGGGTGTGTAAGCTTTTGTAGCAGGGTGAGGCAGAGGAGAGATATGTATTTCAGCATTAGAGTTGTCATTCTCGGCTTCCACTGATTCCTCTACCCTCGGCCTTTTGAATCGAGGAGCATTCTGATCAGTCTTCTTGTCAAGATCCAACACACCAATGGCCAGAGTAGGAGTATCACAGTTGAAGTAGGGAACACCCGCTTGTGCACAAAGTTTGCTAATTAACACCAGAAAAGGAAATGCATTACCACTCCTTCGATATTTCCTTTTTATGACCAAGGCAATGACCTCCCCCATGTTGATATGATCTCCTACCATGATAGTAGCTACCAGCATGGCTCCATCATGGATGATCTTTTGGTCATTTTGAGAAGGCATGAGACGAGGGCAAACAAAGTCACACCGTAAGCATGCCTCAAAGTATAAAGTCAGGCGGGGAATTTCACCCCCTATAGTAGCCCAGGGATGCATGCCTGGAGCAATGATGGGAGCAGCCCATTCGAGAGGTTTGTGCTTGAGGAGTAGCTTGGCCATGAGGTCAGGTGTCAATTCAATTGGGGCACTCCAATAGATGGCATTAATTGTAGCTAGAGTGATCTTGACTTATTTTCCCCGAACCATAACTGAGTCTAATGCGGGGAAGGTCTCACAACCCCCTTTATGGCCCTTAGCATCTTTTGTGGCCTGATATGAGGCAAAGAACTCCTGGAATAACTCTTTGTAATAGTTTTCGAGCACTTCCTGAAATGGTTTCCACTGAAGGTTGGCAAACTGATTGGGGATGTTGGGTAAATTATCCCCCACCGCATTCAGGTTAAAACTTTGCTCCTCATTGAAGGTCCTGCCCCTATCACGATCATAAATCACCTTCATGCCCTCTATTCCACATCGAACCCTCTCCTCTTCTGAGACTTGATCACGGGAGGATGAGACTTTCTTTTTCCCCTTTGAAGTGGGCTTGGAGGAGGTGGGGGTTGTTGGCCTACGTGAGCTTCTCTCGGGGTTACCCCTGTTGGAAGACATGTTCTGCATCCATAGATTGTGAGCCAAAAACAAAAAACACACTTTACAAAGAAGTTAGCAACTACAAAGGATGGAATGCAATGGACTAGAAAAATAAAGTAGGTGACTGTTGACTTGTGAGGAACACATGCAAAACGCACCAGAGAGAGAGTGTGTCGCATGTGCTATCGCACAAGAAAACAGAAACCTACAAGTATTTTCTCATTGAGATGCAAAGCTGGTGCAATTTGCACAATCCAAAGTGCACATCTTACCATGTGTCGCCCCTCGAAGCAGTGATTGGTTCTCTCTTTTCAACAAGATGTGATGCCTTGTACGACCCGCACATCAAGATCTATGTATCGCATGCGAAACACACAAAGGCCCAATTGGAATTTTTGGTTTCTTGTGTTCTTGTGAATTCTTTATATGTTCCATAGAGCAAGATATGCTTAGGCACTTGACATCATTCAATAAACTAATCAACGATAAACAAAAGGGGAAAGGGATATCATGACCATAACTTTCGGGTACTCAAACTTCCCCAGATTTCCATTAACACAACAGAAAGCAAGAAAGGAACTCAACAACTTCCCTTAAGATGGACGTTACCCCGTCTATCATTGGGAATATCAAGCCCTCTCTTGCAACAATGGGTATCAATAATTTTAGCAACAATTAACCCCCTCCCAGCACAAGATCATACACCCCAAGAATAGTTTTCAACAACAACTCATGGGCATGCCATTAGCAAGATTTAGGCTCAACAATCAATTTTTAGCCAAAACCTCATGACAAACGACGATTTGCCCTTAAGAATGACATCACCCAATCTATCATCGGGCCAAATCATTCGTCAATCACAAGTGGGCTACTCAAACTTTACCCCAAACACAGATTTCAAGGCTAAAAATTACTACCAATCAATATGCATTAACAAGATTCAAGTTCTACCAAGTTGGAAGTAAGCAAAATCATCAATACAACTAAAAATTGCGGACCCAAAATTTTTGGATCTCACCCAAAACTAACATGGCAATTCTACTAAGCATGCTTCATAATATGAGTTCCTAAACTCCATAAAAATAAGTATTTAATGTCGGGGAACTTACCACAAGTAAAGATTATGAAGGAAGGAGTGAAAATTGAAGCTTTTTGGACTTCAACAATGGTGACCCAAGCAAACCTCACCGGAGAACGATGGCGGCAGTGGTGGTGTAGCGGTGGAGATGGTTGAGAAAGAGGAGAAAAAGATTTTAGGAGAAGTGGAGAGGTTTGTGGAAGGTTTTGGGAGAGAATTTTGGGATTTAGAGAGAAAAGATGGTGGAAAAAGGAGAAAAGAGGCAGTTTTAAAAAGAAAAGAAGAAGAAAATTTTAGTCGGGTCATCTCTGGGCTAGGTCAGCCAACAAGTTAGGTAATCTAAAATTCAAATTTACCTTCCGTGCACGACGATATGTGATTCGCACTAGCCTTGGTGTGGACCGCATAGCGTTTCGCATATCGCCCCTTTTTCTCCCCTGGTTTGCCCAGATGTCTGCTTTGCCATGCGATGGAGGTGCGGCGTGCAATTGGGCTCGTGCGGTCCACATGGCCTAGCTCACATCACCTCCAAATTTTCAAATTCATTGAGGCGGTCTATTTTGGTATATGGTGCACTGTGCGACATGCACAATAGCTTGTGCGATCCGCACAGTCCATCGCACAACCTATTTTTGCCCTATTTTTCCCTTGTTCAATTTTTCCATCCATACATTCCCTACAAACACACCAAAAACAACAAAAGATAACCAAAAACAAATAAAGAAACTTGGGTTGCCTCCCAAGCAGCACTTGATTTAAAGTCGCGGCACGACGATACTACCTCAATCAATTATTCTTTGGATTGGTGATGGTGTCTCTAGTCAATGTCCCTTTCATCCTCGGGTTCATTTGGCTTGAGAGGTGGTTTATTTGGGCCTCAAGATGGTTGATCGAGGTTGAGTAGGATCTCACAGTTTGGTGAAGTGTTGAGACTTCACTCTTTAGCTCGCTCACTCCCATATTTATGATGTCCACCTTTTTAAGAACCAACGACAACATGTCCTCCAACTTGGAATGGACGGGGTTGCTTTTGCCTGGTTGGTAGAGAGAGTCTTCCTTGTTCGGAGGAATATAGGGATTCAAACTTTGGTGATTGAATCGATCACCATCCTTGTCTCTATCTTGCCAATTTCTATCTCTTTCTTTATCTCGAATCCAACTTTAGTTCTCCTCCCTCGAGCGATAATACCCGGGATGAGACCCGCCGACACAAAGCACAGTTTTCCATCAACCACTGTCATTAGTTCATCATCACTTGCTTTGATTGTTGGTGTACTCACTGCATTCACTGTCTTAGCACCACCCGCTCCCATCACATGCTTGGCCATTAGACTAATTTGTGTCATTATTTTGGTCATTGTCTCATCATGTTCCTCATCCTTCTTCCTCATTTCATTAACCAAGATGGATGAGGGTCCTCCCGAAGTTTGTACATCAGCTTCTCTCGTATGCCAAGCTTGATTGGTTTTTGTCATTCACTCTAATAAAGTCGAGGCAATGGGAAACTCTAAGTCCATGAAGGTGCCACCTCCAAGGTTGTCAGCCACTGACTTATTTAGAGAGTTCAATAACCGATAGAAGCTTTATAGCAATAAGTTGTTCAACAACTCATGGTTCGGATATGTAACACCCCGAAAATTGAACCAACTTTCTAAGTTTGAAACTCTGAAAAATTTCAAGTTTTCAAGAATCACGGGTCCAAACCACGGACCGTGGTTTGAACCACGGCTTATAGAGTGGGACTGTGGTTTGTCTTCTGCAGTTCAACCCCTAGTTTGAGAACCATAGGTTGGTTCTACGGACCATAGTTCACTCTATGGACCGTACTGTCAACTCGTGGAACTTGATCAGAGGGTTGGCAATGTTTCTAGGTTTCACGACTGGTTTCTATGGCTCATAGATCGAACTACAGACCATCCTACAAACTCGTAAAACTTAATCAGAGGCCATCTAAGTCCCTAAGAATTATGACTTGGGTCTACGACCCGTGATCCATTCTACAGGTCTGTCATGTTCACCCGTAGTTTGGCTTCTACAGCTTGATCACTTGGCTAGGAATGACGGATGGCAACCACGATCCGTGGTTTAGTCTATGACCCGTGGAATCCATCCATGGTCCCTGAAAGTCAACTTTTTTCAGCTTTTTCCTAATTACGTCCCAGGGGTATTTTAGTCATTACCCACCCTATTAACTCCTAAATAATGTCATTTTGACTATTTCTAGAAGGGTTTTCACCCTCATTAGCCTAAGTCCCTTCTCAAATCCTCACTCATCTCCCAAAAAGAAAAAGAACTCCTTCAAGCTCCAAGCCTCAAGCTCCAAGATCAAGTCTCCTTTCTTTTCAATTTCAAGTGGGTTAGATTTAATCAAGGTATTTGAGTATCCAACAATGGGTTCCTTTCACCCTTGTGCCCAAAACCCCCAATTCTTATTTTGAATTATGAACTTGTGAAATTAGGGTTTTGATCTAAATTGGGGAAAGCTTATGGAATCAGTTTCTATGCATCAATTCATGGTTTCTTATGGTTTATTTATGATTTGAATAAGATTCCTTAATTGGTTTCAAAAGCCCATGCACTAAAGTTGATTTCTAGCACGATTCCATTGAATTGCATGTTTTCAAGTGAAAGTTTACATGTTTAAATAATATGTCTTCATGCATTTATGAAATTGCAGGCCTAATTATTCAAGTATGAATTTAAGAAAGAAAAGTATGTTTTGAATTATGACTATGCTAAGCTTCAAGAATCTATGATATGAGAATTGCATGATGCCCGATGTGCTTGCATGCTTTTCAACAAGATTTGGCATGGGATTATGCCACTATGAATTTATGAGCTATATGTACATGTTTTAGGAGTAGTATTTAGCACCGAGCAACGATGATTCAATTACCCAATATCAAAACTATATTGCCAGCGTAGGTTATGAAGTGCCCTATGGGCTTATGAGAGTGGTTCCACATCTTGATGTATGGTGTCCTGTGCTTTAGCGGGCATTAGGGCAGCTTGGCCAACTAGGGTTATATAGTTGGATATGGTGACTCATTCCTTAGCAAGGTTCAAGTCAGCTTTGCTAACTAGGGTTATATAGTTAGATTCCATATAGCTCGCATGGTCTAATGTCAGTTATAAGAAACTCCCATATGAATGTTTTTACATGTTTAAGCTTATGATATCTACTTTGAAGTCTTGACTCATATCTCACGTTTATTAATTTAAAAGCATGATATTTACTTTTGATAACTCCTTTATACATGAACTAAGCTTCTATTTACGTTTCCAGTATGTTTTCATCATATTCATGTATATCTCACATATTTGGTACATCCTATAGTATTGATGCATATCTTGCGCTGCATCCTTTGATGATGCAGATTCAGGCTCATTCCCTCACACTCATGGATAGATTTTGATAGAGTCCCAGTTTTCAGTGGTGAGACCTCATTATCAGTATTAGACCTATTTCTCTTATGTTGTTTTCTTCAGATTTCTTGAGCTAGTTAGGGTCTTGTCCCATCAGCTCTTATTATAGTTTAGAGACTTTAGACATAGCTAGACTTTCTTTCCATTGTATGGAGTTGATACTTCTTAAGCCTTGTCCTCATTTAAGTTGTGGTTTCCTGTTGTATCTAGTATGCTTCCGCTATATTTTCTTGAATTGATGTCTGAGTATGCCATGACTAACGGTTAATCTGGAGCACTTATGCTCCGGATCCCATGTTACGTCTAGGGGTAGCCTCGGGGCGTGACAAACTTGGTATCAGAGCCTCAGGTTCAAGAGTCCTAGGGTGTCTGAAGCCGCATCGAGTAGAATCGTTTTCATATGTGTGAAGCCTGCCATACTTATGAGAGAGAGGCTATGCGATATTTTAGAAAAAGTTCACTTCCTTTATGATTGTATCGTGCGAAAGAATTTAACTCTAATGTCCCTCTAATCCTCTCCTTGTACATTTCAGATTATGCCTCGACGTGCTATGCCTCACCAAGCCACTCAAAATGTTGTTCCTCTAGTTTCGGCCCCCGAGGTCATGAATGAGGAGTTTAGAAACGCCATCAATTTACTAGCCCAGACCATGGCCACTCAGGCCAACCAGCCAGCTCCTATCTCGGTCTACCCTCAAGGTGGGGTAGCGGCCTGGGTTCATGATTTTTCCGAATGAACCCACCTGAATTTTGGTTTTGATTATGTGGAGCTCGCATATCAACTCAAGGATGTGGCTCATATCTGGTTCACATAATGGAAGGAAGCTAGAGCTAGGTACGAGGTCCTTATGACTTAGGAGTATTTTGAGAAGGCCTTCCTTGATCGATTCTTTCCTCGAGAGTTGAGGCAAGCGAAGGCTGAGGAGTTTGTGAACTTGAGACAGGGGTCGATGTCAGTCCAAAAGTACAGTTTAAAGTTCACTCAGTTGTCTAGGTATGCCCCCTCTATGGTAGCGGACCCGCAGGACCAGATGAGCAAGTTTATCTATGATGTTTCAGATATGGTGAAGAAAGAGTGTAGTTCTACTCTACTGTTGAGTGATATGAATATTTCCAAACTCATGATCCATGCTTACCAGATCAAGGGAGACAAGCTTAGGGAGATGGCTAGGGAGAACAAGAGGGCTAGATCTGAGGGTTCAGGTTTTGGCCATCAGAAGTCCAGAGGCGGACATCGCTCTTCCTTTTAGAAGAGGTTATCAGGACCCGTGCATTCTTCAGCCAATACTCCTTCTCAGGCTTCTAGGTGCCATCATGATCAGTCCGGTAGGGATGCAGACTCTTATTCGCAGGTAGGTGGTGCAAAGGGGCCTTCTTTCCCCGTTTGTACCAAGTGTGGGGAGAGTTATCTTGGTGAGTGTCTAGCCGGTTCAGGTAGTTGCTTCGGATGTGGTCAGGCTGGACATTGGATTAGAGATTTCCCTTCAGCTAAGAAGGGACAGGGAGGTAGTAGGGCTCAGTCTGCCCCAGCAGCTTCAGGAGGTCGACCAGCCCAGCAGGGAACTGCTTCTAGTTCTGGTGGTCAGTGCCAGAACTGCCTTTATGCCATGTCCTCTCGTCAGGACCAGGAGAGTTCACCTGATGTTGTCACTGGTATATTGAAAGTCTTCTCTCTTAATGTGTATGATTTGTTAGACCCCGGAGCCTCCCTATCTTTTGTGACCCCTTATGTAGCATGCAAGTTCAAAATTTGTCCTGAATTGCTTTTAGAACCCTTTTTCGTGTCTACTCTTGTTGGTGAGTCAGTCCTAGACAAAATAATCTATCAAATTTGCCCTATCTCAGTCCTTCATATAGTCACTTCAGCGAATCTAGTAGAGTTGGAGATGATTGATTTTGATGTTATTCTTGGTATGAATTGGTTGTACATTTGTTATGCCTCGGTTGATTGCCATACTTGAGTTGTCAATTTCAAGTTTCCAAATGAACCCATCTTAGAATGGCAAGGTAGTCCTCCATCCTCAAAAGGTCATTTCATATCTTATCTTAAGGCTAGAAAGATAATTTCTAAGGGTTATGTTTATCATATAGTTTGGGTCATGGGTTATGAATGAGTTCCCAGAAGTGTTTCTCGAAGATTTGCCCGGAGTCCCTCCTGAGTGGGAAATTGACTTTGGGATAGATCTTCTTCCAGATACGAATCCTATCTCTATTCCTCCCTATAGAATGGCTCCCATGGAACTTAAGGAGTTGAAGGATCAGTTGAAGGATCTTCTTGATAAGGGTTTTATCAGGCCTAGCATTTCTCCATGGGGTGCTCCAGTCTTATTCGTGCAAAAGAAAGACGGTTCCCTCAGAATGTGAATTGACTACCGTTAGTGGAACAAGGTCACAATCAAGAATAAGTATCCCATTCCTAGGATTGATGACTTATTCGATTAGCTTCAGGGTGCTAGTTTTTTCTCTAAAATTGACCTTAGATCCGGTTATCATCAACTTTGTGTTCGAGAGTGTGATATTCCGAAGACAGCCTTCAAAACTCGGTATGGTCATTATGAATTTATTGTGATGTCTTTTGGTCTAACAAATGCTCCCGCAGCTTTTATGGATTTGATGAACTGTGTGTTCAAGTAGTATTTGGATATGTTTGTGATTGTCTTCATTGATGATATTCTTATCTATTCTCAGAGTGAGGAGGAGCATGCGGATCATTTGAGAGTGGTGTTGCAAACTCTCAAGGATAGGCAGTTATTTTGCTAAGTTTAGCAAGTGTGAGTTTTGGATGCAGTCTGTTGCTTTTTTTGGTCATATTGTGACTAGAGATGGTATTCGAGTTGATTCTCAAAAGATTAAGGTAGTAAAGAATTGGCCTAGACCCACTTCTCCATCAAATATTAGGAGTTTTTTGGGTTTGGCTGGTTACTACAGGAGATTTGTGGAAGGATCTTCTTCCATTGCTGCCTCTTTGACTCGATTGACTCAGAAGAAGGTGAAATTTCAGTAGTCCAACTTATGTGAGAAGAACTTTCAGGAATTGAAGACTAGATTGACCAGAGCTCCATTGTTGGCTCTACCCGAGGTCCTAGATGATTTTGTTGTGTATTGTGATGCTTCTAGGATTGGTTTGGGTTGTGTGTTGATGCAGTGTGGTAAAGTAATTGCTTATGCTTCGAGATAGATTAAGACTCATGAGAAGAACTACACTACTCATGATCTTGAGTTAGCAGCCATTGTCTTTGCCTTGAAGATTTGGAGACACTACTTGTATAGTGTTCTCGTGGATGTATTCACCGATCATAAGAGTCTTCAGTATATGTTCACTCAAAAGGAATTGAATTTGCGACAAAGAAGATGGCTTGAGCTTCTTAAGGATTATGACATGAGTGTGCTTTACAATCCGGGTAAGGCCAATGTTGTGGCGGATGCACTTAGTATATAGTCCATGGGTAGTGTGTCTTCAGTTGAAGACAGAAGGAAGGAATTGGTTAAGGAAGTTCATAGGCTTGCTCGGTTGGGAGTTTGCCTTATGGACTCGACAGAATATGGTGTTATCGTTCAGAATGGTTCTGAATCATTTTTGGTAGTTAAAGTGAAGGCAAAGCAAGATAGTGATCCTATTTTGCTTCAGCTAAAGGGTGCAGTCCATCAGCAAAGGGTAGAGGTTTTCTCCCGAGGAGTAGATGGTGTGCTTCATTATCAGGATCGATTGTGTGTTCCATATATAGATGGGTTGAGAAAACAGATTCTGATGAAGGCTCACAGTTCCAGATATTCCATTCACCCCGGTGCCACCAAGATGTACCGTGATCTATGAGAAGTCTATTTGTGGAATAGTATGAAGAGGGACATAGGCAGTTTTATAGCTAGGTGTCCTAACTATCAGCAAGTGAAGGTTGAGCATCAGCGACCGGGTGGCATGATTCAAGATATTGACCTTCCTACTTGGAAGTAGGAAGCGATCAATATGGACTTCATTACCGGGTTGCCTCATACTCGAAGGCGACATGATTCCATTTGGGTGATTATCGACAGGATGACCAAATCAACCCACTTTCTTACTGTCAAGACTATGGATTCAGCGAATAATTATGCCAAACTCTATGTCCGAGAAATAGTCTGATTGTATGGTGTTCCTTTGTTTATCATTTCAGATAGAGGTACTCAATTTACCTTATAGTTTTGGAGATCGTTTCAGAGAGGTCTTGGTACTCAGGTGAAGCTTAGCACAACTTTTCACCCACAGACGGATGGCCAGGCAGAGCGTACTATTCAAACCTTGGAGGATATATTGAGAGCTTGCGTGATTGATTTCAAAGTTAATTGGGATGATCACTTACCTCTTATCGAGTTTGCCTACAACAACAACTTTCACTCTAGCATCCAGATGGCTTCATATGAGGCACTTTATGGTCGGAGATGTAGATATCCTATTGGTTGGTTTGAGGTAGGTGAGGCAGCTCTGATTGGCCCAGATTTGTGGAAAAGGTTCAGATTATTAGGGAAAGATTAAAGACCGCTCAGAGTCGACAGAAATCATATGTGGATGTGAGGAGAAGAGAGTTAGAATTTGAAGTTGATGATTGGGTTTTTCTGAAGGTGTCACCCATGAAGGGTGTGATGAGATCTGGCAAGAAAGAGAAGCTTAGTCCCCATTTTGTAGGTCCTTATCGGATTCTGAGGAGAGTTGGTAGCATTGCATACTAGTTGGATTTGCCAACAGAGTTAGAAGCGGTTCATTCGATTTTCCATGTTTCCTTGTTAAAGAAGTGTGTTGGTGATCCGACCTTGATCATTCCTTTAAAGGATGCAGGTGTGAAGGATAGTCTCACTTATGAGGAGGTTCCCATAGAGATCCTTGATCGTCAGATTCAGAGGTTGAGGAACAAAGAAGTCGCTTCGGTAAAAATCCTTTGGAGGAATCAACTTGTTGAGGGAGCTACTTGGGAAGCGGAGTCAGCCATAAAAGCCAAGTACCCTCATCTCTATCCTTCCGATCCAGTTTTTACTTGAGGTAGTAGTCTCCTCATTATCATAATCTATTCCACTCTATTCCATCAGTTCCCCTCATGATATTAGTATGCATGCATGTTTTTCGAAGTTGATTCAGTCATGTTTTAAGTTACAAGCTCAGTTATCATGTTTGTTCTTCAAATGTTACCTATTGTTGATTGGTTGGGCTGTTTTCTCTTCAGTTTTTCCTTGTTTAGTCTTCATTTGAGGATCAATGATCCCAAGGGGGAGATGTTGTAACTCCCCAAAAATTGAACCAACTTTCTAAGTTTGAAACTCTGAAAAATTTCAAGTTTTTAGGAATTACATGTCCAAACCACGGACCGTGGTTTGAACCACGGGTGGTGGAGTGGGGCCATGGTTTTCCTTCTGCAGTTCAACCCCTAGTCTGAGAATCACGGGTTGGTTCTATGGACCATAGTTCACTCTACGGATTGTAGTGTCAACTCGTGGAACTTAATCAGAGGGTTGACAATCTTTCCAGGTTTCATGAATGGTTTCTACGACCTGTAGATCTAACTACGGACCGTCCTGCTAACTCGTAGAACTTAATTAGAGGCCAGCTAAGTACCCCGGAATTACGACTTGGGTCTACAACATGTGATCCATTCTATAGGTCCGTCCTGTTGACCCGTAGTTTGGCTTCTGTAGCCTGATCACTTGGCTAGGAACGATGGATGGCAACCACGAGCCGTGGTTTGGTCTACGACCTTTGGAATCTATCTGTGGTCCCTGAAAGTCAACTTTTTCCAGCTTTTTCCTAATTACGTCCTAGGGGTATTTTAGTCATTACCCACTCTTTTAACTCCTAAATGATGTCATTTTAACTATTTCTAGACGGGTTTTCACCCTTATTAGCCTAAGTCTCTTCTCAAATCCTCACTCATCTCCCAAAAAGGAAAAGAACTCCTTCAAGCTCCAAGCCTCAAGCTCCAAGATCAAGTCTCCTTTCTTTTCAATTTCAAGTGGGTTAGCTTCAATCAAGGTATGTGGGTATTCAACAATGGGTTCCTTTCACCTTTGTGACCAAAACTCCCAATTCTTATTTTGAATTATGAACTTGTGAAATTAGGGTTTTGATCTAAATTGGGGAAAGCTTATGGAATCAGTTTCTATGAATCAATTCATGGTTTCTTATGGTTTATTTATGATTTGAATAAGATTCCTTAATTAGTTTCAAAAGCCCATGCCTTAAAGTTTATTTCTAGCATGATTCCATTGAATTGCATGTTTTCAAGTGAAAGTTTACATGTTTAAATAACATGTCTTTATGTATTTATGAAATTGTATGCCTAATTCTTCAAGCATGAATTTAAGAAGGAAAATTATGTTTTGAATTATGGCTACGCTAAGCTTCAGAACCTATGATATGAGAATTGCATGATGCCCGATGTGCTTGCATGATTTTCAATAGGATTTGGCATGAGATTGTGCCACTATGAATTTATGAGCTATATGTACATGTTTTAGGAGTAGCATTTAGCACCGAGCGACGAGGGTTCGATTAACCAAGTCCAAAACTACATTGCCAGTGTAGGTTATGAAGTGCCTTATGGGCTTATGAGAGTGGTTCCATATCTTGATGTATGGTGTCCTGTGCTTTAGTGGGCATTAGGGCAGCTTTGACAACTAGGGTTATATAGTTGGATATGGTGACTCGTTCCTTAGCACGGTTCAAGTCAGATTTGCTAACTAGGGTTATATAGTTGGATTCTATGTAGCTCGCATGGTCTAATGTGGGTTATAAAAAACTCCCGTATGAATATTTTGACCTGTTTAAGCTTATGAAATCTACTTTGAAGTCTTGACTCATGTCTCACGTTGACTAATTTAAAATCATGATATTTACTTTTGATAACTCCTTTATGCATGAACTAAGATTCTATTTACGTTTTCAGTATGTTTTCACCATATTCATGCATATCTCACATATTCAGTACATCCTATAGCACTGACGCATATCTTGGGTTACATTCTTTGATCATGCCGATTCAGGTTCATTCCCTCACACTCGTGGCTAGATCTTGCCGGAGTCCCAGTTTTCAGTGGTGAGACCTCATTATTCGAGGGCCAGTATTAGACCTATTTCTCTTATGTTATTTTCTTCAGATTTCTTGAGCTAGTTGGGGTCTTGTCCCATCAGCTCCTATGATAGTTTAGAGGCTTCAGACATAGCTAGACTTATTTTCCATTATATGTAGTTGATACTTCTTAAGCCTTGTCCTCATTTAAGTTGTGGTTGCCTGTTGTATCTAGTATGCTTACGCTATGTTTTCTTGAATTGATGTCTGAGTATTCTATGAACAAGGGTTAATCTAGAGCACTTGTGCTCCGGATCCCGTGTTACATCTAGGGGGTAGCCTCGGGGCATGACAGGACATAAGAGAAGCTTCTTTTAGAACCTTAACCAAACTTCATGTAAAGGTTCATATGGGAGCTGCCTAAAGTTGGTAATCTCATCTCTTATCTTTATCATTCGAGATGGAGGAAAGAAACTCGATGTAAATGCCTCAACCAACTCGGCCCAAGATGTGATAGAGTTATCCGGCAACTCTTCCAACCACGCTGTGGCTTCCTCCGTCAAGGAAAAAGGAAATAGGCGTAATCGGATGGACTCTTGGGAGATATGTTGAAAAATGAATGGTTGGCAAATCTCCACAAAATTTTGAATATACCAGTTGGCATCTTCATGTGCTGCTCCACCAAATAGGCCCTTCATTTGGATTAAGTGGAGTATGGTGCTAGTCACATGAAAGACAACATTTCCCATCATGGGGGGTAAGCGGATTGCAGCTACACCTCTTTGCATCATAGGCTCAGCCTCATCGGCCTCCATGAAGCCGTTAATGCTCTCACTGTCTTCGGCCTTGTTCCTAGGCTAGCCTGCTTACTCACAACACAAACAACAAATGAAAGTAAAAGAAACAAATACTCTCAAGGTGATTTCAAATCAACAATCAAATATAGCTAATAACTCAAGTCTATGGCAACGGCGCCATTTTTAATAAACGCTTAAATCATGCTCCCCAAGTTAGAGGTCACGGCGATCGTGCAGCAAAACAAAATTTATAACTCCCAACCAGTGTCGGGGTCGTACCCAAGGGAGTTGGAGCTAACTAAATTAATATTGTTTTGAATTGAGTTCAAGGTGAGAGTAAGTGCTTAAACAAGAAAAGTAAAAGATTGGGGGAATTGAGATGTTGTCACTACAATCACAATTCAATTAAAAGCAAATAAACAAAAGCAGGTGTATCAAATAGAGTAGGCGACTAGGGATGTGTATCCGATGGGGCTTTAGTCATGGGCTAGGGTGATTATCAATTCACATTTGTTCTCTCTTATTGACATAAGTAGCGTTGGTCATGGGTATGGATTGTTATATTTCTATCAACAACCATATATCTGATGATCTTAGTTAGAGCATCATCGGTTTGATCGACAAAAAACCAACCTAAGCTTGGGAAGGTCACACTATCTCTAGCTTAGACTCTTAAATGGGTGATTCCTTTGATAAGAGCTATTTCTAGCCTCAAATCTAGATGGAGTCCCAAGTTCCTACTAGCAATTTCACATCCGAAACTATGAAATCCTCTTTCAAGTAATCACATAGTCAAGTAATGAAAATTATTGTTTGCAACCACCAATTTTAGGATTAAAACTTGGTGAAACTACTAGAACCATGTCAAATAAGCAATTATAAAGATGAATTAACAACACACACATCCATTTGTCAAGCACCCATCATCAACACACCCCTAGACAAGAGAAATTAGCCACTCATAGCAAAGGAGAAAGATATACCAAATGGGTAAGTCAAAATCCTCTTCATTAGAGCTAAATCTCAAGTTTCAAGCTCAATTTGAGTACACAAATGGTTAACCAAGAGAATGGATCCAAACCCTCTTCTCTTTGGAGAGGAAAACTTGTTCTTAAGGCAAAAAGCTTTCTAAAATATTCAGGACTGAAGTAGAATATTTACAAATAAGCCTAAATGAGCCTTTTATAGCTTCCCAAAATGTCACTAAAATTTAGGAAAAAATTTCCCCTTCAGGTGGTGTGCGGCACGACATGCGGTTCGCACATCGTGATGTGCGCGTCGCACATCCTCTTCGATTGGACTAATGACTTCAGCTGACTTTGGGAGCTTCATGCGAAGGTGGTGTGGTTCACACCTTAGGATATGCGCCTTGCACAGTGACCGCACCTCTTAACATATTCTTTAGTAGCTTTTGCAACTTCACACGGAGGAGGTGCGGTTTGCACCTCGACTTGTGCATGTCGCACGGCCATCGCATCTCAGGTTAGAATCTCCAGCTTTTCAAAACACTTCACACTTCACTCCTTTTGAGCTCTTTTTGGGTCCATTTCCTCGTTTCTCATCATTTATCAAAAGTACTTGCATAGATATAAATAAAGGCCATACGAACCTCTAAATCTATTCAAAACATAGCAATAATTCATGGATTTAGGCTCAATAAGTTGGTAGATTACCGACTTATCATCCTCTATGGAAGAAAATCCATGAACGAACCTCCTGTAGTAACCCGCTAATCTAACAAAGTTGCGAACCTCAGTAGCAGTAGTAGGTCTAGGCCAATCACGAACCGCAAAAATCTTACTCGGGTCAACTCTAATTCCTTCCTTAGACACCACGTGCCCTAGGAATGCCACTGACTCAAGCCAAAACTTGCACTTTAAGAACTTGGCATAAAGCCGATGATCTCTCAAAGTCTGAAGTACAGTCCTCAAGTGTTGCTCATGCTCATCTCTACTCCTCGAGTATATCAGAATGTCATCAATGAAGACTATCACGAACATATCCAAGTACGGGCTAAGCACCCTATGCATCAAGTCCATGAAAGTTGTGTGGGCATTAGTCAACCCAAAAGACATCACCAGGAACTCATAATGTCCATAATGTGTCCTGAATGCTGTCTTAGGGATGTCCTCCGCCCTAATCCTCAACTGATGGTAGCTGGACCTAAAATCAATCTTCGAAAACACGGCTGAACCTTGAAGCTGATCAAACAAGTCATCAATCCTCGGCATCGAATACCTATTCTTCACTGTCACCTTATTCAACTGTCGATAATCAATACACAACCGCATCGACCCATCCTTCTTCTTCACAAAGAGAATATGAGCACCCCAAGGAGACACACTCGGTCTAATAAACCCCTTAGCTAACAAATCCTGGAGCTGCTCTTTAAGCTCTCTCAACTCAGCAGGAGCCATTGGGCCTGGTGCTCGGCTCTAACTCAATGGCGAAATCAACATCTCTCTCAGGTGGAAGGCCTGACAGGTCGGTAGGGAACATATATAGGAAGTCTCTAATCACAGGAAAATACTTAGGAGACGAAGGGTCAGAACTAAACACCCGTGAGAGATCAACTTCCTAGCTCGAAGACAAGAGATGATCCCATATAGTGTGCGGATGACAGAACCCTACCACACAACTGGGGATACACCAGGTACGGCTATGGTAACAGTTTTGGCATAACAATCCAAAACCGCACGGTGAGGGGATAACCAGTCCATGCCCAGTATCACATTAAAATCTAACATATCAAGTATCATCAAATCACCCCAAGTCTCCAAATCACCAACAGATATCATGCAAGATCTCACAATCCGATCCACTACTAAAGAATCTCTTACTGGGGTCAAAACAGAAACAGGCACAGATAACGACTCACTAGCCAACCCCAAACAAGGCACAAAGTAGGTAGATACATATGAACATGTAGATCCAGGATCAAATAAAGCCATAGCAGATTGATGGAACACAGAAATCGTACCTATAATCACAGCATCCGAGGCCTCTGCCTCCGGTCTCCCAGGGACAGCATAGAACTGACAATGAACTCCACCTGCCCGACCTCCATCCCTACCACCTGCTCTGCTACGCGGGGAACCACCCCTAGCCTGACCACCACCTCCTCTGGACGGAGACTGAACTATTTGCAAAGGCTCGATCGATGGAGCGGTTGACTGAACTGTACCCCGCTGGGGGCAATCTCTAGCATAATAGCCAACAACACCACACTCATAACAGGGCCCTTATGGCCTCTACTGTCGAGACGGACCAGCAGAACCTGAATGGCCACCATGGCCTGATGCCCCAGAGGTTGCACCCCTCGAAGACTGACCCTGCTCGAACTGAGAACTACCAGAATTCCAAAGTGAAGCCTGAACTGGTTGGCTGGACTGACCCTGGTGCTACTGTGGCTGATAACCTTGGCCCCACTGGCCTGAACCTCTACCACCATGTCTAGAACCACCGTAGCCACCCTGATAACGAGGCCTCTTATCTCTAGACCCCTGATCATGTAGGTGCAAGTTCTCCACAGTACGAACGTAGTCTGCAATAGCCTGAAAAGACCAACCACTAGAAACTAATATCTCGGCTGACTGCCTAAGCTTTGTCCACAAACCCCAAACAAACCTGTGAATCCTGTCCGGCTAAGTAGGAATAATCATAGACCCAAATGGAGCGAGCTGATGGAAATAGGTCTCATACTCAGATACCGACATGGATCCCTGCATAAGCCTGGTAAATTGCTCCCAGCGACGCTCTCGATCACTCTGAGGTAGGAACTTGGCCATGAAGGCCTCATAAAACTCGGACCATGACAACGAAGGTGATGAAGATGGTCTACAAGCAACTTGAGCCCTCCACCATAACTTAGCTATACCCTCCAGCTGATATGTAGTATACCCAACTCAGTAAGTCTCTAGCAAGCCCAGATTGTGTAACATCTTCTCACAGGTAGTAATGAAGTAATGTAGGTCCTGACCTAATGTACCAGTGAATCTCAGCAGTGCCAATCTCAGAAATTTACTCAAGGCCCTCTGCTCCCCTTCTGTCATAGTTGGGCGAGGAGCGAGAGGTTGTGCAACTGCTGGAACTAGAATAACCTCAGCACGGGGAGCCGCAGTAGCAGGCTACTCTCCTAAACTCTGAACACCCAGGGTTGCCCCCTGAGCGGATGTTTGTGCTACCTCAGAAGGTCTCTCCCCTATCATACCCAATAGTTGAAGTAGTAAACCCTGAATATCTGAAGACTGAGCTGGGGCTAAAGCTGGCACAGAAACTGGTACTGGAGCTGGTGGTACCTGGGCTGTCCCCGAATCTACATGT
Organism: Jaltomata sinuosa; assembly: GCA_003996215.1. Classification (NCBI taxonomy): domain Eukaryota; kingdom Viridiplantae; phylum Streptophyta; class Magnoliopsida; order Solanales; family Solanaceae; genus Jaltomata; species Jaltomata sinuosa. The sequence continues at coordinate 70,286 of QJPP01001985.1, read as the reverse complement.
TGCTACTCAGGGAAGAACTCGGGCTCATAATCATACTCAGGATATACCTCAACTGTAGCAGCTCTAGAAGGTGTCGCTGCTCTGGGATGTCCACGACCCCTACCTCTACCCCTGCGACCACCCTAGCCCCTAGCTGGAGTCGGAGGTATAGGGGCAGGAGGCTCTCCTCCGCCAGAAGCTGAAGACCTCGTGCAAACCATCTGCGGAAGAGTGAACCAGAATAAGTGAGATTTCTAGAACATTCAAGGATACCACGCATGAGAGAGAAATAAAAAAAGTCTGTCTTTCCTAAGATGTCACCGTGGCCTCCCAAAGATTGAGTACGGACATCTCCACCCCGATCGAAAGGACTCTACTAGACATTGGATCCTATACTGATGACACCGATGAACCTAGAGCTCTGATACCAAGCTGTCATGACCTGATTTCTTGGTCATGATGGCACCTACAACCCCTCAGTAGGCGAACCAATCCCCGTAGCCCAAAACGGTTAGTAAGGAGCTACATTCTAACAATTTAAGCGAAAAAACAATTTAATAAGCGGAAGTAAGGGAACAAGATGAAAAAAATAGATAATAAAAATACATACATATGCGGAAGCTAAACCAACCCAAAACCTGGTATCATAGTATAGAGCCAGAACTACATATAGGGAGTATGAAGCATCCTAAATAATATATACACACATGTGTCTGAGTAGTACTAGAGTACATAAAGCAAAAGATAAACTAAAGCTAAGCTTCAGTCGCCAAGAGCTGACCCTCAGCCTAGGATATCACAAAAGTAGCTCCTCACACGAGTCTCCAATGAACTAACGGCGATGGCCCACACTAGGATTTGCACCAGAAGATGCAGAGTGTAGTATGAGCACCAAATGCGAAGCAAAAGGTACCCTGTAGGTATCATAGGCCAACTGGGCACATATAAGATAAAAGAGCAGTAATGAACAGAATAGAAAACAAATAGTCACAGAAGGCAACAGATAAGTACACGGAAACTAGCCCAGAGGGAAGACAGCAAAAAGCAACATACAAGGCTAGCAAGTAGAATATATACACACAGCAGACACAGGTGAAAGTAAGAAATGGCGCACCTGGAATCCTTGCAATAACACTATATAGTAAGTTTAGAAGTGGACGGTATACCGGTGACCTCAAGTGCAAAGGAAAGGAGGAGAAGGATAAAGATAGGCATGCTCAAAAAAATAGGAACAAATAACCAAGTTAGTCATACCACACTCAAGCCCAATCTCATATATATACAACCATAACAGGGTGTAACATAGCAATAAAGTAAAAAGTGTCTACCTATAGTTCTCGACCGCCCATACAACCGAGGAACGCAAACAAGTAAAAATAAACCCTCCGACCGCCCATACAATCGGAGCGTACACTCAACAAATAGCAAACAAGAGTGGAACCTCACACAAATGAATTATATGATATGATATGATATGCCAAACTAAGTGTAACCATAGTGTCAGTATGTTACCCCCTCCAGTGCCTCAAAGGTCCAATAAAGGCGGGATTGTAATAACCCTTCCGGTCATTTCCACATACACATTTTCCTTATGCCGTTAGAGCTTGTTGTAGCGGACCCAAGTTACTTAAGGCTTTTCAGGACCGGTATTTAGGTGTCGGGTCCATTTGTTTTGTCGCATTATAAGTTTTGAAGTCAAGCAAGTCGGCAAAAGTTATCGTAAGTTCTTTAATAAATTTTCTGAACTTTGGGTAAAATGTCTCGGAGATTTTCTCTCAATATATAAATAGTTAGAAGTCCCCCGAAATACCAAATCGAAGGTCTACGAGTCTAGTTTCCAACGCATAAAACCTCACATCCAACTAATCTCGGAGTAAAAAGTTATGACTATTTTACCGCGGATTGTCTGGCAGAAACCGGGTTGTGAACCGGGTCGCGAACAGGGTCGGGTCAAAATCAATTTAAAGCCTCAACTTCACGTTTTAAAATGCCATTTCAGTTCTGAAACAGTGAGAAAACATAAGGGAGGGTTCCAAGAGAGTTCTTGGGTATCAAAATCATGCGATGGCCCTAAATACCAAATCGAAGGTCTACGAGTCTAGTTTCCAACGCACAAAACCTCACATCCAACTAATCTCGGAGTAAAAGTTATGATTGTTTTACCGCGGATTGTCTAGCAGAAACCGGGTTGTGAACCGGGTCGCGAACAGGGTCGGGTCAAAATCGATTTAAAGCCTCAACTTCACGTTTTAAAACATCATTTCAGTTCTGAAACAGTGAGAAAACATAAGGGAGGGTTCCAAGAGAGTTCTTGGGTATCAAAATAATGCGATGGTGAATTACGAGCCTAAGTCTGAGAATTTATTAACATCGCGTGTATTTGAAAATATTTTATTTGGAAGTTGAATTTGGTAAAAAGTTATATTTTTATTACCTTTTTAAAATATTTTAAAAGTTTATGAAAAATATTTTTGTTATGATATAATTGTATATGTATTTATTTTATAAGGTTTTTATACATTGTAATATTTTAACGGAGATAGCAAATTTAGTTATGTTGAAAATTATTATTATAATATAGTAAGTTTTATTGAAAATAATTTTCTATTTATTGGGATATATTTAAAATATTATATTTATTTTATCACGAACCTATGCAATACCCGAATATATACATTATGGGGTTAAAATAGGTATGGTGTGTCACCTCTACTTCCACGTTGAAGTAGAGGGAGTGGACAGCAAGTGAATTAGGCATTAGTGATGCCACTAAGCACATCACCAAGCACCTCTAATTGGTTATTAGGTGATGTTGGCCAAACTTTAATCCTTGCTATATTTATATATATGTTGCATCTATATATGCTTCTGCCAAGTCTCTCAATATTATTTGAGGATTAACACTACCTAATATCCGCATATACTTATGCTTACAATTAGAGAAATATTTGTGGAAAAATTATTTGATGCGATGTGCCATCTTTGAAAGGAAATCAATTATCTACGTCAAGTTATTCAAGCTCGAGTTCGAGTTTGATTTCGTGTTGGGGATTTTTCGGAGAGGTTCAAGCTTGTCATCGGACGACAGGCAGGTTACGGTTTATTTTCTCTAGACTCCACATATATAGGATAAAATTGTATTAATGGGCATCCTTGGGTTGGTTTATTAGGTTGGTACCACAGACCTCGACCGCTTTATTCATGTCCGCCTACTTTTGTTCCTCCGTTGCAGGGTCGATAGGTTGATTGTGAGCTGCTGGGCAGCTATTGTGTTTGATCATACCATTTTCATGCATATAAAGAGGTTTTATACAGGTTTTACTACGGTTTGGGCTTCGGGCCTACTGGCCCTATTTTCTAAACCTTGCATGGCCCGGGGGCTCGTTTTTAATGGAAATGATGTGGAAATGGTTTGATTTAACTTGTGAATATTCTTGGGTAAAATAAAGTAAAATTATGTTTTAAACCATCAGTTTTACGATTAACGCTAGACTCGGCAGGGCCGGGGTGCTAGTTGAGTTTTCTTGTACTTGAGATGATTTTTAGCCTCGGTCGGACCGAGCACCTGAGATGACTTTCTACTGTTTAGACCCGGTTATGCCCGGGTACCCTTGGAGGGGTTTTTGAGATATTTTCCTACTACTTTAGTCCTGGACAGGGTCTGGGCATGCATATTCGAGACTGGGTCTCTATCTTGATACCGGACTTGCTTCCGGACGACATGTTTTGATACTGAGTTTTAGTATGGGGTCTGGGACCTCCATGGACCTTGCCATCCGGGCCAGGGGCTACGGGCTGCATGTGCCGGAGGAGGGGTATACGGTGGAGTAGAGGTATACGGGCAGTGTCCTTCCATGGAACCTACCTGCTGGGCCGGATCGGCGTCGGAGGAGGTACATACACAGATACCATGGCACTTGAGATCTTCATGCATATATCATCATTGTTTGAGGCTCCACCCTTGTTTGTTGTTTGTTGATTGTACGCTCCAGTAGTATGGGATGCCGGAGGGTTTGTTTTCACTTGTTTGTGTTCCTCGGTTGTATGGGCGGCCGGGGGACTGTAGGTAGACTCTTGCTATTTACTTACAGAATTGTTCCCTGTTATGGTTAAGTATGAAATTGGTTACTGCTAGACTGTTAGTTTCTGGATTTGAGATTGATATGATTAGTTGAGTTTGATTCATGTCTCTGAGCATGCCTATCATTACTCTTTCCCTCTTCTTACACTTGAGGTTACTGGTATACCGTCCATTTCGTAAACTTATTATGTATACACTGTTATTGCAAGGACCCCAGGTGCGTTATTTCTTACTTTCACCTGTGCCTATGGTGTGTATATTCTGCTTACTAGCCTCACATGTGGTTCTGTTGATTTCCCTCTGGGCTAGTTCCTGTGTACCTTTCGTTGATTTCTGTGACTGCTTGCTTCTATTCTGTCTGTTACTACGCTTTTATCTTATATGTGCCCAGTCGGCCTATGATACCTACTGGGTACCTTATGCTTCGCATTTGGTGCTCACCCTACCCTCTGCATCTTTGGGTGCAGATCCTAGCGTGGGCCATCGCCGTTAGATCGCTGTGATTCGTGCTTGGAGATCTGTTGGGGACTACTTCAGACTGAGGGTGAGCTCTTGGCGATCGGAGCTTAGCTTTAGTTTATCTTTTGCTTTATGTACTCTATTACCATTCAGAGACATTTGTATATATTGTTTTGGATTATTTGCACTCCATGTATGTAGTTTGGCTCTATACTACGATACCAGGTCTTGGGGTTTGGTTTAGTTTCCGTTTATGTATATATATATCCCTGTTATCTATTATCTTCGTCTTATTCCCTTATTTGTTAGATAGTATCCCATTACTAACTGTCCTGGGCTACGGGGATTGGTTCACCTACCGGGGGTTGTAGGTGCCATCATGACCAAGAAATCGGGTCGTGACAACTTGGTATCAGAGCCTTAGGTTCACCGGTGTCATCGGTATAGGACCCAATGTCTAGTAGAGTCCTGCGGATCGGGGCGGAGACGTCCGTACTCAATCTTTGGGAGGCTACAGTGGCATTTTAGGAAATTCGACTCTTTTATTGCTTCTGTGTCGTGCGTGGAACCCTTGAAGTTTCTGGAAATCTCATTTGTTCTACTTCATTCTTCCGCAGATGGTTCGTACGAGATCATCGGCATCACGCGGAGATGAGCCTCCCGCTCCAGCACTAGCTCCAGCACCAGCTCCAGCGCCAGCTCCAGCGCCAGCTCCAGTACCAGCTCCCGTGCCTACTTCTGTGCCAGCTTCAGCCGCAGCTCAGTCTCCAGATATTCGGGGGTTACTATTACAACTTTTGGGTATGATTGGAGAGCGGCCTTCTGAGGTGGCGCAGACACCCGCTCAGGGGGCAGCCCTGGGTGCACAGAGCTCAGGAGCGCAGCCTGCTACTATGGTTCCCCGTGAGGAGGTCATTCCGGTTCCATCGGTTGCACAGCCTCTTGCTCCTCGCCCATCTATGACAGAGTCAGAGCAGAAGTCGTTGGGTAGGTTTTTGAGGTTAGCACCTCCGAGGTTTGCTGGTACTTCTGGACAGGATCCACATGACTTTATTACTACCTGTGAGGAGATGTTGCATCATTTGGGTTTGTTGGAGACTCACGGGGTTGGTTATACTACCTATCAGTTGGAGGGCCCAGCAAAGTTATGGTGGAGGGCCCAGGTTGCCTGTAGACCACTGTCGTCACTCCTTTGACCTGGTCTGAGTTTTATGAGGCCTTTATGGCCAAGTTCCTACCCAGAGTGATCGGGAGCGTCGCAGGGAGCAGTTTACTCACCTTGTACAGGGGTCTACGACTATCTCGGAGTATGAGACCCATTTTCATCAGCTAGCACCGTTCGGAGCTATGATCATTCCTACCGAGGCAGATAGGATTCGCAGATTTGTATGGGGTTTGAGGCCAGAGATCAGGCAGCCAGCTGAGATATTGATTGCCAGTGGTCGGTCATTCCAGGCTATTATAGACTATGCCCGCACTGTGGAGGACTTACAGCGACATGATAAGGGGTCCAGAGATAAGAGGCCTCGGCATCAGGGTGTCTATAGTGGTTCCAGATATGGTGGTAGAGGTCCTGGCAAGTGGAGCCGGGGTTATCAGCCACAGCAACACTAGGGTCAGCCCAGCCGACCGGTCCAGGCTTCCCTTCAGACTTTTGGTAGTACCCAGTTCGAGCAGGGTCAGAGCAGCCATCAGGGCTATAGCGGCCAGTCTTCGAGGGGCACAGTTTCTGGGGCATCAGGTCGTGGTGGTCATACGGGATCTGCTGGTTCATATCGACTGAGTAGGCCATCAGGGGCTTGTTTTACTTGTGGTGCGATGGGTCATTTTGCTAGAGATTGCCCTCAGCAGGGTACAGTTCAGTGGGCCGAGCCTTTACGAGCAGTTTAGCCTCCGGCTAGAGGGGTGGTCGTCAGAGTAGAGGTGGTGCTCCACGCGGCAGAGAAGGTGGTAGGGATGGCAGTCGGGCAGGAGGAGGTCGTCGTCAATTTTACGCCATCCCTAGGAGACCAGAGGCAGAGGCCTCAGATGCTGTGATTACAGGTACGATTTCTGTGTGCCATCAGTCTGCTATGGCTTTATTTGATCCTGGATCCACTTGTTCATATGTATCTGCCTACTTTGTACCTTGTTTGGAGTTGGCTAGTGAGCCATTATCTGTTCCTGTTTCTGTTTCGACCCCAGTAGGAGATTCTTTAGTAGTGGATCGGATTGTGAGATCTTGTATGCTATCTATTGGTGATTCAGAGACTTGGGGTGATTTGATGATTCTTGATATGCTTGATTTTGATGTGATACTGGGCATGGACTGGTTATACCCTCACCGTGTGATTTTGGATTGTTATGCCAAGACCTTTACCATAGTTGTGCCCGGTGTATCCCCGGTTGTGCGGAAGGGTTCTATTAGCCATGCACCATCTGGGATCATCTCTTGTCTTCGAGCTAGGAAGTTGATTTCCCGTGGGTGTTTAGCTTATCTAGCATATGTCCGAGATGTTAGTGCTAACCCCACTTCTCCTGAGTGTGTTCCTGTGGTTAGAGACTTCCTCGATGTGTTTCCTACCGACCTGCCAGGCCTTCCACCTGAGAGAGATATTGATTTTGCTATTGAGCTAGAGCCGGGCACTAGGCCTATTTCTATTTCTCCTTACCGTATGGCTCCTGCTGAGTTGAGGGAGCTTAAGGAGCAGCTCCAGGATCTGTTAGCTAAGGGATTTATTAGACCTAGTGTGTCACCTTGGGGTGCTCTTGTTCTCTTCGTGAAGAAGAAGGATGGGTCGATGCGCATGTGTATTGATTATCGGCAGCTGAATAGGGTAACAGTGAAGAATAGGTATCCGATACCGAGGATTGATGACTTGTTTGACCAACTTCAGGGTTCAGTTGTGTTTTCGAAGATTGATTTGAGGTCTGGCTACCATCAGTTGAGGATTAGGGCGGAGGACATCCCTAAGACAGCATTCAGGACACGTTATGACCATTATGAGTTCCTGGTGATGTCTTTTGGGTTGACTAATGCCCCCGCAGCCTTTATGAACTTGATGCACATGGTTCTTGGGCCGTATTTGGACTCATTTGTGATAGTTTTCATAGACGACATCTTGGTATACTCGCATAGTAGAGATGAGCATGAGAAGCACTTGAGGGTTATACTCCAGACTTTGAGAGATCATCGGCTTTATGCCAAGTTCTCAAAGTGTGAGTTTTGGCTTGAGTCAGTTGCATTCCTAGGGCACGTGGTGTCTAAGGATGGGATTAGGGTTGACCCGGGAAAGATTTCTGCGGTTCGTGATTGGCCTAGACCTACTACTGCTACTGAGGTCCGCAGCTTTATTGGGTTAACTGGTTACTACAGACGGTTCGTTGAGGGATTTTCTTCCATAGCAGCACCCTTGACTATGCTGACTAGGAAGGATGTCCCATTTCAGTGGTCGGATCAGTGTGAGGATCGATTCCAGAGGCTTAAGGCCTTATTGACCTCAGCTCCAGTTTTGACTTTGCTGGTTGAGGGTCAGAGCTTCTCCGTGTATTGTGATGCTTCTGGGGTTGGTCTTGGTTGTGTGTTGATGCAGCAGGGTCGAGTAATAGCATATGCATCGAGGCAGCTGAAGGTTCACGAGCGCAACTACCCCACTCATGACTTAGAGTTGGTAGTGGTAGTTTTCATGCTCAAGATCTGGAGGCATTACCTATATGGAGTTCACTGTGAGATCTTCACTGATCACCGTAGTCTTCAGTATATCATGAGTCAGCGAGAGTTGAACTCGAGATAGAGGAGATGGGTCGAGTTACTGAAGGACTATGACTTCACTATTCTGTATCATTCGGGCAAGGCAAACGTGGTAGCGGATGCCTTGAGTCGGAAGGGAGTGAGTATGGGTAGCCTAGCTTTTCTTTCAGTTTCAGAGCGACCATTGGCCTTGGACATCCAGTCCTTGGCTAACCTTCTGGTTAGGCTTGACTTGTCGGATCCTAGCAGAGTTCTCGCCAGTATTGAGGTTCGTTCTACTTTGATTGATTAGATTCAGAGCCGTCAGTTTGAGGATCAGCAGTTGTGTGACCTTCGTGACCGGGTTGTTCAGGGTGAGACCAGCCAGGCTACTCTAGATTCAGATGGGGTTCTGAGGTTTGATAGTCGCCTTTGTGTTCCGAGGATTAGTGATTTGATTCAGTTGATACTTCATGAGGCATATTGTACTAGATACTCCATTTACCCTGGCACAACAAAGATGTATAGAGACTTGAGACAGCTTTACTGGTGGAGTGGTATGAAGCGGGATATAGCGGAGTTCATATCTCGGTTCTTGAACTGTTAGCAGGTTAAGTTCGAGCACATGAGACCTGGTGGGTTGATGCAGCGACTTCCCATTCCTGAGTGGAAGTGGGAAGGGATTACTATGGACTTCGTTGTTGGTTTGCCTCGTACTTCTCATGGGTTTGATTCCATATGGGTGATTGTTGATAGGCTGACTAAGTTAGCACATTTCTTGCCAGTTCAGACTTATTATGGCGCAGAGAGGTTAGCTCAGATCTACCTTCGTGAGATTGTTTGGTTGCACGGGGTCCCAGCTTCTATCATTTCATACCGCGGCACTCAGTTCACATCTCAGTTCTTGAGGGCTATTCAGCGAGATTTGGGTACAGAGGTTCATCTTAGTACCGCTTTCCACCATCAGACAGATGGCCAGTCCGAGAGGACCATTCAGATTCTGGAGGACATGCTTCGGGCCTGTGTTCTTGACCTTGGAGGTTTTTGGGATCAGTTTGTTCCCTTGGCAGAGTTTGCTTATAATAACAGCTTCCATTCGAGTATCGGCATGGCACCTTTCGAGGCTTTATATGGCAGGCGTTGCAGATCACCGGTAGGTTGGTTTGATGGTTTTAGTTCTAGGCCACAGAGCAAAGATTTGCTTCGAGATTCCTTAGACCGAGTCCGAGTGATTCAGGACAGACTTCGGGCAGCTCAGAGCAGGCAGAAGAGTTATGCTGATCGTAGGCTTCGTTCCTTGGAGTTTAGTGTCGGTGACTTGGTGTTTCTCCTTGTATCGCCCATGATGGGCGTGATGAGATTTGGTAGGCGGGGCAAGCTTAGCCCCAGGTACATGGGTCGTTTGAGATTCTTCAGAGGGTGGGTAGCGTTGCCTATCAGCTAGCCTTGCTTCCGATGTTTTCAGCTATACATCCTGTATTCCATGTTTCGATGTTGCGTCGGTATGTCTCAGATGAGTCTCATGTGTTGCAGTGGGATTCAGTTCAGTTGGATGAGGGTTTAGCCTTTGTTGAGGAGCCGGCAGCTATTTTGGCCAGAGATGTCAGGAGATTGAGGTCTCGAGAGATCCCGGTTGTTAAGGTTTAGTAGAGGCACCGTCCAGTCGAGGAGGCTACCTGGGAGACCGAGAGAGATATGCGGGACCAGTATCCGCAGGTGTTTGAGCCTTCAGGTACCCCTTGACCTTGACTTTCGAGGACGAAAGTCCTTTTTAGTAGTGGATGATGTAATGACCCTTTCGGTCATTTCCATATACACGTTTTTCTTGTGCCGTTAGAGCTTGTTGTAGCGGACCCAAGTTACTTAAGGCTCGTCAGGACCGGTATTTCGGTGTCGGGTCCATTTTTTTGGTCGCATTATAAGTTTTGAAGTCAAGCAAATCGGCAAAAGTTATCGTAAGTTCTTTAATAAATTTTCTGAACTTTGGGTAAAATGTCTCGGAGATTTTCTCTCAATATATAAAGAGTTAGAAGTCCCCCGAAATACCAAATCGAAGGTCTACCAGTCTAGTTTCCAACGCACAAAACCTCACATCTAACTGATCTCGGAGTAAAAAGTTATGACTGTTTTATCGCGGACTGTCTAGCAGAAACCGGGTTGCGAACCGGGTCGCGAAATGGGTCAGGTCAAAATCGATTTAAAGCCTCAACTTCACGTTTTAAAATGCCATTTCAGTTCTGAAATAGTGAGAAAACATAAGGGAGGGTTCCAAGAGAGTTCTTGGGTATCAAAATCGTGCGATGGTGAATTGCGAGCCTAAGTCTGAGAATTTATTAACATCGCGTGTATTTGAAAATATTTTATTTGGAAGTTAAATTTGGTAAAAAGTTATATTATTATTACCTTTTTAAAATATTTTAAAGGTTTATGAAAAATATTTTTATTACGATATAATTGTATATGTATTTATTTTATAAGGTTTTTATACATTGTAATATTTTAACGGAGATAGTAAATTTAGTTATGTTGAAAATTATTATTATAATATAGTAAGTGTTATTGGAAATAATTTTCTATTTATTGGGATATATTTAAAATATTATATTTATTTTATCACGAACCTATGCAATACCCGAATATATACATTATGGGGTTAAAATAGGTATGGTGTGTCACCTCTACTTCCACGTGAAAGTAGAGGGAGTGGACAACAAGTGAGTTAGGCATTAGTGCTGCCACTAAGCACATCACCAAGCACCTCTAATTGGTTATTAGGTGATGTTGGCCAAACTTTAATCCTTGTTATATTTATATATATGTTGCATCTATATATGCTTCTGCCAAGTCTCTCAATATTATTTGAGGATTAGCACTACCTAATATCCGCATATACTTATGCTTACAATTAGAGGAATATTTGTGGAAAAATTATTTGATGCGATGTGCCATCTTTGAAAGGAAATCAATTATCTACGTCAAGTTATTCAAGCCCGAGTTCGAGTTTGATTTCGTGTTGGGGATTTTTCGGAGAGGTTCAAGCTTGTCAAAGGACGACAGGTAGGTTACGGTTTATTTTCCCTAGACTCCGCATATATAGGATAAAATTGTATTAATGGGCATCCTTGGGTTGGTTTATTAGGTTGGTACCACAGACCTCGACCGCTTTATTCATGTCCGCCTACTTTTGTTCCTCCGTTGCTTGTAGTACTTGCCGATATATTTTATTTACCCTTGTGGTCCTGTGAGGCCTTGTTGACTCTGGAACATAGAAGGTGGAATTTTAGGAATGTCCGCGAGTCCCGGGCATAGAATTATCCTTCTAGGCTGGTTATGCTTGCTGAGTAGCTGTGGGCCTGTGCAGGGTCGATAGGTTGATTGTGATCTGCTGGGCAGCTATTGTGTTTGATCATACCATTTTCATGCATATAAAGATGTTTTATACAGGTTTTACTACGGTTTGGGCTTCGGGCCTACTGGCACCATTTTCTAAACCTTGCATGGCCCGGGGGGCCCATTTTTAATGGAAATGATTTGGAAATGGTTTGATTTAACTTGTGAATATTCTTGGGTAAAATAAAGTAAAATTATGTTTTAAACCATCAGTTTTACGATTAACGCTAGACTCAGCAGGGCCGGGGTGCTAGTTGAGTTTTCTTGTACTTGAGATGATTTTTAGCCTCGGTCGGACCGAGCACCTGAGATGACTTTCTACTGTTTAGACTCGGTTATGCCCGGGCACCCTTGGAGGGGTTTTTGAGATATTTTCCTACTACTTTAGTCCTGGACAGGATCTGGGCATGCATATTCGAGACTGGGTCTCTATCTTGAACCCGGACTTGCTTCCGGACGACATGTTTGATACTGAGTTTTAGTATGGGGTCTGGGACCTCCATGGACCTTGCCATCCGGGCCAGGGGCTGCGGGCTGCATGTGCCGGAGGAAGGGTATACGGTGGAGTAGAGGTATACGGGCAGTGTCCTTCCATGGAACCTACCTGATGGGCCGGATCGGCGCCGGAGGAGGTACATACAGAGATACCATTTCACTTGAGATCTTCATGCATCATATCATTCATTGTTTGAGGCTCCACCCTTGTTTGTTGTTTGTTGATTGTACGCTCCGGTAGTATGGGATGCCGGAGGGTTTGTTTTCACTTGTTTGTGTTCCTCGGTTGTATGGGCGGCCGGGGGACTGTAGGTAGATTCTTGCTATTTACTTACAGAATTGTTCCCTGTTATGGTTAAGTATGAAATTGGTTACTGCTAGACTGTTAGTTTCTGGATTGAGATTGATATGATTAGTTGAGTTTTGATTCATGTCTCTGAGCATGCCTATCATTACTCTTTCCTCTTCTTACACTTGAGGTTACCGGTATACCGTCCATTTCATAAACTTATTTTGTATACACTGTTATTGCAAGGACCCCAGGTGCGTTATTTCTTACTTTCACCTGTGCCTATGGTGTGTATATTCTGCTTACTGGCCTCACATGTGGTTCTGTTGATTTCCCTCTGGGCTAGTTCCCGTGTACCTTTCGTTGATTTCTGTGACTGCTTGCTTCTATTATATCTGTTACTACGCTTTTATCTTATATGTGCCCAGTCGGCCTATGATACCTACTAGGTAGCTTATGCTTCGCATTTGGTGCTCACTCTACCCCCCTGCATCTTTGGGTGCAGATCCTAGCGTGGGCCATCGCCGTTAGATCGCTGTGATTCGTGCTTGGAGATCTGTTGGGGGACTACTTCAGACTGAGGGTGAGCTCTTGGCGATCGGAGCTTAGCTTTAGTTTATCTTTTGCTTCATGTACTCTATTACCATTCAGAGACATCTGTATATATTATTTTGGATTATTTGCACTCCATGTATGTAGTTTGGCTCTATACTATGATACCAGGTCTTGGGGTTTGATTTAGTTTCCGTATATGTATATATATATATATATATCCCTGTTATCTATTATCTTCGTCTTGTTCCCTTATTTATTAGATAGTAGCCCATTACTAACTGTCCTGGGCTACGGGGATTGGTTCACCTACTGGGGGTTGTAGGTGCCATCATGACCAAGAAATCGGGTCGTGACAGGGATCTATGAAAGGACTTCTCCTGAGTACATCTACTCCGCTGTACACCCCTACCCTCGGTCATCTTTTTGCCCATAGCACTTGGTCCGGAATGACAAGGTCCATGGAGGTCTACTCGGAGATCACATACTACACTCAAACCTCAACTATAAATTATAATAAAACTAACTTATATCTTAAATAAAAATATTATTTATGAAAATTAAATTAAAAATAACATAAGTTAATATAAATTTAAAATTATATTAAAAATAATTACGAATATTAGGGACTTAATTAATGGTCTTATATAATTTAAAATAAGTAAAATAAAAATATTGAATACTAAAAATAATAATAAAATAATGAATAGCGAAATAGAGAGGATGAATAGTAGCTCTCTATAGTTAGAGAGTTACTATTTATCCTCTCTATTTATGGAGAGTACAGAGTAAAATAGAGAGTGGTTGGAGAAGCCACTCTCTATTTTTACTCTCTATTAATAGAGAGTAAAGAATAATTTAGAGTGTGATTGGAGATGGCCTAAGGTTCATCAGAAAGAGTGAGGAATCTTCAAAGCAAATATAAAATTTCACAGTAATACTCCCCAAATTTGACGCCACAACAACCTATTCAACATAAGCAAGAAAAAAATTATCACCGAATATAATAGATGAAATACATATAAAATTAAGACGTTCAAATGATACAACACATACAACTTGTAGCCAAAAATCAATGATGAATGTTTTTTTGGTTTGGGGGGTTCTATTATATACTGGATGGTGAGTAACTGAAAGCTTACCATGTGTGGAAGAATTTAATGGGTTATGAAAGGTAATGTAGAGAATTAAAGATGGGAGGCTAATTAAGAGGAGTAATTATGGAAGAGGAATGGTGGGATGTTTAGGGAAGTGGAATAGCGTGAGTGGCTAAATGGCTATTGAAGAAACGTTAGGGAACGGGAGAAAGGAAAGGTGCGAATGTTCAAAAACGGTAAGAAGGTAAGATTTAAATAATAGTATAATAAATAATAAGTAATAAATAATAAATAAATAAAAAGAGGGGTGAAAAAAAGCCAAAAAAATAGGAAAATAGATAAATAAATACCATTCCTGATCAATGAAGCATACCACATCAACATGTCTTTGTTTCTGCTTTATATATATCTAAAAATTTATCGATGACTACTTTCTTTTCTCTTCTTTTTTTTTGGCAGGAAAACATCCATCATATGATACATTGTAAGTTTTAAATATGCAATAATATCATAATATTTGTATCACTAATTAAGTTTTGTGATAATTATTGTAAGTTTTAAATATACAGTAATATCATAATATTTGTTTCATTAATTAAATTTGCCCGTACAAACTCCTTAATGTGTTTTCTTTAATGTTATTTATTTGTGAGATCCATCTTTACATGATATAAAAAATTAATTTAGTTTTATCATGTCATATTTGTTTTAGTGATAAATTTAGTTGAGTGATTTTATTGATACAAAATAAAGTTCAATGACTTTGCTAGATAAATTTTCAAAGTTGAGTGACCTTTTGAGATATTAATTCCTTATTAATATGAAAAGAAAAAAGATGACCATATTCAGAACTCTTCCTCAAATTTTGGACTTTGAAATTTGAATGTATAAGAAGTACTCAAAATTTGATACGTAACAATATCAATGGAAGAATTATAACTGCTGCACTCACCTTATCAGTGTTGATGAGCATCCATTGAGAAGGTTTTCTAGATCAAAAATATTTTCCTGGTATGACTTGTGATCTGAGTTTTAGCTTTACAATAATTAAAACATAGGAGGAAAACCAATTTTGTGGAAGTAGATTTACTAATATCAAACTTACCTAGATTTATTTTCTAAGCATATTCTCTTGATTTTGAGTCTGCCAGTTGCCACGTACATGTGTGAACTTTTTGCCATAGCATTGTTAAATTTATTTTATTGTTTGTTAATTGTTACTTATATATTAATAATATAGACTATAAATTTTAGGCAAGATTTTGTGTACCTTTTTAAATTCTCATAGGAATGTAAGTTTTCCTACTAATTTGAAAATAATTTCAATCGTTTTAGGTTGCTTTCTTTTACACCATAGATATGGAAAATCTTGGATTGGGTTATAGGATATTTTTGCTTCATTATTGCTGGATTATGAATACTTTTAATTAAATTGATTTAAAGTTGATATTATTTCATCAATAACTGATAATTCTCTTATTGTTCGGGTTTGTTTTATAGGAGAAGGGCCTAAATTACCCTTCAAGTATTGAAAATGGTATAAATATATCCTCCTTCCACCTTTGGGCTCTAAAATGTCTTTCACATCCACCTTTGGCTCTAAAATACCCTCCTTCTCATCCACCTTTGAAACCTATTTTGCCCTTTCCCTTAACAGACCTTTTAGGAATGATAATTAGAATTTTTATTTGATATGTAATAATATTTTATTAGTTAAAATTTTAATTAATCAAAACCTATTAACTCACAAATTCAATTCAGATCCCGAATTTAGCTCCTCTTTATTTCGCATCTCTCCATTTTTTTCAAGTTCTTATTTAGATTAGAGACATATGTTATAGATTTAAATTAATGGCTGAGATTTAGTAAATTAAAAATAAGCATTAACTATGATTAAAATAATTAATTACTTTCATACATTTACTTTTAAAATATTATTTTAATCTCACAATTTTAGTTGTACAAAATATCTTTCCTAAATATAAAAAATATTCTTACTTGCCTTGAGTAAATTTTGTCATGCATCATTTTTACTTTTAATTTTTTGCTACTATTTTTTTCACTCAAATTATTTTTAGCCTAATTTTGAATGCTGGAAAGGAATTTCAATATTGGAAGAGAAGTCCTCCCGCTTTTAAAAAAAATTACTACCAAAATTTAGTATAACTTTTTTCCTGTATTGTAAATAATATAGCAATCAGATATTTGAATATTTGACAAAATAAATAATAATATAATTAAAAATAAATTTAGTGGCTAAAATTGCGGGATTGCATTATATTTTGGAGCAAATATATAAAATATTTATTATTCTAATCATGATTAAGGCTTATCATTAATTGACTAAATCTCAACCATTAATTTAAATTTATGACATGTGTCTCTTATCTGAATAAGAACTTGAAAAAATGGAGAAATGAAAAATGGAGAGGAGCCAAAATCCAGCATCCGAATTGAGTTTCTGGGTTAATAGATTTTGATTAATTAAAATATCAACCAACAAAATACTGTCACATATTAAATAAAAATTCTAAATATTTTTTCTAAAGAGTCTTTTAAGGAAAATGACAAAATAAGACCCAAAAGTGGATGAGAAGAGTATTTTAGAGCTCAAGGTGGATGAAAAGGATATTTTAGAGCCCAAAGATGGATGAATAGGGCATTTTAGAGCTCAAAAATGGAAGGCGGATATATTTATATTATTTTCAATACTTGAAGGGTAATTTAGGCCTTTCTCCGTTGTTTTATTATATTTGTCACTTGGTATGAATACTTTTAGATTGATTCTATGTTAATTTTATATTTTCAACTAATACTTCTATATTTTCCCCTTTTTTGATTCACTAGTAAACTTGGCGCGGTTGTGGAATATCTCACGGCATTCGGATTGAAACTGAAGGGTGCTTATCATTCGAGTAATTGCCTCTTGTCTTATGAAATATCTCATTAGATTTACAAACTAATCTTTTTATTATATCAAAAAATTAAAAATATTTTAAAATATTCAATTTAATCCTCAAATTCAAACAGATTAGATTTTAAATTTTAACTCATTTTATTATTAACACTTTGTTTTATATTTTTTTTCTCTAACCTTCATCATCTAACTTAATTTTTAGGAAATTAATTCAGCCAAAGAGAAAAATAAAAATCTTTTTAATTTTTTTTTTTGATAACTGTGGTGTTCGGGCCAGCTCTCACGCTCCTCGATTAAATCCACGGGATATACAGATGGAAAGAATCACCTAGTATTTTTGCCTCCGCTGAGATTTGAACCTGAGACCTCAGGCCTCATGGCTCTTTAACCCACCTCCTTGACCACTAGGCCACACCCAAGTAAGATCTCTTAAATTATAACCATCATTATTTTTGATTTGGTGTAGTGATATCCCTTTATTGTTTCATTCCATATATTAGTAATTTTTTATTATCTTAATAAGAAAAAATAATCTATACAAATAAATATTTCTAATGAAAATTAAGAAAAGGAAAGTATCAAAATATTTATAAAATCATTAACCAAAATTCATGAAAATGTTCCATAAATATTTTTCTCCTTCCAAAATAATGAGTGGAACGTTATTATGATTGAAATAATACGGCAATGGTTACAATTATTAAACTACTCCATTTGTTTCAATTTGTTTGATCTATTTTGAATTGGTACGGAGTTTAAGAAAGTGAAGAAGACTTTTGAAACTTGTGGTCTTAAATTAAAGATGTGTCATATGTATTGAAATATCTTTTAATCTTGTGATCTTGAATATACCACGTTGAAAGTTGGAATTAAAGAGTTTCCAAAAAATGAAAGAGACATTCTTTTTTAAATAAATTAAAAAGGAAAGTAGGCCAAATAAATTAAAACGGAGGGAGTAATAATTTTCCATCAAAATGAGGCCAAATCAACAGCCTATCTAACATGGCAAGAGTTGTTCTTTGTCATAAAGTTGAAGCGACTTTTGACACTGGGGATCCATTTCTTCATTTTTTTTAATTTTAAATGCTAAAATAAGATAATTTATGTAACTTAGTCAAAATTAAATATATTCTACATAAATATCCAGAGATTTTTGGCAGCATTTACTCTTTTGGCTTCCTATAAAATTTTATAATAATAACGATTTTTAATAGTTTCGTTCATTCTCTATGATAGTACATGTTATAGTTTTGAAAAAATTGAATCAACTTTTTATTTGTTAATTTTCTAAGGTTTTCTCCTATTTCAATTTCTTATATAGGGTGTGTTCGGTAGGGAGGAAGATGTTTTTCATGTGGAAAATATTTTCTAGGAAAATAAGTTATTTTTTACTTATTTTCTTGTGTTCGGTACGCAAATAGAAAAACAATTCTAAAAATATTTGTATATATTTAACACAAAACAATGAGAACGAATAGGATAAGGGGGTGGGATAAAGAAAAAATTATAATTTTTAAAAAAATTAACTAATTAAAAAAAAATCTTTTTTTTGGGTGAGGGGTTGGGGGGGATGCTGGTAGGGGGTGGGATAAGAAAAGAAATTTGAATTTTTTTTAAAAATAAATTTAAAAATTTAATTTTTTTTGGAGGGTGGGGGAGGAGGTGGGGGGGTTAGGGGGTTGGGGTAGGGGGTGGAGGTGGGGTAAGAATTTCTTTTTGATATTTTTTAAAACATAAATTTTAATTTTTTTTTGGGGAGGGGGGAGGTGTGGTGGGGGGGTGGGGGTGGCGGTTAGGGGGGTGGGTTGGAGGTGAGGTAAGAAAAAAAATTGAATTTTTTCAAAAAATAAATTTAAAAAAAATTAATTTTTTTTGGGGGTGGGGGTGGAGGGGTTGGGTAGGGGGTGGAGGTGGGGTAAGAAAAAAAATTAAATTTTTTTAAAAAATTAAATTTTTTTTAAAAATAAATTTTAAAAATTTTAAATTTTTTTTGCGTGGGGGTGGGAGTGGGGGGTTAGTAGGAGGTGGTGATCGGGGTAGGAGGGTGGGGTAAGAAAATTAAAAAAATCTTTTGGGCAAGGGAGAGAGGGAGGGGGTTGGTAGGGGAGGTGGGGGTCGGGTTAGGGGGAGGTGTGATTTTAAGAGTGGTATGAAAATTGCAACTTATTTTTTCTACTTTGATAGTTTGATTAAGGAAGTCATTTTCCTTATTTTGAAGGAACTTGTTTTCCTAGGAAAAATATTTTCCAAAAATTTTAAGTCAAACGAACATGAAAAAATAGAAAAATATTTTTCGGAAAATATTTTCCTTCATATCGAACACACAACAACAACAACAACATACCCAGTATATTCCTACAAAGTGAAAAGTCAAATGTGGCTGCTGGGATTAATTCTTATACTAAACTTGAAACTTTTGTTCCCCCAAGGAGATGACAATATTTACAACATAAGCATAACCATTATATTTATGGATTAAAAAAACACGCATAATTTTTTTTTATTGATAAGTAAATAAAGATATATCGTTAATTTCTAATTTTTAGCTAAAATTAATTGTTTCTACTATGAAAATATCATTTTATGAATCAATGCCAAACTTAAGTGGTCACCATATTTTGTTGATATTGACTACAACAAATAAAATGTAACAAATCATATTTTTTTTAGCCTCACACCACTTAAAGTATCACGATATTTTGTAGACCCTGTTGCTCTTGGGTTTCCGGCTATGGGCCGATGCACACACCAGAGGGAGGGGTGTACGGCGTAGGAGAGGTACTCGGGAAATGTCCTTCCATACATCCTGCCTCTATTGGACCTTTGGGGCACCAGAGGGGGTAAAATACGACATAGCGATCACACTAGATTCATCATCATCATCATGCATATTTCACCTGGATTCCACACTCTTTTGCTATGTATTCAGTGTACCCTCCAGTTGTATGGGCGGTCGGAGGGTTTATTTTCACTTGATTGTGTTCCTCGGTTGTATGGGCGGCCGTTGGGACTGTAGGTAGATTATATTTACTCCTGTCTTTATTTAGAGCTTATCATGGCTTTCGGTTCTGGTGGATTAGCAGTTTTTAGCCTGTTGAGGCACCGTCCTTGGGACTGAGATTATTGAGGGCCTAGTGGGTCCCATCTTGCTGAGATGTTGATTGTGTAGCCTTCTGAGCTATTGTGGGGATTCGATTCCTGTTTTATCCTGGTTTGAGTAGCAGTTTGGATACTCTTGGGTTAGTTATTCCATTTTAGGCTTGACTGGTGAGTGGTCGAAGGCTATTTTTCTTGGTATTGATATCTTAGGCTTGTTTCTATTAGTATGTGATTTCTGGTTCGATTTTTTGGTTTGCTTCTTCCTTTCCGTTATTTTGAGGTTACCAGTATACCGCCCATCTCTTTAAATTCTCTTTATATATACTGTTGTTGCAAGGATCCCAGGTGCGTCCTTCCTTCCTTTTTACACCTATATTTCTGTGTATGTATATCTTCTGTGCTAGCATGTTTTACTTGTAAATTTTGGTTGATTGCTCATGTGCTGGTTTCCTTGTGCTTCTTCCTTGCTTTCTGTGATTATATTCTTGTATTCTACTGGTTATGGCTTTGATATTTTATATGCGCTCAGTCGGCCGATGATACCTACTGAGTACCAGTTGACTTGGTGCTCATACTACACTTCCGCACTTTTTGGTGCAGATATTAGTTGAGCTTTCGCCATTGATCGCGTTAGAGACTCGTGCAGCTCTTGGACATTTGAGACTAGGGTGAGCATCTGCCAGTTGGGGCTTGTCTATATCTCATCTTGTGTACTGATACTCCTTGTACTTCCGGAGACAGATTGATATTGTATTTTGTTATTTCTAGCACTTGTATTCTATTAGAAGCTTCTGTACTGTCGATACCAATTCTCGGGGTTGGTGTAGTATCTTTGTATATATATTTTGGGTTGTTGCTTCCGCGTGTCTTATCTTTATATTCAGCTTTCGCTTATTCTGCTTGTTGTGCGTAATTGATTAGGTAGTAGCCCATTACTAACCGTTTCGGCCTACGGGGATTGGTTCACCTACTGGGGGGTTGTAGGTGCCATCATGACCTGAGAAATCAGGTCGTGACACTTGCTAGCCTTGTATGTTGTACTGTGTCTTCCCTCTGGACTAGATCCTGTGTACTTTTCGTTGATTTCTGTGACTACTTGCTTCTATTCTGTCTGTTACTACGCTTTTATCTTATATGTGCCCAGTCAGCCTATGATACTTACTGGGTGCCTTATGCTTCATATTTGGTGCTCATACTACACTCTGCATCTATTGGTGTAGATCCTAGTGTGAGCCATCTCCACTAGCTCATGGGAGACTCGTGCTTGGAGATTTTAGACTGTCCCGGACTGAGGGTGAGCTCTTGGCGATCAGAGCTTGACTTTAGTTTGTCTTTTGTATATAATGTACTCTCGTAGTTCGGAGACATGATGTTTATATTATGTTGGACCCTTTGTACTCCTTATGTAGATCTGGCTCTTATACGCTATGATACCAAGTTTTGGGTTGGTTTAGCTTTCGCAGTGTGTTTATATTATTCCTGTTATCTATTTTCTTCGTCTTGTTCCCTTGCTTCCGCTTATTAAACTATTTCTTTCGCTTAGATTGTTAAATAGTAGCCCATTACTGACCGTTCTGGGCTATGGGGATTGGTTTGCCTACTGGAGGGTTGTAGGTGCTATCATGACCGAGAAATCGGATCGTGACACATTTAATATAGAATAATGACATAAAGAGCGAAAAAGATTTATATAAGTACACATACTTATACGAAAATAATGTCAGACAAATAAGTGAACTAGTTAAATACACAATGATTTTTCTATAGCACATATAAAAGAAAAACACATAGTAATGCACCCAAAAATTTGAGTTCTATTTCGAGAATAACTAATTCTCAACATGTAAATTAAACTTCTCACAAACATTATTTAGAAAAGCCATTATTATATTTATTTAATCAAAAACAAGTTTGACTTGAAAAAATTATACCAATTTTTTGACAAAATAAAATCTTGTTCTTTTCAAAGATTGAAACAAAAAAAATTCCAACTCAAGTGCGAAGCATTGAAAAGAAAACAAGTGTTATAACTATACTGCTCCCTTTCTAATTTTTTAAAGATAGCGAGGAAAAAAAAACTCACCAATAAAAAAAACGTATATGACAGATATGCCAAGAATCAGAAAAATGACCACAAAACATAGAAGTTTTAACAAACTTTCTTTGACATTTAAGAAGTTTGGATGGGACATGGGTCCTACTAATAATGCCAAAGTCCCACTGATAGCCTTTATACGTAAAGACACCATTAACCCAATTTAATAAACTTGGCGGTACAAGATATATATATATTCCTTCTTCAGACCGTATCACACAAGAAAATTTATGCAGCCGTTGAGAATTTCATGAACGCCGAGTTTAGAGAAAAAAACTGTTCTTATCACTTTCAAATAAATTCTTATCAGACTGTTAAAAAAAACGAGGAAACAAATAAACCCTATGCTCTGATGCCAATGAAGGATATACTCAAACACATAGTTTGCAGGATCATTGAATATTATTTCACTAGTCAGACAGTGTAATCGCCTACAAAGATGAACTACACCATAAAAAGCCACAGTTTATAATCACGTACCTGTTACAAAAGTTTATTCCCAATCAAGAACAGTTTCTTTCAGGAAGCTTTTAGAGAAGGAGGATGAAGTTTTTCTCCTTTTGTTTTTCACAGTGAATCTTTCGTAGGTTTCTGTCTAAGAGAATCTATTTATAATTCTAAAGGGACACAACTCTTCCCAATAGTTGTGTCTCTTCACAATAGTTACTAATAATTTAAATATATATAATACTTAATTATATATAAGTTCTCTAGACATGAATCCGGATTGACCCACATGAGTGACCCCATCCAATTTCTTTCAGTTACCTTCCTATTAAAATAGGTAAAATTTAGATTTTGCTATAGAATATTAATTTTATGAGGCTTTTATTTGGTAAATTTAATGCTAAAAATATGTCAATAACTATTCAGAGTTGTATATAAATATCAATACTCCACGATTTAACATTTATAGGGAATTTTTGACACCGTCTTGAGCACCTTTTCCATGTCTAAATTATTTTTTGGGCTTTCTAGTTTAATTATTTAAATTAAATATTATAGATATCATCTAAAAATTATTTAAAACAAATTTGGAATATAGAAAATAAATAACTGCAATCACAAAACAAATATGAGAAAAAATTATTTTATTGATAAATGTTTGAGTACAACTCTGTGGTGTGGTTCTGGCTATATTAACCATATCTTTTGGCGTGATAACTGGTTATTCCTTACCTCGGGACTAATTTGGTTTTTAGACAGTGAAAATAGTAACATGTGATTATTATTTACCACTTTTTGACTTTTGCCATTTATAGGAGTCCTTCTTTCATTTTTTTTAGGTTGAAATGTCCTTTATTTTTTTACAAAATTTTCAATGTAAATTAATAATTTTACTATAGTCGCCTTTCCCTTAAAAAAATCAATCAAGTAAGTGGTTTGGGGCTCTTGATTTTTACGATATTAAATTTTAATACTTTAATTTTAGTTCGTAAAGAAGTGAGTTCATTCCTAAACATTTTTCTACCCCAAAATTTATGAGGAAAAAAAAGTGATTTGGGGCTCTTGATTTTTACGATAGTCATATCATCGAATAATATTACTTGAAATAAGGTGAATTGAAAGAGACAAAACATTGAGATCATTACAATTTTATTTTGCTTTTAGGTTTAGGAGATACGAAATTTTTGAGACATCATTTTATTTTTTTATTATTGGTCAATCCTAATTTTGTATATTTTTACTATATTTTTATTTTTTAGTATAAATTAAAGACTTTATCTGCATTTTTATTATAGAAGTATGAAACTCTAACATGATATATTGTGTGGACAAATATATGTTGCACTTATAAAAGAATTATCAATGACGATAATAAAATTTAATGATGATACAACCAAAATGACATAAAAGGACATAAGCCAACATATTATTTGTAAAAAGTTGTCAAACTAACAAAATTCATTATATTTGTATCTTCAGAAGTTATGTAATAACATTTATTCTATCATTTAAATAAATATTGCATTTATTTTAACGCTAATAATTTTTTTTCAAAATTTTTATACATTTTTTGCTTGATGCAATACACACGTGCAAAGCACGTACATTTAACTAGTACTATATTAAAAGTGTGAAGGTCTTTATAATGTGATTTGAACATTTTTTCCTTCATTAAAATACTCTGCTTTAGACAAAATTATCTTTTCACTATTTTCCTCTAATTATTAATTAACCTTTTATTTATTTAATTTTAAGATTCACTTTTGAATTAGAATTTCTTTATATTTAAAATTCACTTTTGGTTTAGGACTATTCTACATAAATTAGCGTAGACTGCAAAGAAAAGGAAAAATTAAATTTAAGTTTTATTTAATATTACATTAGATTAACTCCTAGATTATTAATAAAATGGTCTGTCCAGGCCACCAAAAATTTAGTTAAAAAAAAGAAGAAGATCCCATAAGAGATAGCAGATATTGTGGAAGACATAAAGGAGCAAGTAGCAAAACAAGAAGCATGCTTTCAACATATTTTCAGGGAAGGAAACCAGCTAGCAGACTACATATAGCAAATCAAGCAATCTCACAGCAGGGCATAGTCAAGTACAATAACTTTAGAGCACTTCCATCAATGGAACATAGGATTTTAAACACAGATAAAGCATAGACACCAGCAATAAGATAAGAACAAGGAGAATCATCTAAAACTAGACATGCATTTACAGCAAGAAAAGGAAAAGATGTGAAGAAGTAGCAGCGCAAATAATTAAAATAAAGTTTGCCCATTGCAAAGGGTCAATAAAGCTGCTAATCTAGGTTAGCTAAACTATGTTAGCACACAAAAATATTCACCAAAAATAAAAGTGTCTGGCATAAGATCTAACTAGAAAGAATGGAGGTCAGCCATGGTCCAACATCTGAGACAAGCTGCAGAGGCTTACAGAGGAAAGAGCTGCGAACACCAGACGGGCAGCTCCATCGAATCCACCTGAAAGTGGGGCAATCCCAAACACCTAAAAAAAATTAGATGTTAAAGAATCAAAGAAGCAAGACAACAACAGATGAAGCATGAACAAGTCTTACCTTGGAACGATGAAGGCTCTTGCATGAGCAAGACTTCAAAACACTCATCAGGCACCAAACTTCCGATGACCCAAAGGAGGAGGAGGCAAAAACGTAAGTTCCAACGAGAACCAGCTAGGAGAATTTCTTGGGAAGACAGAAGGACTTTTTGGAAAGTTGGAGCAAGTTATACCGAAGAAGATATATTTAAAAGGGGGCAAATCAAAGTTGAATTGGCCTTGACCCGTACATTTTTTATTTTTTATTTAATATTGCTTTATTTAGGCCGATGGCCAGATTTCTTTTGTTTTTGGTTTGATTATTAATAAAATGGCCTGTCAGGGCCACACAAAATTTAGTTAAATAAAAAACTCCTAAACTTATGTGTCCTTATAATTTGAGTCAAATTTTTTTTGACTTGAACTCACATTAGTTAATACCACATTAGGTTTAAGTTTTATTTAATACCATATTAGTTAAATCCTTATCTCGTGTCCTTTTTAATTTGAATAAAAACATCTTGCACTTCATTTGATTTGTAATTTCTTTAAATTTGGTTGTTTAATCTAGGTAAGAAATCAAAATATTTAACATTTCTAAATCAATTAAAAGTTTACCTTATATATAGAAAAGATTTTTTACAATTTTATTTAGGTAATAGTTGAATCAAAATTTACAAAAAAACATAACTTCTTCTGCTTTTATTTTATCTTTTTATATTTTAATTTTGGCTCAGATCGTCTTCTTGCATTCATCATCATCATTCTTTCTACTTTTCTTTATTTCTTGTAGTTAATAGCTTTAAATATTACATAAAAATTATATATAATCAATAATTGACAAAGAATTTCCTTATTTTGAAATTTTTTCGTGTTTCTCTTTCAGTTGAAAATTTCAAATCGAAAAATTGGATATAATAAATATATTGCCGCTGAATGAAGTAGCCAAAAAGTTAAAAATTTATCTTTTTACTTTTTTTTTCTAATTATATGTGATGATCCTTCCGGTCATCTTCGCATTTTTGTATTTATTGTACTGTTAGAGCTTTCTTGTAGCGATCTCAAGTCATTTATGTCTTGCTGAGATCGGTAGTTCGGTGCCCTCGTCGTTCGTTTGATTGTTTTGGCTGTTTGCCTATTTTAGAGCCTTAACTTAGAATATCGTTGACTTTAGTCAACACTCTTAGCTAATATGCTCGGAATTGAATTCTGACAGTTTCATTAGTTCTAGAGCATTGAGTTTGGTCTAGTTGGACCTTTAGTTGAGGCCTGAGAACTTCTGGTGTGGGTTTTGTGTTGTTTTCTCTATTTTCAGGCCATTTGGAGTTGAAAGTGTAACTTTGGGTAGCTTTTGATGATTGGAGCGTCAGATTCGACATTCGACGATTCCATCAGCTCCGGAATATTGAATTTGGATTGAGTAGGTGGTTGGATCGGGTTTTGGGTGAGCCAGGCTCATTTTGAGCCTTTGAGTTCTTATTAGTTAGTGTTCACTTGAGTCAACATTTCTCCGAAATGACCTCATATGGAAGTTTCGTCAATTTCGTTGAGTCCAAAATATCGTTTCCACTCTATTAGCATTATTGGTTTTTGAATATCGATTTTCAATTGTGCACGGAATACCCTAGAGAGTTTTGGAAAGTTGTAGACTTTTGCTGTTGTAGGTGCAGACCTCAAGCCTTAATCACCATCGCGAGCCTCGTCCCTCGCAACTGCGATGAAGTACCTGGACTCCTGTTCTTCGCGATCGCGTGATCACCTATCGCGATCGCGTGATTGCCTGTCGCGATCGCGATGAAGCATCTTTCCCATTGTTCTTCGCGATCGCGTGACTAGCCTTCACGTTCGCGATGGTCTAGCCAAAGTGGTTCTCCCGACTGCGAGGGGTCCCTTCGAGATCGCAATGAAGGACCCCTGGTAGTATAAAACTTTTCCATTTTGTTTTTCCAGCCATTCTCTCTCAACTTCTTCCAACTCTAACTTACCCAAACCCTCTCTAAACTGCTCAAACTTGTACACCCTTGAAGAATTCTCGTACCCTCGATAAATTCGTGTTCCGTTGGTGTTTTAGTATGTTTTCCCTCTTCTCCTTAGTTGTCTTCTCCAATTATCTAAATCTCCATTGTTGTGAATCCTTGGAGCTCGAAAATTTGGTTGTAGATTCTGTCTGGGAGAAGTGCATGCTTGACATGCTCATCCTTATTCACATTCTTGGCCTAATATTTCTGTTTAGGTAGATGATTCTTGCCAATTTCTAATTTTTCTTTCCTTAAATTTCCATTGTTTGGCCCCTAGCTGTAGGGGCTAATTTTAGCTCGAATTTATTGCGCAAAATCCTTGATTTCCCGGGCATGTACTCCCATGGTCTTGGTGACCATAATGTGAGTTTTCACTTTCAATTTTGGGTTGCGGGGCCTGTGGGCCTGTCAGTGACCTGAATTTCAGCTCGCTAGTGTCATAGCGATATGGGTATCGTTAGACTCATCTTGATGTATTATTTATGTTTTTGATAGTTTGATCATCGTTTGGGGTTTCTCAGAATGATTAAAGCTTGGATATCATTGTCCCAGCAGCTTGTCATCGAACGACAGGTAGGTTCCGGTCTAAACTCCCTAGACTTAGCATATATCGGATAAAATTATACTAGCTGACATCCTTGGGTTAGGTTATTAGGTTGGTACCATAGACCTTGACCGCTTTCCATGATTCGCCTCGTTGTTTTCCTCCGTTGTGTGTAGTATTCTCTGTGGTTGATATTATCACCCTTATGGTCCTAAGTGGCCTTGTTTTGACTCTGGAACATAGATGGTGGGTTTTTTGGGGGTGTCCGTGAGTACTGGGCATCATTATCGTGATATTTTGCTGGCTATCTGTGCTGTAGAACGATTGGAGCCTTTGCAGGGCAGTTAGGTTAATTGTGAGCTGCTGGGCGGCTATTTGTGTTTGATCATATCATTTCCATGCATATAAAGAGGATTTATCCACATTTTACTACGGTTTTGACTTCAGGCCTACTGGGACTATTTTCTAAACCTTACATGGCCCGTGGGACCCATTTTCGGTGGAAATGATTTAAAAGAGATTTGGTATCATTTTAATGGGTCTTTTTGGGGTAAGGGAGAATTAAAGGATGTTTTATCACTAGTTCCATTTATACTAGACTCGAAGGGGTCGAGCGCTAGACTTGTTTTACTACAATTTTTGGGGTGATGCTAGACTCGGCGGGGCCGTGTGCTAGGATTACATGACTTACTGATTTAGACCTGGATACTCTCCGGGCAACTTTTACTTTGGGACTTTTCAAGATTTGCTGGGTATCTAGTGTGTTGGTTGGGGGTATCCATGGACCTTGCCGATCTGGACCAGAGTCTACGAGCTGCGGGTGCCGGAGGGGGGAAGGGTATACCATGTAGTAGGGGTATACGGGTGTGACCTTTCATGAATCCTGTCTTCTGGGCCTTATAGGACGCCGGAAGCGGGAAACATACGGTACTACTATTACTCTTAACTTAGCATGGGATCATATCATTCATCTGTGTGAGGTACGACCCTTGTTTCCTGTTTGTTGATTGTACACTCTGGTAGTATAGGGTGCCAGAGGGTTTGTTTTCACTTGTTTACGTTCCTCGGTTGTATGGGCGGTGGGGGGATATCGCGGTGTATTCTCCTGCTACGGTTATAATTATGAGATTGCTTACTGCTAGGTTGTTAGCTTCTGGATTTGAGATTGGTATGATTAGCTTGGCTATTGATTCTTATTTCCGAGCATGTCTATCTTTAATCTCCTCTTTCCTCTCTTGTACTTGAGGTTACCGGTATACCGTCCACTTCTAAAACTTATTATGTATATACTGTTATTGCAAGGATTCCAGGTGCGTCATCTCTTACTTTCACCTGTGCCTGTTGTGTATATATTCTACTTGCTAGCCTTGTATGTTATTTCTGTTGTCTTCCCTCTGGGCTAGTTCATGTGTACTATCTCGTAGAATTCTGTGACTACTTGTTCTTCTATTCTGCCTGTTACTACACTTTTATCTTATATGTGCCCAATCGACCTATGATACCTACTGGGTACCATTTGCTTCGCATTTGGTGCTCATACTACACACTGCATCTTTTGGTGTAGATCCTAGTGTGGGCCATCACCATTAGCTCATTGGAGACTCGTGCGAGGATCTGCTTTTGTGATACTCCAGACTGAGGGTGAGATCTTGGCGACCAGATCTTAGCTTTTAGTTTATCTTTTGCTTATGTACTCTATTACTACCCAGATACATGTATGTATATATTATATTTTATGCTTCGTACTCCTTGGTTGTAGTTTCGGCTCTATACTATGATACCAGGTTTTGGATTTTGGATTAGCTAACGCATCTGTATGTTTATTCCTGTTACCTATCTTTTCATCTTGTTCCTTTTCTTCTGCTTGTTTATATCAATTCTTCCGCTTAGATTGTTAGAGAGTAGCCCATTACTGACCATTCTGGGCTACGAGTATTGGTTCTCCTACTAGGGTGTTGTAGGTGCTATCATGACTGAGAAATTGGGTCGTGACAGCTTGGTATTAGAGCCCTAGGTTCACTATTGCCATCGGTATAGGAGCCAATGTCTAATAGAGCCTACGAATCGCAGAGGAGATGTCCGTACTCAATCTTTGGGAAGCTATGGTGACATCGTAGGAAAAACAGACTTTTCTTGTTCCTCTCTCGTGCATAGTATCGTTGGAAGTTTATGGAAATCTCACTTATTCTGGTTCACTCTTCCGCAGATGGTTCGTACGAGATCTTCAGCTTCTAGCAGAGGAAAGCCTTCTGCCCCTGCAGCTCCAACTCCAGCTAGGGGCTGGGGTGGTCTCTTGGGTAGAGGTAGGGGTCAGGGACGTCCCAGAGCAATGACACCTGCTAGAGCTACTAGAGCTGAGGTAGACCCCGAGTATGACTATGAGCCCGAGTTTGTCCCTGAGGAGCATCGTGTGGATGCCACCAGTCCCAGCACCAGTTTCTGTGCCAGCTTCAGCCCCAGCTCAGTCTTTGGATATTTAGGGTTTACTTGTTCAGCTTCTGGGCATGATTGGGGAGAGACCTTTTGAGGTAGCACATACTTTTGCTCAGGGGGCAGCCCTGGGTGTTCAGAGTTCAGGAGTGCAGCCTTCTACTGCGTCTCCTCGTGTCGAGGTTATTCCGGTCCCCTCAGTTGCACAGCTTCTTGCTCCCTGCCCGGTTATGACAGAGACAGAGCAAAAGGCATTGGGTAGAGTTTTGAGATTGGCACCGCCGACATTCACTGGTACATCAGGACAGGACCCACATGAATTCATTACCACTTGCGAGGAAATGTTGCACCATTTGGGATTGTTGGAGACTCACGGGATCAGTTATACTACTTATCAGTTGGAGGGCCCAATGAAGTTATGGGGGAGGGCCCAGGTTAATTGCAGGCCAGCATCGTCGCCTTCTTTGACATGGTCCGAGTTCTATGAGGCCTTTATGGCCAAATTCTTGCCTCAAAGCGACAGAGAGCGGCAGACAGAGGAGTTCACCAGACTTGCTCAGGATTCTATGACCGTCTCGGAGTATGAGACCCATTTCCATTAGCTTGCTCTATTTGGGGCCATGATTATTCCTACCGAGTCTGACAGGGTCCGTAGATTTGTTTGGGGACTGCGGAGGGAGTTTAGAGAGCCTGCAGAGATATTGGTTGCTAGTGGTTGCTCATTCTAAGCTATTACGGACTATGCCCATACTTTAGAGGATTCACGTTGCCATGACCCCGGGGCCAGAGATAAGAGGTCTCGACATCAGGGCGGCTACAGTGGTTCCAAACATGGTGATAGAGGTTCAGGCCAAGGGAGCCGGGGTTATCAGCCATAGCAACAGCAGGGTCAGACCAGTCTACCGGTTCAGGCGTCACTTCAGGCTTCTGGTTCTCAGTTTGAGCAGGGTCAGAGCAGTCAGCGTGGTCACAATGGTCAGTCTGCGAGAGGTACTACTTCCGGGGCATCAGGCCGAGGTGGACATATAGGTTCAGCGGATTCGTCTCAACAAGGTGGGTCGTCAGGGCCATGCTACGAGTGTGGAGTCAGCGGACATTTTGCAAGAGATTGCCCCCAACGAGGTACAACCAGCTATGAGTGTGTAGTTAGTGCCCATTTTGCAAGAAATTGTCCCCAGCGGGGTATAGTTTAGCCAGCCGCTCCGCCAGCTCAGCTTATTCACTCAATTTAGCCACCAGCTCGGGGAGGTAGCGGTCAGGGTAGAGATGGTGCTCCCCACGGTAGAGCAGGTGGTAAGCATGGCAGTCGGGCAGGTTGAGGTCGTCGTTAGTTTTATGCTGTCCCTGGGAGATCGGAGGTAGAGGCCTCGGATGCTGTGATACATGTACGATTTCTGTATGCCATCAGTCTGCTATGGCTTTATTTGATCCTGAAATCACTTGTTCATATGTATCTGCCTACTTTCTGCCTTGTTTAGGGATGGCTAGTGAGCCATTATCTATTCCTGTTTCTGTTCTGACCCCAGTAGGAGATTCTTTAGAAGTGGATCAGATTGTGAAATCTTGCATGATATCTGTTGGTGATTTGGAGACTTGGGGTGATTTGATGATCCTTGATATGTTAGATTTTGATGTGATACTGGGCATGGACTGGTTATCCCCTCACCGTGCAGTTTTGGACTGTTATGCCAAGACCATTAACATAGTCATTCCCGGTGTATCCCCAGTTGTGTGGCAGGGTTCTGTCAGTCGCGCACCATTTGGGATCATCTCTTGTCTTCGAGATAGGAAGTTGATTTTCTATGGGTGTTTAGCGTATCTAGCATATGTCTACGATGCTAGTGCTGACCCTCCATCTCCTGAGTCTATTCTTGTGGTTAGAGACTTCCTAGATGTGTTTCCTACTGACCTGCCATGCCTTCCACCTGAGAGAGATGTTGAATTTTCCATTGAGTTAGAGCCGAGCACCAGGCCCATTTCTATTCCTCCTTACCGTATGGCTTTTGCTGAGTTGAGAAAGCTTAAGGAGAAGCTCCAGGACTTGTTGGCTAAGGGGTTTATTAGACCAACTGTGTCTCCTTGGGGTGCTCCTGTTCTCTTCGTGAAGAAGAAATATGGGTCGATGCGGATGTGTATTGATTATCGGTAGCTAAATAGGGTGACAGTGAAGAATAAGTATCCGATATCGAGGATTGATGACTTGTTTGATCAACTTCAGGGTTCGGCCGTGTTTTCAAAGATTGATTTGAGGTCCGGCTACCATCAGTTGAGGATTAGGGAAGAGGACATCCCTAAGACAACATTCAGGACCCCCTATGGCCATTATGAGTTCCTGGTGATGTCTTTTGGGTTGACAAATGCCCCCGCAACCTTCATGGACTTGATGCACAGGGTGCTTAGACCATACTTGGACATGTTCGTGATAGTCTTCATTGATGACATTCTGATATACTCGAGGAGTAGAGATGAGCATGAGCAGCACTTGAGGACTATACTGCAGACTTTGAGAGATCATCGGCATTATGCCAAGTTCTCAAAGTGTGAGTTTTGGCTTGAGTCAGTTGCATTCCTAGGGCACGTGGTGTCTAAGGATGGGATTAGAGTTGATCCGGGTAAGATTTCAGCGGTTCGTGATTGGCCTAGACCTACTACTACCGAGGCTTGCAGCTTTATTGGTCTAGTCGAGTACTATAGATGGTTCATTGAGGAATTTTCTTTCATAGCAGCACCCTTGACTATGCTGACTAGGATGGATGTTCCATTTCAGTGGTCGGATCAGTGCGAGGATAGCTTCCAGAGGCTTAAGGCTATTGACTTCAGCTCCAATTTTGACTTTGTCGGTCGAGGGTCAGAGTTTGCCATATATTGTGATGCTTTCAGGTTTGGTCTTGGTTGTTTATTGATACAGAAGGGCCGAGTCATAGCATATGCGTCGAGACAGCTGAAGGTTCACGAGCGTAACTACCCCACTCATGACTTGGAGTTGGTTGCGATAATCTTCGCGCTCAAGATCTGGAGGCACTACTTATATGGAGTTCATTGTGAGATATTCACCGATCACCGTAGTGTTCAGTACATCACGAGTCAATGAGAGCTGAACTCGAGGCAGAGAAGATAGATTGAGTTGCTGAAGGACTATGATTTCACTATTCTATACCATCTGGGCAAGGCAAACGTGGTAGTGGATGCCTTGAGTTGGAAAGCAGTGAGTATGGGCAGCCTAGCATCACTTTTAGTTTCTGAGCAATTGTTCGCCTTGGACATCCAGTCCTTGGCTAACTGCTTAGTTAGGCTTTATTTGTCGGATCCCAGTCGAGTTCTCGCTAGTGTTGAGGTTCTTTCTACTCTAGTTGATCATATTCAGAGCTAACAGTTCAAGGATCAGAGCTTGTGTGACCTTCGTGATCAGGTAGTTCGAGGTGAGGACAACCAGGCTACTTTGGGTTCTGATGGTATTCTGAGGTTTGGTGGTCGACTTTGTGTTCCGAGGGTTGAAGAGTTGATTCAGTTGATACTTCGTGAGGTGCATTATTCTAGATACTCAATTCATCCTGGTGCGGCAAAGATGTATAGAGATTTGAGACATCTTTACTGGTGGAGTGGTATGAAGCAAGACGTAGCAGAGTTCGTATCTCGGTGCTTAAACTGTCAGCAGGTGAAGTTCGAGCACATGAGATAGGGTGGTTTGATGCAGCGACTTCCCATTCCTGAGTGGAAGTGGAAAGGTATTACTATGGACTTCGTTGTTGGTTTGCCTCACACTTGTTGAGGTTTTGATTCCATTTGGGTGATTATGGATCGGCTGACTAAGTCAGCCCACTTCTTTCCAGTTCAGACTTCCTACAGTGCCGAGAGGTTTTCTCATATCTATATATTCATGAGGTTGTTTGGTTGCATGGGGTTCTAGCTTCTATCATTTCAGACCACGACACTCAGTTCACATCTAAGTTCTAGAGAGTTATATAGAGGGATCTGGGTACAGAGCTTCGGCTTACTACTGCTTTCCATCCTCAGACAGATGGCCAGTCCGAGAGGACTATTCAGGTCCTGGAGGACATGCTTCAAGCTTGTGTACTTGACTTTGGAGGTTCATGGGATCAATTTGTGCCTTTGGCCGAGTTTGCTTATAATAATAGCTTTCATTCGAGCATCAGCATGGCACCTTTTGAGGCTTTGTATGGTAGGCATTACAGATCATCGATTGGTTTGTTTGATGGGTTAGAGTCCAGACCACAGGGTACAAATTTACTTAGAGATTCCTTAGACCGAGTCCGCTTGATCTAGGATAGACTCAGAGCAGCTCAGAGTAGGCAGAAGAGCTACGATGATCGTAGACTTCGTGCCTTGGAGTTCAGTGTTGGTGACTTGGTGTTCCTTCGTGTATCACCCGTGAAGGGCGTGATGAGATTTGGTCGACGGGGTAAGCTTTGCCCCAGGTTCATTGGGCCATTTGAGATTCTCCAGAGGGTTGGTAGTGTTGCCTATATGTTAGCTTTGCCTTTGATGTTTTCAGTTATTTACCCAGTTTTCCATGTCTCGATGTTGCGCCGGTATGTTCGAGATGAGTCTCATGTGTTGTATTGGGATTCAGTTCAGTTGGATGGGAGCTTATCCTTTGTTAAGGAGCCGGTAGCTATTCTGGTCAGAGATATCAGAAGATTGAGATCTAGGGAGATTCGAGTTGTGAAAGTTCAATGGAGGCATCATCCGATCGAGGAGGCTACTTGAGAGACCAAAGTGAGTTGTGTGCTCAGTACCCGCAGTTGTTTGAGACTTCGGTACTCCCTTCTCCATAACTTTCGAGGAAGAAAGTCTTTTTAGTAGCGGATGTTGTGATGGCCCTTCCTGTCATCTTCGCATTTTCGCATTTATGATACTGTTAGAGCTTTTATGTAGCAACCCTAAGTCATTTATGGCTTGCTAGGACCGGTAGTTCAGTGCCCTGGTCGTTCGTTTGGTTTTTTTGGCCGTTTTCCTATTTTAGAGCCTTAACTTAGAATATCATTGACTTTAGTCAACACTCTTATCTAACATGCTCGGAATTGAATTCTGACAGTTCCGTTAGCTTTGGAGCATTGAGTTTGGTCTAGTTAGACCTTAGTTGAAGTGTGAGAACATTTGGTGTGGGTTTTGTGCTGTTTTCTCTGTTTTTAAGCCATTTGGAGTTGAAAGTTTAACTTTGGGAAGCTTTCGACGATCGGAGCATCAGATTTAAAATTCGATGATTCCATCAGCTCTGGAATGTTGAGTTTGGGTTGGGTAAGTGGTTGGATCGGGTTTCGGGTGAGCCAGGCTCATTTCGAGCCTTTGAAGTCTTATTAGTTAGTGTTGACTTGGGTCAACATTTCTCCAAAACGACCTCGTATGGAAGTTTCATCGATTCTTTTGAGTCCATAACATCATTTTTACTCTATTAGCATTATTGGTTTTTGAATATCGGTTTCTGATTATGCCCGAAATGCCCTGGGGAGTTTTGGAAAGTCGCAGACTTTTGCTGTTGCAGGTGCAGGTCTCAGGCCTTAATCGCGATCGCGAGCCTCATCCCTCGCGACCGCAATGAAGCACCTGGACTCCTATTCTTCGCGATCGCGTGATTGCCTATCGCGATCGCGATGAAGCATCTTTCCCATTGTTCTTCGCGACCGCATGGATAGCCTTCGCGATCGCGATGGTCTAGACAACGTGGTCCTCACGACCGCGAGAGGTCCCTTCGCAATTGCGATGAAGGACCCTGGCAGTATAAAATTTTTCCATTTCATTTTTCCAGCCATTCTCTCTTAACTTCTTCCAACTCTAACTCACCCAAACCCTCTCTAAACTGCTCAAACCAGTACACCCTTGAAGAATTCTCGCACCCTCGATAAATTAGTGTTCCGTTGGTGTTTTGGTAAGTTTTACCTCTTCTCCTTAGTTGTCTTCTCCAATTATCTAAATCGCCATTGTTGTGAATCCTTGGAGCTCGAAAATTTGGTTGTAGATTCTGTCCGGGAGAAGTGCATGCTTGGCTAGCTCATCCTTATTCACATTCTTGGCCTAATTTTTCTGTTTGGGTAGGTGATTCTTTCCAATTTCTGGTTTTTCTTTCCTTAAATTTCCATTGTTGGGTCCCTAGATTTAAGGGCTATTTTTATCTTGAATTTATTGCCCATAATCCTTGATTTTCTTGGCATGTACTCCCATGGTCTTGGTGACCATAATGTGAGTTTTTGTTTTCAATTTTGGGTCGTGGGGACTGCGGGCCTGTCAATGATCCAAATTTTGGCCCGCATAGTGTCATAGAAATATGGGTATCGTTAGACTCGTCTTGATGTATTATTTATGTTTTTGTTAGTTTAATCATCGTTCAGGGTTTCTCGGTGTGATTCCGGCTTGGATATCGTTATCCCAGCAGCTTGTCATCGGACGACAGGTAGGTTATGGTCTAAACTCCCTAGACTTAGCATATTTCGGATAAAATTGTACTGTGGCATCTTTGGTTTGGGTTATTAGGTTGGTACCACAGACCTTGACCACTTTCCATGATTCACCTAATTGTTTTCCTCCGTTGTGTGTAGTATTCTCCGTGGTTGATATTATCACCCTTATGGTCCTGAGTGGCCTTGTTTTGACTCTGGAATATAGATGATGGGTTATTTAGGGGTGCCCGTGAGTCCAGAGCATCGTTATCGTGATATTATGCTGGCTATCTGTGCTTTAGAGCGAGTGAAGCCTGTGTAGGGCCGTTAGGTTGATTGTGAGCTGCTGGGCGGCTATTTGTGTTTGATCATATAATTTTCATGCATATAAAGAGGATTTATCAATATTTTACTACGGTTTTGGCTTTGGGCCTACTGGACTGTTTTCTAAACCTTGCATGGCCCGTGGGGCCTGTTTTTGGTAGAGATGATTTAAAAGAGATCTGGTATCTTTTTAATGGGTATTCTTGGGGTAAAGGAGAATTAAAGGATGTTTTATTACTAGTTCCACTTATACTAGACTCGACGCGGTCGAGCGCTAGACTTGTTTTACTATAACTTTCGGGGTGATGCTAAACTCGGCGGGGCCGTGTGCTACGACTACTTGACTTACTGATTTAGACCTGGATACTCACCGGGCAGCTTTTACTTGGGGACTTTTCGAGATTTGCGGGGCATCTAGTGTGTTGGTTGGGGGCCTCTATGGACCTTGCCAATACGGACCAGAGGCTTGAGCTGTGGGTGCTAGAGGGGGGGGGGGGTATACGAATAGTAGAGGTATACGGGTGTGACCTTCCATGGATCCTGTCTTCTGGGCCTTATAGGATGCCAAAAGCGGGTAACATACGGTAATACTATTACTCTTGATTTAGCATGACATCATATCATTCATCTGTGTGAGGTACAACCCTTGTTTGCTATTTGATTATTGTACGCTCCGGTAGTATGGGATGTCGGAGGGTTGGTTTTCACTTGTTTGCGTTCCTCGGTTGTATGGGCGGCGGGGGGACTGTAGGTAGACTCTTGTTAAATTATCGCGGTGTATTCTCCTGCTACGGTTATAATTATGAGATTGCTTACTGCTAGGTTGTTAGCTTCTGGATTTGAGATTGGTATGATTAGCTTGGCTATTGATTCCTATTTCTGAGCATGTCTATCTTTTCTCTCCTCTTCCCTCCCTTGTACTTGAGGTTACCGGTATACCGTACACTTCTAAAACTTATTATGTATATACTGTTATTGCAAGGATCCCAGGTGCCTCATCTCTTACTTTCACCTGTGCCTGTTGTGTATATATTCTACTTGCTAGCCTTGTATGTTATTTCTGTTGTCTTCCCTCTGGGCTAGTTCCTGTGTACTATCTTGTAGAATTCTGTGACTACTTGTTCTTCTATTCTGTCTGTTACTACGCTTTTATCTTATATGTGCCCAGTCAGCCCATGATACCTACTGGGTACCTTTTGCTTTGCATTTAGTGCTCATACTACACACTGCATCTTCTGGTGCATATCCTAGTGTGGGCCATCGCCGTTAGCTCGTTAGAGACTCGTGCGAGGATCTGCTTTTGTGATACTCCCGACTGAGGGTGAGCTCTTGGCGACCGGATCTTATCTTTTAGTTTATCTTTTGCTTATGTACTCTATTACTACCCGGAGACATGTATGTATATAATATTTTGGATACTTCATACTCCTTGGTTGTAGTTCCTGCTCTATACTATGATACCAGGTTTTGGGTTTTGGATTAGCTTCCGCATCTGTATGTTTATTACTGTTACCTATCTTTTCATCTTGTTCCTTTGCTTTCACTTGTTTATATCAGTATTTCCGCTTAGATTGTTAGAGAGTATCCCATTACTGACCGTTCTAGGCTACGAGGATTGATACACCTACTGGGGGGGGGTGTAGGTGCCATCATGACCGAGAAATCGGGTCAAGACATTATAATTATTTTATGCATAAATTGTTTTTACTGCATTG
Source organism: Jaltomata sinuosa (assembly GCA_003996215.1). NCBI lineage: Eukaryota > Viridiplantae > Streptophyta > Magnoliopsida > Solanales > Solanaceae > Jaltomata > Jaltomata sinuosa. The sequence goes on along the minus strand of QJPP01001985.1, from coordinate 31,691 downwards.
ACAATGCTTTGATGAATCATATTTAACTTAAATATGTGACATACATAATACATATGTTACTTCCATATTCCCTATTACCCTCGTTCATGTTAATGACGTTCAAAAGCACTCTCTCGAAGGAGATGGTACCGATCATCATACAAAATAATAAATAACCCAACGAATATCCGAATCGAATCCACAAGGAATGTGATGATGAATCATCAATAAATTATCAAATAACAATCACTAGAGAGAGTAAGTGTTCAAACAAACAAAAGTAAATATTGGGGAAAAAGGTTTAGAAATTAACGAATCACAATTTTAACATGCGAATAACATAAACATAATTTGATGATCAAGAGAAGAAAGACTAGGGGTATACTTCCGATGGGGTTCTAAAATGGGATAGAGAACTGATTAATTGTGCTAACTTTCAATTAAAGTTATGGGTAGCTTGATTCGAGCTATATTTGGTAGCGTTTTGACCTTTCAAATATACGTACCATGGTCTTTACTCAAGCACCATAGTTTTACCTTAAATCAACTAATTACTACTTGGGTGAATCAAACTATTTCTAGCTTTGATTCTTAGATGGGAATTTTCTTCGATCTAGCTATTTCTAGCCTTAATCTATGGTGGAAATTCCAAATTCCCACTATTGATTTCTTACCCAATTTATGAACTTCTCTTTCAAGCAAGTACAAAATTAGTAAATTCAATCAATGTTTGCAACCATCAATTTTATAATTAAAATATGAAGAATTAAATAGACCCATACTAAATAATCAATTATAAGCATATTTATTCAATACCCTTACCCAAATTTAAACACCCATCATTTACATACCCCTAGAATGAAATTTAGCTTCTCATATTAAAGGAACAAGAGAAGATACCACATGGGTTTCCCAAAATTCTATTCATATTGAAAGTTAAGTTCAATTCCAAGCTCAAAATCTTTACAAATTTATGTTTTTCAATGGGGAAGAAGAAGAGAAAGAGCACTCTCTATGCTATCTTCCTTGGGGAAAGTAAAAACTGAATTATCCATTAGGTACATACTCCAAAAAAGATTTTAGAACCTTTCCAATTACGTCACATGTACTTGGATAAAAATGCCCTTCGGGGCTTGTGCAATTGACATGTGATGGCACATGCGGTCGCACCTTGTGGTTTGCGGCTCACATGTGCCTTGCTTTCCAGGAAGTGAACTCCAGCCGCTTATGAGATGTGAGGTGTGAGAGGGGTGCGATCGCATGTCACAATGTGTGGCTAGCATATTGGTAGCTGCTCAGGCAGTTGATGATCTTCCTTGTGTGATGGCACCTACATTTTGCAGGTGTCTTTGTGCAGCTCGCATGTTAGTCGTACCTCTTGACAACCCTTCTTATCTTTTTTTATCACCTTCACACTTTAACTTCACTTTGAGCTCTTTGGGTTCAATTACTTTATTTTCTTCACTTGACTAAGAGTACCTGCATTTACATCAATAAAGGCAATAAGTACATCTAATTATCATCAAAATATAACAATAATTAATGAATAGAGGCTCAACAAGTTGGTAGATTACCAACTTATCAAACCCCCAAACTTGAACTATTGCTTGTCATCAAGCAAGATACTCACAAGGTAAGTAATGAAATAGGTTCTCAAAACACAAGGGTTGTACACAAGATTATCTAGACTCTAAAACCTAAGAAAATAAGAACAAAAAACTCAAAGCAAAAAGACTCAACTACGATGCTCATCTCAATTGGTACCACCATAATCCCAAGGCAAGTGTTCATTTCAAAATTCTTTATAAAAAAGATTTCACTTTTTATTCAAAAGAAGGGGATTTATCATTCAAAACAAGATTATCAAGCTTCTCAAGTCATTGACATGGACCTTCAAGGTTTGCCTCAAAATTCGCCACACTACTTGTTCATTCATTCCTCTCAATTGAAATAGAGACTTCATTTGTTTGATTCAAGTGTATGATGCCACTCACCACAAAAGAGAATCCCACTAACATTCATGCAATTCAAATTAGAAGGATTAGAAGAGAATACGAAGAGTCTCACTCTCTCATAGAAGTTCAAGTGCACACGTATTGAACCATAGTCTTGCCCTTCATGTAATTCGCCACTAATGTAGAGTTACCAAGCTCAGAATCACTAAGAGACTTGTGGGCTACGATGTTGGATAGGGTTAAGGTGAGGATTACATTTGGCTAGACTGACTAAACCTCCCTAATGCTTCTTGTGATCATTCAAAACACCTCTCACATTTTTGAACATTAACTTCACCTTATTTCTCCCTCTCACAACCCAAGTTTCCCTTTAACTTAACCATTCAACAACCTTTTATTACCTTCACTTGGTAGCACCAATTTCTTCCTTTCTTTTCATTTTTCTCATTTCATTGTACATTTCTAAGAAATTTTCATCTTAGGCATAAGGTGAAATCTTGCATTGAAGTGCATCCCTTTTCTTCTCTACATTTTGTACATACACCCCCAAACTTAGGCTTTTGCCTATGTCATCATTTCAATTTCCTCCCAAACTTAGGCTTTTAGCCTACATTTCACTTTCTAGCCAGTAAAGAGGATGGGTGCAAGAATAGAGGGTCTAAAAAAGGTTAAGGTGTCTAACAAAGTGACAAATAAAGGTCACAAGCTCAAATGGGCTTACTAGGGTCAATGTCAGGGGAAGTCAATTTGGGTAAAGTGGCTATTCAAAAAGAGCCTAAGCTCATCTTTCAAGCTCGGTGACATCTAGAGTTTCACCTTGAATAATATTCGGGGAAAGGTATAGACAACACATATACACAAGAATGAAGTACAACCTCAGCACATAAGGCATCACAACACTAGAATTTCACAATTAGTCTCAAAATTGATTGGGACAAATGACTTTTGACAAGCTATTCCGAGTTCTTTTACACACTCGTTTATGAATCGATCGAGCCAAACAAAAAATGTGCAAGTCATGACAAGAGAATGCTTAAGCAAAAAAAATCATTATCCCCTATTTTCTTCAATTTGCAAAACTTCTTGCCAAGAATTTTTTTATGGACCCATTTCAAGACAAGCAAAACATGGACTCAATTTAACATTAAAACTTGGCATTTTCCCTAAGAAAGTCACCTCTCAATCTATCATAGAAAAATACCAACCCGATTCAACAAAAAAATAAACAAAAGAAATAAATAAAAGAAAATAATTGCTCCTTGGGAAAGAACCATGGTATGAAGAAAACTCTTGGAGTTTATTCGACTAATCTACTATTAACAAGGTGAAAGTGAGTTAAGCGCTCATAGATCAATGGAAAACAAGCCTTGGTGTAGGCACTAAGTGTATTTGCAAAGCTCGGGTAGTAAAACAATAGATCATGTAGGACCAATCCGGCATTCACATTCAAAATATCATGAAAAATCAATCTCGACAAGGGCACAATTAAGAACACAACAACCACAAATGTATATTTAAACATGCTTCACAGTGGCTTAAATACTAATTACACCGCCAAACTTAAATAAAGCATTTCCCCCAATATGCAAAAGCTTATACAAAGAGATGAAGTGCAAGAACTCCCTGAGACTCTAAGGTTGACGATGACCCCTTCTCGAATAGTAATGACATGGTTCTCTCGAAGGCCTGGGTAGTGATGGTGGAACGTATGCATCTATTGGATGAATCTGAAAACCTTCCACCGAAGGAATTGATGGGTACTATCTAACTTGCAGGGGACCAAGAGGGTCGAAAACTTCCCATTTATCCTGAAGCATCATCAACTCATGATATGATAGAGGTGGAGCTGCCAACTGCGTCTAGTCTGAGGATCTCTAGTTTTCATGTGAGATAAGGGGTGCACTTGCATTGGTGGTTCCTGTGACATCACAAAATCTTTATCTGGAGGGCATACTTGTCAGATTTTAGATATGGCCCAGGCAGTCTGTGGGGTTTCATCCACCCACCAATCATCTAGCGGACTCCTAGTCCTTTGAGGTGATGCAGAATCATGAGCCGGTAAATTAAAGTCCAAATATGGGATTTTTGGTGTGGATTGAGGTACTTATTTTTGGAGTGCCCCAACATCCTTCTACATAATGTCAACCCAGGTGCACAAGTTATGAAAATTAGTCCATACTGGTTTTAAAGTTGGATTGTGGATTGAATTATCCCTGGAATGTCCTTAGCTAACTTGAGCAAATGTTCCTCGTTATGGTGAGCAAGCTTAAGTAAACCACTCGAAGCTGAATTGATAGGGAGAACAGTGTGGGTGATGTCTGGCACCCCATGAGTAGGAGGTGGATCGTCCAAATGATCATGTGCAACATTCCCAGTGTAAGCCATTCCTGCCAATGCATTTGGGATCTGAGGAAGGCATATCTTCTTGACATGTGGAGCATCTTTGTCCCACTTTATGTCAAAATAAACCATGCTAGTTGCTTAGTGAATTTTTTCCAATGGCTAGAATAGAGTACATTGCACCCGGAGACACAAACCACAAATGAGAACATGAAAGGCCATGGAAGTGGAATCATGTCTAGCTCTTCCCTTGAGTTAGTCTGCAATTATTTTCCCTTCGTTGATTCGAATAATAGACATGATGCATACAATGAGAATGGCCACCTCTATAGTCACTGGGTGGTGTGATGAGTCAGAATAAGCCGTGTCCACACAAAATCCAACCACATCTGAGCCTCAAACTTAAGATCTGATCGAGAGATGTGTCCCTTTGAGACTTTGCAAAAATGTTCCTCTTTGGCAATGACACTAGCAACCCACGCATATTGATCGGCCTTCATAGCTACGCGTTGAGTAGACCCAGATGCTATTCTTGGTTCATTATATAAAAATCCCCATATTATAGAATTAATGGCTTCAAGGGTAATATCCACTTCTTTGCCCCTCACTAAAACTAATTTTAGGCATATGGTAGCTTTCTTGTTGGACCTTTGTGCTTTAGGATGTCTTAACTTGCCCGATAAGAAGCATAAAATTCCCATACCAATTTAGGGAAATTAGGGCCGGGAGTTTTAGCCAATTAGTCCCAAACCCTTTTAACGAACTGCTTGGCTATATTTGGGAACTCATCTTTGAAGGAGTCTACATCAAAACCCTGCTTCTTCCAAGAAGGATTGCTTATCATGAAACTTAAGATAGTATACCTTCATCCCTTCAAGACCAAACCAAATTTGCGACTCAAATGGTCACATATTTTGCACAGGGATAGCTGGATTTTCAGATATTGAAGCTTGATTAGTGGCATGTCTTTTTGGCTGATGCCTACAAAAAGTCATATTCTTGCAAATAGATAGTAGCGCCAGGAACCTTGCATGAATACTCAAAAGAAATAGCAAAATCTTTTTGTATTTTTGGAATAATGAAAAAATAAAATGCTATAAGAAGTTAAAGAACTAAAATGAATTTGCATGTATAGGAGAAGAAAAAGACACCAGTTGACTGCTGGCATGTGCGAGTCACATGCGAAGCTCATGTGAAGAAGTGTGCATCACATGTGGCTTTGCCCATGCTGGAAGAAACCTAGGCAAAAGTAGATAAAAGGTGCGGAGGCATGTGCGAAATGCCTTAGCCATTGTGCGTGTTGCATATGTCTTCGCCCTTACAGGCAGTACACTGACATATTTAAAATACACATACGATGACCTGTGCATTCCGCAGGTGAAGATATGCGTGTCATATGCGAAACACATGTGGAAATAGTAAGAATTTTTCAATTCTTTGTTTCTAAGTGCATTGTGTATGCGATTTGCATAGCAATACCTGTGGAATACAAGCGCAACAAAGGATACAAACACAAATTTTAACAGGGCTGAAGAAAGTATTGACCAATAACCAAGTTATCCAGGTACTCAGATGTAATACCCCAGAACTTCCATGCCCAGACTAACCTCAGAAAAACCAGTAGAAAACAAAAATTTCAGAAAAATTCAAGTTTTCAGGAACCACGGTTCAAGATAATGGACCATACTTTGAAACCACGGTCCGTTGTCTCAACAGTAGTTCCCATTTCAACTAGACCCTCAGCTCAGGTTTCAGGAACCACGAGTCAGACCACGAACCGTAGTTTAGAACCACGGCCCGTCCTATCACTCATGGTTTCCATGATCAGAAGACCCCCAGTTTAGGGCTCAGCAACCACGAGTCACATGATGAACCATCATTCAGAACTACGGTCCATCCTGTGGACTCGTGTAATCAGGACTTCAGAGATCCTTAGACTTTGTCCCAGAAACCACGAGTAGGACTAAGGACCGTACTTCAGAACCAGAGTCCGTCCTTTGACTCATGGAATCCCCAGACCAGACCAAAGTTTCAGGAACCACGAGCCACATGATGAACCGTCATCCAGAAGTATGGTCTGTCCTGTGGAGTCATAGTTTCTCAGATCAGAGGACCCCCAAAACTCCCAGACAGGACCACAACTCAGTTGACGGTCCGTCAATCCAAGTCGTGATCCCTGAGTCAAATTTTCGGCAGTTTTCCTTTTAAATTTCCCAGGGGTATTCCAGACTTTTCCTGCCTCTTTTAAAGCCTAATCTACAACATTTTGACTACTCTAAGCCTAGTTAATTAGTCAAAACTACCTAAAACCTTCATTCTCCTAAATTCATCAGACTTAGAAAGAAAAGAATAGAAAGAAGCGATAGTTTTCTCTCAAGAACAAGCAGAGGTCTTCATCAAGTTTAGCCCCAAAAATCAAAGGATTTCTCCGTAGATTTCTTCACCAGGTATGTGGGATTTCACTAGTGGGTTCCTTCACCCATTACGTCCCTAGATTCCGGTCAGTCTTTAGTTTTCTCCATGAATTGTTCAGACATAGGGTTCCAAAATCTTAGGGAGTTATTGAAATTCAGTTCCTACTACCTCTATGGTATTGACTACATGTTTCTTGGAGAATTAGTATAGTTTTATGTACAATGTTCAGAAACCCTAGTTTGTATATTTACAGTACTTTATGAATCAAGCTTACTAGGCAGATTAGTTGGATGCTCATGCATCAGAATTCGAATGCCATATCCCGCAGTATATTTATTTTGCATTCTCAGTTGGTTTCCAGTATTTTGATCTATCCATGATTTCAGTACATTGTTTCTTATATTCAGTTGGGATTAGACTTAGTACCGAGCAGACGAGGGGATGAAGGTTTAGCTGTCAGTTTAGGCTAAGACCTTTAGTAGCAGTCCCCAAGTCCCAAAACTATGGTGCCATCGTAGGTTTAGAGGAGTCAGCTATCAGACTAGGATGTACCTCCTTGTCCCTTGTGGACATCAGTAGTGGATCCACGTCAGACTTGTTCGTACCCTTGGTAAGGTATGAACACCCTTCCATCCAAGGTTACAGGTTGGCCCCATAGTTAGCTCAGCTTGGGGTATGTCGGTTAATAGTATATCCCACACTCAGATTCATGTGCATTGACCATGTATTCAACATATATTTATATATTTTAGTAATCAACTCAGCATGTTATATCTTCATGATTTGTACTTGGTCATCGCATCCAGTTTAGCTTTCAGTTATGTTCCAGTATATATTTTTCTATGCTCAGTTATTATGTTATTAAGCTTAGCCTTTATCCCGCATGATCAGTACAGTTAAAGTACTGACACATACTTTTATGCCACATTATTTTATGATGTAGGTTCAGGCCCTCAGCATCCAGACCGCACTTAGTTCGACTTCCAGTCCGTACTCAGCAGTTCAGTGGTGAGTCCTCAGTAGTTCGAGGATGATAGACATGCTCATATCTTTAGTTATTACTTTCAGTCTCAGATTTTTTAGAGTTAGCTGAGGGCATGTCCCTGCAACTCCTATTCAGTTAGAAAGCTTTCAGACTTAGACGAGTCTCAGCAGTTGTTGTTATAGATTTTCAGTAAGGACTAAACTATTTATATATATTCAGACTTTTGGGTTCTTCCTTGCTTTCAGATAATGATGGTTTTAGCTTCCACATAATGCATGCTTTACTCTGATTTTGTATAGATATGCTATGCCATGGGTTATCTTGGTCATTTATGACACTAAGCACCGTGTCGCGTCCATGGGGTAGCTTCAAGGAGTGACATCAGACTTCCCCGAAAAACTTCAAACACATTCAAGACCCACACATTATGAAAAATTTTCTTAACGACTTCCCTTAAGAAGGCTGTTATCCCATCTATCATCGGGAACATCAAACATTCATGAAAATCACTCAAACATATTCAACGTATCAAGAGTTCACTCCCCTCAACCAAAATGCTCACCGAAAAGTTATAATCAATTGAAATTACACAAGGGCCCAGTGGTATCAACAATTTTAGCCCACATAACACTATTCAACCAAAACCTTGTAAAGATGATGGTTCGCCCTTAAGAATGATATCACCCAATCTATCATTGGGCCAAACTATGTATTAACTCAAGTGGGTTATTCCGACTTCACCCAAAACACAAAATTACGAGCTAAAAATTAACACAAGTTGCATGCATCAATCTAAAATCAAGATCTACCAAGCTTTTCTCAAGTAAAATCGATTATAAGCCCCAAAATTGGGGTCCCAAAAATTAGCTTTCACCCAAAATCAATATGAAAGATTTAAACTAGCATGCTTCACAAATAATGTTCCCAATCTACCTAAATACAAGAGTTTAACATTGGAGAACTTACCATAAGTGAATATGAGGGAGTAAAGAGCAAAAATTGAAGATTTTAGTGCCTAACAATGGAGACCCAGCCTTTTTTCTAGAAAAAAAATAGTGGTGCGGTGGTGGTAAAGTAGAAGCGAGGGAGGAGGAGATATTGGGGAAAGTTTGAAGGATTTTGGGAGTTTTGGTGGACGGTAATGGAGGTTTTTTGAGAGAAGTGGGAGAAGAATGGAGGATGGTGATGGTTTAAAGGGAGAAAAGAAGTGGAAGAGATGCGGGTTAAAGTCTGGGTTGGGTCCGTCAAAGGGTATGTCAACAATTCTTTTTAAACTTTGCACATGTATCACGACGTGCAATTTGCACATGACAATGTGCATCTTGCATGTCACTTCGCACATGACATTTTTGAGCCAAATTTTTGCCAGTTCTCTATTTTGGCATGCAACGCAGGGGCGACACACATATTGGAGGCTTTGATTTGCACCCCTGACTGCACATGCCTTCAACTTTCCATTTTTCTTCTCAGCTCACTGCTTATCAAGTGTGACACCATATATGGCCGCAGAACGAGACATGAAAAATGCATGGCTCATCACAAATGCCCTCTGAGATTTTTCTTCCACTTAGCCATTTTTCAATCTCCATGAATTCCTAAAACACACCAAAAACAACAAATGGTAAAAGAAATCAACTAAAAACACTTGGATTTCCTCCCAAGAAGTGCTTGATTTTATGTCGCAGCACGATGATAGTATCTCATGGATCAATCATAGTCTGGGGTCCTGCCAAGATGATGAACACAATCCCAACCAAAGCAGTACTTCTTCAAAATCCTCATCAGCTCCTCTTGTTGCCAAGTTGACAACTTCATAGATATGGGCACCCTGAATGATGTCATGTGGATTCTTCTTTTCTCGCACATTCAAGACCACACGTTGATCATTGGGTGGTGCATCCTTAATCTTAATCTCTCTAGGGACATCAACCATCTCTCCCTCGATAGCAATCATGGACATAACTTTATACTCGTCTGGTGGTTTTGGTGGATTGACACATGTTGAATGTGAATTATTCTCTGCTCACTCGGAATTTGAGATCTCCTAGATCCACATCAACAAGGGCCTTTTCGGTGGTCAATAGGGGACACCCCAAAATAATGGTCACCTCAAGATCAATATCACAATCCAAGACCATAAAATCATCCAGTAAGATTAACTTGTCTACCTTCACCAACACACCGAATGCTTTATTGAATGGTCAGCAAGGATACTAGATTACCTAGTAGAAAAGATTGAAAAATCATCACAAACCTCCCTTATTTCTTTTCTATTGCAATTTCTGGATTATTATATGATGATTTTTTAACTTTCCATATATATAAAAGAAATAGAAAGAGATAGACTAGAAACAACATCTGTTATGTCAATGAAACCAAAGGGATATTAAATGAATGGAATTGGGATATGGATGGAATCTAATGAAATACCGGGACTTTGCAATATTTGATTGATCACAATTCTATATATTCCATTGACTATAGAAGTTCCCAGGGAATTCATTAGAGGAATGTTTCCGATAAAAAATGTTTGTTCTTGCATATCCCTACTATTTTTCCAAATTAATCCCGTGGATACATATAATTCAGAAGAATATGTGAGTGATTTATACACAACATCTCTTTCCTTTATCAAGGGTTTGACCAATTGATATGTTTCAACAAATAATTGAAATTCAATTTCTTAATCTGTAATAGCCATTAATAGCCTCATTGGTGTGGGTTTAGGAGGACCTAGACCCAAATTTTTGAAAATCACGAGGGGCATTAAGTTGAAACATGCCCCGAGGTCACATAAGGCTTTTTTAAATAAGAACACGTCAATGGTACATGGGATGGTGAAAGCTCCTGAATCCTCCCGCTTGGGAGCAATGTTACTTGTCATCATCGGCTACAACTATGGGACACTTCAACTATCCCCACATAAATCACCTATTTCATTTTCAGCAATTATTTCATGAACTTAGCATAACCTGGTATTTGCATGAGAGCGTCAACCAAAGGAATATTGATAGATAGTTTGCTGAACATGTCTACAAACTTCTTTAATTGATTATCTTCCTTTTTCTTGATCAATCACTGAGGATATGGAGGAGGATTTTTAGGCAACGACCTTGGCACACTTGGAGCTTCCTCCTTGATCTCAATAGTAATTTGAGAAGGCAACTCAATCTCATCCTTCTCCTCTTATGGGATATCATCTTCAACAATTACATTGGGTGCACAAGGCTTCACCTCTTATATGCCATGCCCTATTAGTTTTTGTCATTCAATCAAGGAGAACTGAAGCAAGTCCATATGCTTAGTCCATAATAGATCCTCCCACGATGTTATTGGTGATTAATTTATTCATAGAGTCTAGTGATCTATAGAATCTTTGAAGGAGAACATTTTTCGGCAAGCCATGGTTTGGACTTGATAATAACTTTTTCTTGAACCTCAGCCAAACCTCATGCAATGGCTCATTCGGCAATTGCTGAAAATTAGTAATCTCATCATGCAATTGCATCATACCAGAGGGTGGAAAAAATCTATTCAAGAAGGCTTAAACCAGTCCATTCTAAGTTGTAATGGAGCCCTCAAGGAGCTCTTCAAGCCATGCGGTTGCTTCACCCATAAGGGAGAATGGGAACAACCAAAGCTGGATCAACTCTTGAGTTATGTTAAGGATATTGAAGGGTTGGAAACTTTTGATAAAAATTCGGATATGTCAATTTGCATCTTCGTGGGCCAACCCTCCAAAGATTCCCTTCATCTAGATCAGGTGCAATATGGTGCTTGTGATGTGGAAGACGGTGTTGCCAATGGTTTGGGGTAGCCAAATTTCACCCGTAAGAGCATGACCAATAGGCCCATCTTCCACGTCCATGACTCCATCAATACTTTCTTGGTCACCCGCTTGACTCATGGGCAACCTATTTAATACAACACAAATAACAAAAAAAAGTAAAAGAGAACAAACACTCAACAAACGTGAATTAGATGACAATAAAATGGAAAATCAAAAACCATTACCCGGCAATGACACTATTTTTGATGACGTTCAAAAGCATTCTCCTGAAGGAGGTGGTAATGATCATAGTACAAAATAATAAATAACCCAATGGATGTCGGGGTCAAATCCATGAGGAATGAGATGATGAATTGCTAATAAATTATCGAATAACAATCACTAGAGTGAGTAAGTGTTCCAGCAAACAAAAGTAAAAATTGAGGGAAAAGGTTTGGGAATTAATGAATCATAATTTTAACACGCGAACAACATAAACACAATTTGATGATCAAGAGAAGGAAGACTAGGGATATGCTTCCGATGGGGGTTCTACAATGGGATAGGGAATTGATTAATCATGCAAACTTTTGATTAAATATATGGTTAGCTTGGTTCGAGCTATATTTGGTAGCCTTTTGACCTTCTAAATATATGTACCATGGTCTTTACTTAAGCACCATAGCTTTACCTTTAATCAACCAATTACTACTTGGGTAAATTAAACTATTTCTAGCTTCGATTCTTAGATGAGAATTTCACTCGATCAAGCTATTTCTAGCCTTAATCTATGGTGGAAATCTCAAATTTCCACTATTGAATTTTTACTCAATTTATGAACTCCTCTTTCAAGCAACTAAAAAATTAGTAAACTGAATCAATGTTTGCAACCATCAATTTTATAATTAAAATATAAAAAAATTCAATAGACCCATACTAAATAATCAATTATAAGCACATTTAATCAATACCTATACCCAAATTTAAACACCCTTCATTCACATACCCCTAGAATGGAATTTAGCTTCTCATATTAAAAGAACAAGAGAAGATACCAAATGGGTTTTCCAAAATTCCATTCATATTGAAAGCTAAGTTCAATTTCTAGCTCAAAATCTTTACAAATTTGTGTTTTTCAATGGGGAAGAAGAAGAGAAATAGTACTCTCGATGCTATCTTCCTTTGGAAAAGTAAAAGCTGAATTGTCCATCAGGTACACACCCCAAAAAGGATTTTAGAACCTTCCCAATTACATCATATATACATGGACAAAAATGCCCTTTGGGGCTTGTGAAATTGATGTGAGATGACACATCCGGTCGCACCTTGCGGTTTGCGGCTTGCGGCTTGCATGTGTTTTCCTTTCCAAGCAGTAAACTCCAGCCACTTGTGTGATGTGAGATACGAGAGTGGTGCGATCGCATGTCGCAATATGTAGCTCGCATGTTGATAGCCGCTCAGGCAGTTGTTGATCTTCCTTCTGCGATGGCACCTGCGTTTTGCAGGTGCCTTTGTGCAGCTCTCATGTTAGTCGCACCTCTTGACAACTATTCTTCTCTTTTTTTTTTATCACCTTCACACTTTAACTTTGCATTGAGCTATTTGAGTTTAATTCCTTTGCTTTCTTCACTTGACCAAGAGTACCTGCATTTACATCAATAAAGGCAATAAATACCTCTAATTCTCATCAACATGACAATAATTCATGAATAAAGGCTATTATCAACTTATCACATATCTAATTTTTTTTTTTACTGAGCCTAAAATTAGTTTAAAAAGTTGAATATTAATTTGTTTGAGTTTTAACGTAAGTGAATGCCTTGAGAAATATTTTCAATGACACAACAAAAATGAAATCAATTTGGATTAAGCGTGGTTTAAATTCTTGGGCTTTATATATATATATACACACATACATATATCTGTGAGTATAAATAAAAAAAATTACATTTTGATTAACGTTAGTTGCTATTTTTTTAATATTTATTATACATTTGTATATTTATCGATGTGATGCACACGTGCAACGTACACTATACTAGTTATATTAAAAATATGAAGGACCTTATAAGGTGATTTGAACTTTTTCCCTTCATTTAAAGTCTCTACTTTAGACGAAATTGTCTTTTCACTCTTTCCTCTAATTATTATTTAATTATCTTTATAAAATTATACGTAGGTTAAAAAATCACATCTATAAAAGAATAATTAATAATGAACCTAAAATTTAGTTTCACCTCAACGCCGCAACCCTATTACTTATATCAAGGTTATAAAGTGTCGCTGCCTACAACCCTATTGCTTATCAAAATTTGGGAAAATTCTACCCTTTGAGATTTTATTATTAAAGTTCTTCTATTTGCAATTTGATTCTAATGTTGTTGCATGCCCAAAATATTTTGTTTTTTCAAAAATTTATGATTTTTTTACGTTGCTGATTATGGTGAAAGGTTACTAGATAATTGAGCTTTGAATTATTTTTGCGGGTTAAGGTTTGGTGGAGTCTAGGACTGAGAGCACTGTGTCTTTATCGTATTAGCCTTATACATGTATTTTTTTGCTTTTGATATTTTTACCATATATTGTTTATTGTGTTTCAGTTGCCACATTATTTCGCTATTGTTACTGTTTATTTTTTTTCAAAATTCATGTACGTCTTACTAATCGACATGTTTTCTTCAATCATATTTTTTTTTCATAAATACTTTTATTTGTTATAATTGAGCCAAAGATTTTTCCAAAATAGTCTCGCTACCTTCACGAGATAGTGTTAAGATCGATATACACTCTACCCTCTTCAGGCTGGGATTACACGATATGTTGTTGCTGTAAGCTTGATATGTTTCGACTACGAAAGCATTTTATATATAGTATTTCTTTCGAACTCTAATACATTAAATTTAGTTAAAATTTGTGATGACCCTTCCGGTCATCTTTTTGTTTACGCATTTGTTGTACTGTTAGAGCTTTGCTGTAGTGACCCCAAGTCATTTATGGCTTGCTGGGATCGGTAGTTCGGTTCCTTGGTCGTTCATTTGGTTGTTTACCTATTTTAGAGCCTTAACTTAGAATATTATCAACTTTAGTTAACATTCTTGGTAAACATGCTTGGAATCAAATTTTGATAGTTCTGTTAGCTCCAGAGTGTGGATTTTGTTCTAGGTGGACCCTTGATCAGGTTCTGGGAGCTTTTTGTTTTGTTTTGTCTTGGTTTTTGTATTTTAACCAAGTTGAACTTGAAAGTTTGACTTTAGTCAATAATTGGAGAAGACGGCCTCAGATGGAATTTTTGACTGCACTGTTAGCTCAGGAATGTCGACTTTGGGCTATAGGGATCTTTGGTTTGGGTCCCGAGGCTTCCAGACTCATTTTGAGCCTTAGTGTTCCATTTTGGAAAGTTTGGCCAAAGTTGGTTCTTGGGCATGGGCCCCACTTTTTATGCTATTAACCTCCGTTGGGGTTTTCATTGATTCCATTAAGTCTGGAATACTGTTTTTAATTGAGTAGCATAGCTCGTTTGTGTCTGCGGGACCCCGGATGCTTCGCGAGGGTTCAATCGTGCATTTTAAACTTAGCTGGTTTTTGGTTGAGTTGCTGTACCTGTTGGGTTCACATTTGCGGACATTTGACCGCAATTGCGGCTACTGCATTTATAGTGTAGCGCCACATTTATGGTGTTGGGCCAATGATGCGAGTTCCGCATTTGCGGTGCTTGGCTGCATTTGCGGCTCTCGCATTTGCGGTAAAATGCCGCATTTGTGGTGTCTGCTGGCAGCTTTTAAAATAACATTCTCCTTCATTTCTCCTCATTCTAGAAACATCCTTCCATTGTAAAAAGCTCTCAAACCACCAACTACTTCTCTTCTGGCACTCAAATAATTGGGGAAATCACACCATAGCTCCGTGGGCATCTCCGTCACTAATTGGTGAGTCTCCTTCTTTCCCCAACTTGTCTTCTCCATTGATTAAAACTCACCATTATTGCCAATTGCTCAAGCTCAACTTTTTGTTGTAGAATTTGTCCGTGTATTGAGTTGCATGCTCGTGGACTCACTCAATTCACATCCCTTGGCTTAATTCTCTCTCTTGGTAGGTGATTCTTACCTATCTCCAGTTTTATTCCTTAATTTCCAATAGTTGGTTTCTTGAATTAGGGGCTGTTTTAGCTCAAAATTGTTGCCCAATTTCTTTGATTTTTCGGTCTTGTACTCCTATGGTCTCGGTGATTATAGTGTGCATTTTTATTTTTGGTTTTGGGTTGCAGGGCCCACAGGCCCGCCGGTGACTCAAATTTTGGCCCGGTTATTATTATAGCAATGTGGGTATCATTAGACTCGTCTTGATATGCTTATTATATTTTTGATAGTTTGATTATCATTCGGGAGTCCTCGGAGTGTTTTGGGCTTGGATATTGTTGTCCCAGTAGCTTGTCATCGGACGATAGGTAGGTTACTGTCTAAACTCCCTAGACTTAGCATATATCGGATAAAATTATACTAGCTGACATCCTTGGGTTGGGTTATTAGGTTGGTACCACAGACCTTAACCACTTTATTTATGTCCGCCTACTTTCCTTCCTCCGATGCTTGTAGTACTTTCTTGATACGTTTTATTCACCCTTGTGGTCCTGTGATGCCTTGTTGACTCTGGAATATAGAAAGTGGGCTATTGGGAATGTCCGCGAGTCCCCGACATAGAAATTTCCTTCTAGACTGGTTATGCTTGCTGGTAGCTGTGGGCTTGTGCAGGGCCGATAGGTTACTTGTGAGTCGTTGGGCTGTTGATTTTGATTGAGCATGCCATTATCATGCATATAAAGGATTTTCTACTCGATTTTACTACGATTTTGGCTTCGAGCCGACTAACTGTGATTTTCAAACCTTGCATGGCCTCGGGGGCCCATTTTCAGTAAAATGTGTTATGAAATGGTTTAGTATCCCTTTTATGGATCTTCTTGGGGTAAGAAAGGTTAAAAGGAGAGAGATGTCTCAGTTTTCATATCTTATATTGGACTCGAGTGGACCGAGGTGCTGGATTGATTTCTGTTATTTATAAAGAAGTGAGATTAGAGTCGGTAAAGCTGAGCAACAAACTTGTTTTACTACTGTTTTAGACCTGGAGATGCCCGAGCACCATTGGAGGGGATTTACTGCATTTATTCCATTGATTTAGACCTTGACAGGATTCAAACACGTATTTTGAGTATTTGGTGACTAGTTTGGATCCGGTGGCACTCCGGATGGTATTTTGAGGTTAGAGTATAGTATGTGGTCTACGAGTAGACCTCCATGGACCCTGTCATTCTGGAACATGTGCTTCGGGTAAAAGGGTGACCAAGGGTAAGGGGTTACGGTAGAGCAGATGTACTCGGGAGAAGTCCTTCCATGGATCCTTCTATTACTAGACCTTTAGGGCATCGGAGGGGGTAAAATACTGACATTCAGGTTTCACTATCTTGGCATTTCATAGCATATCATTAATGTTTTGAGGCTCCACCCTTGTTTGCTGTTTGTTGAGTGTATGTTCTGGTTGTATTGGCGGCTGGAGGGTTTTGTTTTCACTTATTTGCATTCCTCGATTGTATGGGCGGCCGAGGGACTGTAGGTAGAATCTTGCTACTCTATCATGATACTATCCCTTGTCATGGTTATGATTTTGAGATTATATACTACAACTTTGTTAGTGACGGTGTGAGATTGATATGGTTAGTTTGGTTATTGATTCCTATTTTCCGAGCATGCCTATCCTTACTCTTCTCCCCCATTCCTTATACTTGAGGTTACTGGTATACCGTCTACTTCTAAAACTTGTACATATATGCTGATTTTGCGAGGATCTCAAGTGCGTCGTGTCTTACTATGATCTGTGCCTATTGTGTATGTATTCTATTTGCTAGTCTTGCATGTTGTTTTTGTTGTCTTCCCTCTAGGCTAGTTCCTGTGTACTTTTTCATTGATTTCTGTGACTACTTGCTTCTATTCTGTCTGTTATTACGCTTTTATCTTATATGTGCCCAGTCGGCCTATGATACCTACTGGGTACCTTATGCTTCACATTTGGTGCTCATACTACACTCTGCATCTTTTGGTGCAGATCCTAGTGCGGGACATCGCTGTTAGCTCATTGGAGACTCATGCGAGGAGCTACTTTTGTGATATTCCAGACTGAGGGTGACCTCTTGGCGACTGGAGTTTAGATTTTTAGTTTATCTTTTGATTATGTACTCTATTTCTACTCGAAGACAACTTTGTATATATTGTTTTGGACCCTTTGTACTCCTTATTTAGATTCGGCTCTTATACGCTATGATACCAGGTTTTGGGTTTGGTTTAGCTACCGCATGTATATATTACTCCTTTCATCTATTTTCTTCAACTTGTTCCCTTGCTTTCACTTATTAAACTGTTCTTCCATTTAAGTTAATAGAATGTGGCCCATTACTAATCGTTCGTGGCTACAGGGATTGGTTCGCCTACTGGGGGTTGTAGTTGCCATTATGACGGATAAATCAGGTTTCGATAGCTTGGTATCAGAGCTCTAAGTTCACCGATGTCATTAGTATAGGAGCCAAGTCTACTAGAGTCCTGCGGATCGGAGTGGAGATATCCGTGCTCAATCATTGAGAGGCTATAGTGACATCTTTGGAAAAATGAACTTTTCTTATTCTACCTCGTGCGTAGTATCCTTGGAAGTTTCTAGAAATCTCACTTGTTCTGGTTCACTCTTCCACAGATGGTTCATACGAGATCTTCACCTTCTAGCAGAGAAGAGCTTTCGACCCCCACACCTTCGACTCCAGCTAGGGGCTGGGGTGGTCACAGGTGTAGGGCTAGAGGTCGTCCCAAAGCAGCCGCACCTTCTAGAGCTGTTATAGTTGATATAGAGCCTGAGCATGATTACGAGCCAGGGTTAGTTCATGAGCAACAACATGTAGACCCAGGAACAACCCATGTACCACCAGCTCCAGTACCAGTTCCAACACCAGTTTCTGCGCTAGCTTCAGCCCCAACTCAGTCCTCAGATATTCGGGGCTTACTTATTCAGCCTTTGGGAATGATTGGTGATAGATCTTTGGAGGTAGCACAAACATCCGCTCTAGGTGCAACCCTGGTGTTCAGAGTTTAGGAGCGCAGCCTGCTACTGCAACTCCTTATGCCAAGGTTATTTCGGTTCCAGCAGTTGCCCAGCCTCTTGCTCCTCGCCTAGCTATGACAGAGATGGAGCAAAAGGCCTTGAGTAGATTTCTGAGATTGGCACCGTCGAGGTTTACTGGTACACCGGGTCAGGACCCATATGATTTTATCACTACCTATGATGAGATGTTGCACTATTTGGGGTTATTGGAGACTTACGGGGTTGGCTACACTACATATCAGCTGGAGGGCCCAGTGAAGTTATAGTGGAGGGCACAAGTTACTTGCAGATCTTCTACATCGCCTCCTTTGACCTGGTCTCAGTTCTATGAGGCCTTTATGGTCAAGTTCCTGCCTCATAGTGATCCTGAGCATCGCAGGGAGCAGTTTACTTGGCTTATGCAGGGATCTATGACTGCATCTGAGTATGAGACCTGTTTTCATCAGTTAGCACCATTTGGAGCTATGATCATTTCTACTGAGCCTGATAGGATTCACAGGTTTGTTTGGGGATTGAGGTTGGAGTTTAAAGAGCTAGCCAAGATATTAGTTGCCAGTGGTAGATCATTTCAGGCCATTGCAGATTATGCTTACACCGTAGAGGATTTGCGTCGTTATGACTCTGGGGCCAGAGATAAGAGGCCTTGTCATCAGGGTGGCTACAGTGGTTCCCATCAGGGAGGTAGAGGTTCGGGCCAGTAGGGCAGAGGTTATCATCCACAGCACCATCAAGGTCAGTCCAGCAGACCGATTCAGGCTTTACTTCAGACTATGGGTGGTACTCTGTTTGAGCAGGGTCAGGGTAGCCATCAGGGCCAGAGCGGTCAGTCTTTGAGGGGTGTATCTTTCAGGGTATCAGGCTGTGGTAGCCATTCAGGATCCGCTGGTCTATCTCAACACTTCAGGCCGTCAGGACCTTATTATGAGTGTGGGGTTATGGGTTACTATGCGAGGGATTGCCCTCAGAGAGGTACAGTTCACCCAACCACTCCGCTGGCCGAGCCATTACGAGCAGTTCAGCCTCCAACTAGAGAGGGTGATGGTCAGGCTAGGGGTGGTGCCCCACGTGGCAGAGCAGGTGGTAAGGATGGCGGTCGAGCAAGTAGAGGTCATCATCAGTTTTATGCGGTCCCTGGGACATCGGAGGCAAAGGCCTCAAATGCTGTGATTATAAGTATGATTTCTGTGTGCCGTCAGTCTGTTATGGCTTTGTTTGATCCTAGATCTACTTGTTCATATGTATCTGCCTACTTTCTACCTTGTTTGGGGTTGGCTAGTGAGCCATTATCTATTCCTATTTTTGTTTCGACCCCAGTAGGAGATTCTTTAGTAGTGGATTGAATTGTGAGATCTTGCATGATATCTGTTGGTGATTTGGAGACTTGGGTTGATTTGATGATACTTGATATGATATATTTTGATGTGATATTGGGCATGGACTGGTTATCCCCTCACCGTGCAGTGTTGGATTCTTATGCCAAGACCGTTACCATAGCCATACCCGGTGTATCCTTGGTTGTGTGGCAAGGATCTGTTATCCATGCACCATCTGGGATCATCTCTTGTCTTCGAGCTAGGAAGTTGATTTCCTGTGGGCTTTTAGCTTATCTAGCATATGTATGAGATGCTAGTGCTGACCCTACGTCTCCTGAGTCTGTTCCTGTGGTTAGAGACTTCCTATATGTGTTTCCTACAGACCTGCCAGGCCTTCCACCTGAGAGGGATATTGATTTCGCCATTGAGTTAGAGCCAGGCACCATGCCCATTCTCTATTCCTTCTTACCGTATGGCTCCTACTGAGTTGAGAGAGCTTAAGGAGCAGCTCTAGGATTTGCTAGCTAACGGGGTTCATTAGACTAAGTGTGCCTCCTTGGGGTGCTCCCATTCTCTTCGTGAAGAAGAAGGATGGGTCGATGCGGATGTGTATTAATTATCGGTAGCTGAATAAGGTGACAGTGAAGAATAGGTATCTAATGCCTAAGATTGATGACTTATTTGATCAACTTCAGGGTTCCGCCGTATTTTCGAAGATTAATTTGAGGTCTGGCTACCATCAGTTGAAGATTAGGGCAGAGGACATCCCTAAGACAGCATTCAAGACACGTTATGGCCACTATGAGTTCCTAGTGATGTCTTTTGGGTTGACTAATGCCCCCGCAGCCTTCATGGACTTAATACACAGGGTGCTTAGCCTGTACTTGGACATGTTTGTGATAGTCTTCATTGATGACATTCTGATATACTCGAGGAGTAGAGATGAGCATGAGCAGCACTTGAGGACTATACTGCAGACTTTGAGAGATCATCGGTCTTATGCCAAGTTCTCAAAGTATGAGTTTTGGCTTGATTCAGTTGCATTCCTAGGGCATGTGGTGTCTAAGGATGGGATTAGAGTTGATCTGGGTAAGATTACAACGGTCCGTGATTGGCCCAGACCTACTACTGCTACTGAGGTTCATAGCTTCGTTGGGTTAACATGATACTACAGGGAGTTCGTTCAAGAATTTGTGATTGTTTTTCAATCCGAGATGATGCAGAAACTTTTTCCCAGATTGTTTACGAGGCAAGATCAACCCTCTATTTTGGTACCGCAACTCAGTGAACCCTCCAATCTCTTCCACGGTCGGTGCTAATTCAAAATCGCTAAACTTGAAAACGACTCTTTCAGGGTCCCAGAATTGCAACAAAGCCTTGATCAAATACCGATCTGGAGCTACATAAATCAAAGAGGTCAGGAAACCCAAGGACCGACGAATCTCTTACCATGTTCTTTCTTCATATCTTCCTACCATCTCCTTAATTTGTGGGGAACACCCACAACCATCCTAGTGTTGGGAAATGCCGGTGTGCCTTCCATTCTACAGCCTGAAAGAGAAACAAAACAAACTTTTCTAAACTTCTTTCATATTAAACTGGCTTGGATTAATTTGTCATGATCACTTTAGCACATAATATGATTATTTGTCTTTGGATTGATGGGAACCCTTTGACAATAAGGAGGCTGCTAATTTCCCGGGTTGGCTCCTAGGGCCAAACTACCTATGGCTGATGCATGAATGACTTATATAAAGGGGTAGATACAGCACTATCCTAAGTTTCTGAGATTTGGATAGACACGGACTCAAGGTTTTCCTATGCGAGGAGGCACGTGGTCACACGATAGCAAAACTATCCGCTCACCCCACGTCTATGCCAACTCTCTAAAATGAGTATTTGAAAGGATTTTGGAGAAGTGCAAAGGCACAACTCACGTGTATAGTGTGTGAAAGTGTGAAGTTCCCAAGTGGGAGAAATATGAGCGGAATGACAGTTATGAAAAGCAGTAACATGTAGCATATAGGAAAAGCAGTAACACGTTGAACAGTTAAGGAAAGCAGTAAAAATAAAATAAAATAATAATAATAAATAAATCAATTAATAGAGAAACCGAAAAGCATATAACGGGTGAGGAGAAATCAAACATAAAACACATATCAACAGAAATAACATGCTAAACATAAAACAGGTAAATTATTTATGAGAACAAACAGGAGAAGACAGGAAAGAGAATGAAAACATGAGGAAAGGATAAAAGGGAAAGTCATGTTAACACATTTAAGGACAAAGAAAATTTATAACGAAAATACGAAAAGACACAATGATCATGATAAAATTAAAACATACTAGAATTATTTTAAAAAGATAGAAAAAGGGGGAGGGGGAAGGAAAAGAAGCTCAGCATGAAAATCTTTTTACGAATAAAGGATTACTCACACAAAAACACATAATTTTTCAAGGAATACTACATATACGACTAGATATATTATTTGAACACACAAACAAATTAAGACATTCTAAACATGAAAAAATACACATATTATTTAAGGAAGCACAAAAGAGAAAGTACTCTTAGTATGGAAGTAACTATTTATGAAAAATAAAATATTAAACAGAGAAAAAAAAAAACATAAACAGAATAATAAGCATGCTAAACATGAAAAAAAAAATAAAGACAAGGAAAATAATTAATTATGACAAGAAATAATCAAAACACAAAGTAACATAAAAATCCCACATAAACACAAAATCCATAATGGTTAGAACCTAAGTATCCCCAGCAGAGTCGCCATTCTGTCGCGCCTCATTTTTCTCGAGAAAAGCAGGATTTGACGTGACAACTCTCTTTTAGGAAGAGGGTGAAGAGTCGCCACCTAACGAATTTAAGGCGCGTTAGGGCACCATTCTAACTAATTACAATTAAATTAAATTTTAAGTATACGCAACCAGAAATCGGGTAAGGGTTCAAGTTACCTCGAAAGGAAGGTGTTAAGCACCTTTCGAGGTCCACGAATGTGGGTCCCTGCCAGATTCGTTATTTATGTGGGAATAGGTGATAAATAATAGGTCGATTAATTAAACTAAAGACTATGTAATCAAACAAGTAAGACTTTATTTAAAACAAGTATTTAAGCCAATTTAATTACTAAAATCTAAATGAGAAAATCATTCATGAATTAATGCAAGTAAATAAATAAACGAAAAATCAGATAAGCGAGAAGCCAGAAGTGACACAATAATATAGGAAAAGAGACCTAATTACTAAGTGACTTAGTTAACTACCCCAAACAGATGGAAAGAAACAAACCTAGGTTAATTCTAACCTATTCGGATCAGCGCCCGACTTATTATCGGAGACAATTCCAAAGACATTGTCGTATCCTGCTCGGGTCGATTTCCATCATATCCGTCTATCTACCCGCCTAAGTTAGTTATTAAGATTATTTTACCTAAGTGCGTACTAAAGAAATGAAAAGACTAACGCGTCTTAAGATACCTACCCGTCCCAACTTAACGTCCAAGAGGCGTTTGGACTTACTATTTGGGTATGGGATTAGACAAATAAAATCTTAGGTTTCCTAATTAAACACGAAAAAGCGTCAAGCAAAACAAGAAGGGACTTTTAAACAAGTAGCACATAACAGTCTCAAACATGCCTCTTAATCAATGTTAAAATAAGCAATCAAACAATGCTTCAAAAATTAACATTTTCATATGGTTAAAACCTATAAACATGATCTCTAGTGATTAACGATGCAGAAAATTGATAATTTTTATTGAACAAGTGGGCATGATTTCTGATAATGCGGAAAATTTGTTAATTAAATCCTATAAGCCGAACCTTTAGTTATTTAACATACTGAAAACATGTTTTAAGCATATAGGCATGCTGACTGGTTAATCTCATATGCTGAAAGTTGATTTAATCCTATTAGCAGGATATCTATGTAGTTAAGCAGTGCAGAAAACTATTAAAGAACTATAGACATAAAAACT
The DNA here is from genome assembly GCA_003996215.1 of Jaltomata sinuosa. NCBI lineage: Eukaryota > Viridiplantae > Streptophyta > Magnoliopsida > Solanales > Solanaceae > Jaltomata > Jaltomata sinuosa. The sequence continues at coordinate 7,802 of QJPP01001985.1, read as the reverse complement.
GATTAAACTATAGCGATTAATTTAAAATCCTTACAGCATGGTTACTAACTGGTTTAAATTGATTAATACACCAAAATTACAGTTGACTACAGACAGTATCGAACATAAACCGAAAGTAAAATTACGGACATGTTTATAATGTGCGAGATGACCTTGAACATGCTAAAAAACTTATTTAAACCTAAAAACATGATATCTAAATACTAAAACAGATTTTAATTTATGACATGGTAATTAATTAAATTAGATGCAAGAACTAATTTTGAATCCTAAAGACATGGTTACTAAAATATTGAAACTGATTTTAAACCTACAATATGGTAACTAAATATCAAAACAGATTTTAACTTATGGCATGATAACTAATTAAAACATATATTTTTTAATCCTATAGGCATGGTAGCTAAATATGTTAGATTAATTCGGCAGAAATTACAAATAACATGCAGAATTGGAAATTGTATGAATCATGCAGTAAATGTGACAATTGTAGGCAGAATGCACATATACAAGATTACTACAAGCATGCTGGAAATTTCACATTTAAACTTATTGACATGACATCTAAAATTAAATTAACAATCCATTTAGTTAATACCTATAGGCATGCTTTCTATGTGAATTTTATTAGTCGGACGTTTTCAAATAATTAAAATAGATTGCACATAGTTTGCCCCTCCCCCGTAGCAACCCCTAAAGTATTTCATTTATTATCAAAGTTTATACAATAAATTATTACAGAATCAATGAAACAAATAAAAAAGAACTGATACAATATATAAGTCTAGCGAGATCTCCAAATTCCGAGCAACTCTTCACGATAAGACCCATATTTTAATAGATCACCTGTCAAACATAGTAAACATAGGATTCGGAGGACCTTTTTATCACCCATAGGATTGCCCCGACATGTCAGAGTTCCTGAGGATCTCAAGGATCCTAGGCAGTGCTTATGTCGGAGAATGAGGTGCATTAGGCCCTCTATAATTCACCCAAATACCACAGAACAGCCAAAGTGGAGCCAAATATAGTTGTATAAGCCAACAAAACTGCCAAACATACAACTAATTGGTTCGTGCTAACAGAAGATTAATGCAACAAAAACCAAACCAAACAGAAATATAAGTTCATGCTTTTATGAACAACTCACCGATAATCATGGATAACACAGACGATTACACGTTCTAAAGGTAAACATGCATATGAATTGATATATACATAGGTAGAACACTAACCAGTTATCCGCAAATAACAAGAAAATATTCAAAGTCGTCACTCTTAGCAATCAGTACCACTTTAGCAGCCAGAAAGAGAAGTTAAAAGAAAGGAGTAGTATCGTGTAAAAGTCTGAGCCATAATGAAAAGGGGGGGGGGAGACTGCTTATATAGTAGTTGAATTGTAAATAAGACAAGGAAAGAGAATATTTGTTCAATTAATTAAAGATTTTTCCTTAAGCAGATTGACAAGATCAAATTAGGATTAGAGAACATTTGGCCTAATTTACCATAAATATGTGAGTACTAAAATTACTTCAAAATAACAGAAGCAAGAATCAAGACAAAATCAAATAAATTATTGAATTTACCATAAACTTTCCCAAAATCAAGCAATTAAATCGATTAGGGGTAAAACAAGTCAACATTTTACCATATTTATCTAGGTACTAGGGCTGTTATGAAATTTGAAATAGGAAAGACAGAACAATCCAAGGGATGATGACATGTTGTGATCAATCAATTACCCAAGTTACCAAGAATAATCAAGTACCACAATTTGAACTTGAAGGGAAAAAAAAGGTAAACAAACCAATTTCACAGAAATAGATAGGTACAATAGCTGTCTTAGACATACAAGGAGCAAGGATATTAAATTATACTTGACTGAGTTAGTTACGACCTGAAATGAGCAAATCATGAGCATAGAGTGATTACAAAGTTAATCAGAGAGGAGAAATAGCAAGACCTTTGAGATTCGGCACTAAGTATAAGCTCCTCACTCATGAATATAAACTATATTTCCCAATCAACAACTGGTCATAACATGATATAGAATCGAATGGAACACTAGACAACTCATCTATTGTTTTCACACTTGCAATACGACATGGTAATTAAGCATGCTTTGACACCCACTGTAACAATAAGGCATACACATATTCGACGTTTTGGAGCTAGACTAGGGGTAACAGTTCATAAGAATTAGGGGTTTTCACTTACGATAGTCCACAATGAATAATTAACACAACAAATACAAATCAACACAAATTCCCAGTCAAACTTTACACCTAAAATCAAATAACAGTAAACAAGAAAAGAAAATGAAATTCAGTCACGAGAAGGATCAAACCCGGCATGGATTTGTAACAATCCGTAGGTACTCTACGCTTTAATAGAAACCAAGATGAAGCATAATTTTGGGGAACCGTTAACTCAACACATACTCCATCGACGGAATGGTCCAGTTACCAGTTGTCAAAAAATATTGAATTCGTCGGAGAAAAGTGAACAATAAGTACGACAACGATTTCATTGGTGCTTACTGTGGGGTTTCCGGCTTACCGATCGGTAGTGGCAGCAACTGTTTATGGGGGTTCCATCAGCGGTTCATCGGAATCGAGATGGAGAAATGAGGAGATGAGGGGAAAAGGGGTGGCTGCCTGGTCAGTTGGTCACCGTAGAGAGGCGGTGCCGACCAAACAGTGTTGGAGGGAGTTGACAGAAAGGAGAGGGTTTGGGGGTGAGAGTCATCGGCGCATGCAGAAGCGACGGTGGTTCATCGGAGGGGAAGAGAATATGGTGATGGTGGTGGTCTTTTTGAGGAGGGAGAGGAGTTGAGGCGACGGTGATGGCGCTCATCGATGATGGTGGCTAGAGGAGAAAAGAGAGGAGGGAGAGAGAGAAAAGGGTGGCGGTTTGGGTGGCTGTGTGGGTGGTTCCGCCGGCCGGTGTGGCAGCGGCCGCCATGGGTGAAGAAAGAGAGAGCGCTTGGGGAAAAGTGGGCGGCTTGTGAGGTTGAAGTGGTAGTTGCGATGGGGTTTTGACGGTGGCTGCTTCACCGATGATGGTGAAGCGGCGGTGAGGGTAGCCGGAGTTTGCGTGGTGAAGAGAGAGGGAGAGAAGAAGATGAGGGAGGCGGTGGAGGTGAGAAATGAGTTCTGGGTTAGGGTTTGGGGGGGTGTGTATAATGTAAAAGGAAAGAATAATGGGAGCTGATCTCAGCCGTTGATCGTATTAGATCAACGGCTGATATTGGATTAAACTTGGGATTTAAAATTGGGCCAAATTAGCCCAATTTAGGCTAAAATTGAAATAAATTAGGTAGAAAGGGGCTAGGATTTAAATAATTTGAGATTAGAAATTGAATTCGGACGGCTATTTAATAAATAAACTACCACGTATATAAAATTTAGTAGATAAAATAATAATTAACGATAATTATCAAAAGATAAATTATTTTAACAAAAGAATAAATTACGTATATGACATGTAATATCATATGAAATTTATGATAAAAAATAGTAATAATAGAGAATAATTATATATTTATATACTAATTTTAAAGTGTTAATACGTAATTTATCAAGTAAAATTTAAAATAAATTAATATTTAAAATAATTATTATTATTAAAATAACAGCCCGAGAAATGTATAGGGAGGTCAAAATTGGGTGTCAACAGCTGCCCCTTCCTTGCTCGGGAATGAAGGATGAATTATCGGGCAAGGAACGTTGACTGAGTAGCCAATTTTGTCCGACCAGAGGCGTAGCTCTTCGAAATCGGAGAAACAAGGGGGAATTATAAAAGAGCTGCAGCCGAGACTTCGGCTTCCAAGTCGCCTACATATCCCTGTTTTTACGGGAATCAGGCCATGTGTAGTTCTATATTTAGAAACGAACGAGGCTTCTAGAGAAGGTATACAACCGAACTTCTGGACGAAGACGTAGTTGGCACGAGTTGATGAGATTTGAGCGATTAGCTGGGAATAGCACGCGAGCAACGGTCCCGTGTTGGTGATATAAGGATAAGAAAGGTTGTGTTTCGGAAGCGAAGACGATGGTTAATCTCATTTCTTGACTTGTTCAACTTTTGGTGCCTGCAATTTCTATTATAACTAGATAAAAGATTATCATTTAAATAATAAATAAAGTAAAACATGATGCAGGTTCCCTTTAAGACTATGGAAGGTTGCTTAAGACGGTAAAAATGATGTCTTTAGCGATGATATCTCAGGGTCATGATACGTAAAATTTAATCCTCGGGCCATGAAATGATGTCCGCGGGCCATGAAAATGATGCCTTTAGACGATGACGCCTTTGGAGCATGATAAGCAGAAAGTGAATCCTTAGGCCATGAAATGATATCCGCAGGCCATGAAAATGATGCCTTTAGACCATGACGCCTTCGGAGCATGATAAGCAGGAATTAAAGAAAGCGTATCTGTTTTGAGTGGCATGGCATGACGTTTGATAGCTTCTGAATAATTTGTTCCATGGTAGCTTGTTGTGATTCGATACGGTCTTGGGCTCAATGCAATCTCGGACATAATGCAATCTCGAGCCAAATGCAATCTCGGGCTCAAATGCATTTTTCAGGTAAATATAATTCTCGAGCCAAATGTAATTCTCAGGCTTGACGCAAGCTCGGGCCAAATGCAATTCTCGGGCCAAATATAATTCTCGGGCCAAATGCAGTCTCGGGGCAAATATAATTCTCGGGCAAAATATAATTCTCGGGCCAAATATAATTCTCGGGCCAAAATGCAATTCTCGGGCCAAATGCAGTCTCGGGCCAAATATAATTCTAGGGCCAAATGCGATCTCGGGCCAAAGTCATCTCGGGCATAATGTAATCTCGGGCCAAATGCAATTCTCGGGCCAAATGCAGTTCTCGGGCCAAATGCAATTCTCGGGCTCAAATGCAACCCTGGGCCAAAGTCATCTCGGGCATAATATGATTCTCGGGCCAAATGCAATCTCGGGCCAAAATGCAGTCTCGGGCCAAATATAATTCTCGGGCCAAGTGCAATCTCGAGCCAAAGTCATCTCGGGCATAATATGATTCTCGGGTCAAATGCAATCTCGGGCCAAAATGCAATCTCGGGCCAAATATAATTCTCGGGCCAAGTGCAATCTCGAGCCAAAGTCATCTCGGGCATAATGCAATCTCGGGCCAAATGCAGTCTCGAGCCAAATGCAATTCTTCTTTGAGAAGATAGAGTAGCTTAGCTTTCTTGCCATATTTTGATGACGGTGTTTGTCTTGATGCTGCTGAGACAATTCTCGGATTTGTACCTGCTAGTTCTGCGTTCAAAGAAAAATTGTTAATTTGTAAAAAGGGGAGGTTGATTTGTGCATATGCTCTTGGGTGCATCTGTCCTCCTTGTTATGTGTCTGCGGGCCGTCGCACTCTCTTCGGGCACTCGCTCGAGCAAATAAATGAATAAGCTTTGAAATCGTATTTTGAAATAATTTGCTTTGAAAAGGTAAGGGAAATGTTTAAAAATAATAATATTGTTGAATCATAAACCGTGACATGTTTTGAGACATCATAACATCTAATCATCTTTGCATTTGGAGTGCAGCTCCGACGAAATTTTTGAGGGCCCTCAAAATTTCTGCCCCAGTGTAGAACTTGTCTCTCGGCTAGAAAATTTTGTAGAATGAGCGATCGCTTGTTGTGAATTTTGAGGTTCCCTCAAAATTCTCCCCCAGTCTTACGATTCATGGTAATGCTTTTCAGATGGAATTTTTGAGATACTCTCAAAAATTCTGCCCCAGTTATAATGCTTGACAAAGGAAAATGAGAGGTTTTATTATGATAAGACCGAACTCCATAGGAGCGCCTACGTATCCCTCTTAAACGGGAATCAGGTCGAACGTAGTTCCAATTACAAGGTAAGGAAGCATAACAGAAATAACTTTCTCTTAACTTCTCAGATGAAGTATCTTTTGACAGCGTCAGAATTGATAGGTTTGGGCCACACTTCACCATCCATTTCTGCTAGTATGAGTGCTCCTCCTGTCAGAACCCGATGGACCATGTAAGGACCTTGCCAATTTGGTGCAAATTTTCCTTTTGCCTCGTCTTGGTTTGGAAAGATCCGTTTTAGGACAAGTTGCCCCGGTGTAAAATGCCTTGGTCTGACCTTCTTGTTGAAAGCTTTGGCCATTCTATTCTGATAGAGTTGACCATGACAAATTGCATTTATTCTCCTCCCATCAATGAGTGCCAGTTTTTCCATTCTACCTCGCACCCATTCAGCATCACTTGGTTCTGCTTCCTGAATGATCCTTAGAGAAGGTATCTCCACTTCAGCAGGTATCACAACTTCAGTACCATAAACCAGAAGATAGGGAGTGGCCCCTGTAGAAGTCCTCAGCGTAGTACGATATCCCAACAGTGCAAAGGGTAGCTTCTCGTGCCAGTGTCTGTAATTGTCAATCATCTTACGCAGTATCCTCTTGATGTTTTTGTTCGCAGCCTCAACTGCTCCATTCATCTGTGGCCTATAGGCTGTAGAGTTTCGATGGTTGATCTTGAACTGCTCACACGTTGCTTTCATCAGATCACTGTTGAGATTGGTGCCATTATCTATAACAATTGACTCAGGAACTCCAAATCGACAGATAATATGATCTCGAACAAAATCAGCTACAACCTTCTGTGTGACAGACTTATGTGAGGTAGCCTCGACCCATTTGGTGAAACAATCAATAGCAACAAGAATGAATCTATGTCCGTTGGATGCGGCAGGTTTGATAGGACCAATAACTTCCATACCCCAAGCTGCGAATGGCCAAGGAGAGCTGGTGACATGGAGTTCGTTGGGAGGAACTCGAATCATGTCGGCATGCGTTTGGCATTGATGACACTTTTGCACATAACGAATGCAATCCGTCTCCATAGTCAGCCAAAAGTACCCGGATCTCAGTATTTTCTTAGCCAAGGTAAATCCGTTCATGTGAGGGCCACAAGTTCCACCGTGGACTTCTTTAATCAAACTAGAAGCTTCTCTAGCATCAACACACCTCAGCAGTCCTAAATCAGGAGTGCTCTTGTACAAGATTTCTCCGCTTAAGAAGAATTGGTTAGCTATCCTCCGAATAGTGCGTTTTTGAATACTTGTGGCATTCTACGGATAATCTCCATTTTTAAGTATCCCTGGATATCAACATACCATGGCTTTCCATCTAACTCCTCTTCGACATGGAAACAATATGCAGGCTGCTCGTGAGTATGAATAGGGATGGGATCAATATAATTCTTGTCCAAATGCTGTATCATAGAAGACAAAGTGGCCAAAGCATCGGCGAATTCATTCTAGGTTCGCGGAACATGTTTGAATTCTATCTTGATAAACCTCTTGCGCAATTTTTGTATGCAATCTATGTATGGCAGGAGTTTCCTATTTTTGGCAGCCCATTCCCCTTGTACTTGATGAATCAACAGGTCTGAGTCACCAATTACCAATACCTCTTGGACATTCAGGTCAATGGCTAGCCGAAGCCCCAAGATGCAAGCTTCGTATTCAGCCATATTGTTGGTGCAGGGAAACCTAAGTTTGGCTGATACCGGATAATGCTGGCCAATTTCTGAGATCAAAACAGCTCCAATACCTACCCCTTTGAAGTTTGCAGCTCCATCAAAGAATATCCTCCAACCATTGTATATTTCGGATATGTCCTCTCCCACAAATGCCACTTCCTCATCAGGAAAATAAGTTTTCAAGGGTTCGTATCCATCATCTACGGGGTTTTCGGCCAGGTGATCTGCCAACGCCTGTGCTTTCATGGCCCTCTGA